>JAFBJZ010000850.1:1160000-1560000 GCA_016785225.1 Psettodes erumei | reverse complement strand
ACACTGTGGTTGTCGTGGCCGAGTGGTTAAGGCGATGGACTAGAAATCCATTGGGGTCTCCCCGCGCAGGTTCGAATCCTGCCGACAACGTTACTTTATGGGAGACATCCTTTAATGAAAAGATATAACTGCATCCTCTCACTGATGGTAACAGTTGTACCAACTGCTCTCTTCTCAGTGAATCTTGAGCATTAAATAGACTTCTTTTTTCTCTGCTTCTCCCCCTCCTCCACTGAAACTTTTCACACTGATGTATACTGCTGAGTCAGCAGCCAAATAGCTCTCATACCACAGCGATGGTGGTATAGTGGTGAGCATAGCTGCCTTCCAAGCAGTTGACCCGGGTTCGATTCCCGGCCATCGCAAAGCCCAATCTTTTCTCAAGCAGCATAAAACGTTTTTACACTTTATCTGTACCACATCATAAACCTCAGGTAGAACACCACATGCAGGCTCCTGCTGTATGCACAAAGGAGGTTTTGGCATGTTGTTGTCGTGGCCGAGTGGTTAAGGCGATGGACTAGAAATCCATTGGGGTCTCCCCGCGCAGGTTCGAATCCTGCCGACAACGAGTGTTTGATTTTCCTCTGATGGGGACTTAAAGGGATAAAACTGCATTGTCTCACTGATGGCGAGAGTTGCACATGACAATGGAGAACCTTCAACTTTCCACAGACAGTTATACCAACTCTTCCCTTCTCGGAGAATCATGAGCATTTAATCTGATCTCTCACACTAAAACGTGTCACGCTGATATACACTCACAGGCCACTTTATTAGGTACACCTGTCCAACTGCTCGTTAACACTTAATTTCTAATCAGCCAATCACATGGCGGCAACTCAGTGCATTTAGGCATGTAGACATGGTCAAGACAATCTCCTGCAGTTCAAACCGAGCATCAGTATGGGGAAGAAATGTGATTTGAGTGACTTTGAATGTGGCATGGTTGTTGGTGCCAGAAGGGCTGGTCTGAGTATTTCAGAAACTGCTGATCTACTGGGATTTTCACGCACAACCATCTCTAGGGTTTACAGAGAATGGTCCGAAAAAGAAAAAATATCCAGTGAGCGGCAGTTCTGTGGGCGGAAATGCCTTGTTGATGCCAGAGGTCAGAGGAGAATGGCCAGACTGGTTCGAGCTGATAGAAAGGCAACAGTGACTCAAATAACCACCCGTTACAACCAAGGTAGGCAGAAGAGCATCTCTGAACGCACAGTATGTCGAACTTTGAGGCAGATGGGCTACAGCAGCAGAAGACCACGCCGGGTGCCACTCCTTTCAGCTAAGAACAGGAAACTGAGGCTACAATTTGCACAAGCTCATCGAAATTGGACAATAGAAGATTGGAAAAACGTTGCCTGGTCTGATGAGTCTCGATTTCTGCTGCGACATTCGGATGGTAGGGTCAGAATTTGGCGTCAACAACATGAAAGCATGGATCCATCCTGCCTTGTATCAACGGTTCAGGCTGGTGGTGGTGGTGTAATGGTGTGGGGAATATTTTCTTGGCACTCTTTGGGCCCCTTGGTACCAATTGAGCATCGTTGCAACGCTACAGCCTACCTGAGTATTGTTGCTGACCATGTCCATCCCTTTATGACCACAATGTACCCAACTTCTGATGGCTACTTTCAGCAGGATAATGCACCATGTCATAAAGCTGGAATCATCTCAGACTGGTTTCTTGAACATGACAATGAGTTCACTACTCAAATGGCTTCCACAGTCACCAGATCTCAATCCAATCGAGCATCTTTGGGATGTGGTGGAACGGGAGATTCGCATTATGGATGTGCAGCCAACAAATCTGCGCCAACTGTGTGATGCCATTATGTCAATATGGACCAAACTCTCTGAGGATGGCTTCCAGCACCTTGTTGAATCTATGCCACGAAGAATTGAGGCAGTTCTGAAGGCAAAAGGGGGTCCAACCCATTACTAGCATGGTGTACCTAATAAAGTGGCCAGTGAGTGTATAAACTGCTGTGGTGAGCATAGCTGCCTTCCAGGCAGAGACCTGGATTTGATTCCGGACCATCTCAGCTGAATTTACCTTACCTTAACCACCCTAACAAGGTAGTTTTATCTCTGGTTGTCATCAAAACTATATTCTACAGCCCATCACTCATAGCTGTCGGTCCTTCTCTGTAATATTTGCAATAACGCACAACGGGGATGTAGCTCAGTGGTAGAGCGCATGCTTTGCATGTATGAGGCCCCGGGTTCAATCCCCGGCATCTCCAATTGACTTTATGATAAGAAACGAAGGAGTCCTGTACTATGATTTAATCTATGTACAGTAAGTCACTTTTGGGACATTTTACAAATGTAGAGCACAGTGTTTTACTATAAAGTTGAAGCTGCAGGGAATGGTTCGGGCTAAAAACGTTGACGTTCCTTACTCTAATGTAAATGTAACTGTTCAGTACTCACAATGTCCCCAAGTCACACGTTTCCACTGCTGGGAATGTTGGTGGAATGAGCAGGTGGGCTGACAGCCATGCACGGCTAACGGCTGGCCGTGGCAAGTTATTAGGTGAATCCTCACCCTGTCCCACGTCGTTAAAGATGTTCACTTCACTCCAGGCTTCACCTGTCAACCTAGAACACTAGCTGGTGAAACAGACCGTCTCTCGTGACCCAAAGAACCTTCTAGACCTTAGCCGAGTCACCTGTAATCTGTCGCCTCCCTTGACTAGTTAGCTGGAAAGGCTAATAATAACGCAATATCAGCTATTGCGCCTATTGCTGAACTTCTCGCGGCACTAACAACATTTTTTCACTGGTTAGCAGTATTGTGCTCTAATTAATAAACTGGCAAACCCCACTTTAAACGTGTTTTCCACAGTTCCCAGTCTTCTCTTCCGTTTTCTTTTCCTCCTGCCACGCAGCTCCCTCGCTTTTTCTCGCTCGAACCGACGCCACTCGTCGCGTCCTGCCAACCGGAACCAGCTAGCTGCGGTCAGCAGAGGCGGTGCAGCAAGTGGATACAATTATTAGGTACAGCTTGTGGCAGCATTTCTTAAAACGCCAGCTTGCTAGCTATCACAGCTAGCTAGCTATGAAAACGTGGTTAAAGTTGACTTGCTATTCATTTCTTATGTATTTAGTTGATATCCTGTACCAAAAAATACAGTTATTATAAATAATAATGAATCTTTTATCACAGAATATATTAATAATGTCACAGTCTCATTTTTAGTCTAACAGACTTTTTTTTGAGAATTTTTGGACCTTATATGAACATTGCCTGATTCTTCCAGTCACTGGAACCAGTTCCATCTGCTGTTTTTGATACTGACAATGACTGTAAGTTCAGTGTACCCTGGTCTTACTGGTCCCTTTTTTGTTTTCATCTCACCCCTCGTGGTTTCTGTGCATTCATTAGTATTATTTTTCTTGCAGCGGTTTCATCAACTTCCTCACAACCACAATATGCTGTTAATGAGCGAGAGCACACAGCACAAGATGAGCATGATGACAATGACTCCCTGCTGCTTTCCCATCATGTCATGTCTCCTCCAGAAGGTAGGCCTATTCCAAGCCTCTGTATTTGCCTGGGGCTCCCCAGAGTCGAGAATTGCCGCTGGGTTGATCAGACTCAGAGAATAAGCTGTGAAAATGGCACTGTTTATCACCATCACCACCAAGTTGGCCGAGTTGCTTATGATTCATAAATTCAGTATAAAGTCAGTATAAACAGTGATTTCAGTGACACCATCAGCTCTATGGGGAAGTCATCAGCAAGATCCACTTGCAGTTACTGTTAACATAAAACCTGCTGTTGATGTGGTCATTCAGTTCCCATGTTGAGCTTGACACCACCAGAGACTTATATAATCAATGCCAAGGCACATTGAACCTGTTCAGAAAGTTTGCTTTCTGAATATAAAACTGTTGGAGATGCCGGGGATTGAACCCGGGGCCTCATACATGCAAAGCATGCGCTCTTCCACTGAGCTACATCCCCTGTGTGGACTGCAGGCCCATCAGAGACAGAGAGTAAGTATGATTATTGCTGAGTCACCTGTAAGCAGCTAATGGGATATAGAGAGCTGTTACAGGCAACAGAACTAGGAGAAGGGAAAACAAGGCACCAGGGGGATCTGGTTTAATTTAGTGTTAACTTTAAAGCCCTGTCCTTCCTGTTAATGTCTTTTAAGAGCAAGTTAGTGATTTGTGTATGACCTCTCAACATCTTTCTTCTCATGTACTGGTCAGTCTGTGGCCCTACCTGCTTATTAAGATTGGATAAAATCCCGGTACAACTGCTTATTAATATAAACTATTGCAGATAAAATCCATCCCTTCCAATGCAAGCACCATCATGCAGGGGTGTCGCTGTAGCTCTTCCCGTGGTAGAGCATGCAGGGGATGTGCTTTGCATGTATGAGGCCCCGGGTTCAATCCCCGGCATCTCCAGCTAATTTTAAGAAATTTACATTTAATAATAAAGGTCTCTACTATGCCTTCATCTATATGCAGTATTCATAATACGGGAGTCAATCTACTTTCAACATTTAACTTCAAATCCCTCTTCTTCCTGCCAATGTCTTAAAGATCATTATAATTTTCGCTATTGGAAACCACACTGTGTCAGTCATCATGTTCACATAGGGCCTCTCAGAGAGCACATATAGTCCACTTTACATCTTTCACAAGTACATGTGGAGTTGTTGTGGCCGAGTGGTTAAGGCGATGGACTTGAAATCCATTGGGGTCTTCCCCTCGCAGGTTCGAATCCTGTCAACAACGAATAAATGTCAACATTGACCACCAATGTCTTTGCTTTATACCCTCCCAATGCAGAACTATACACCTGCATACTTCTCAAAAGTGTGTGGTTATAATTTCAGTCCTTGATAACAGTAAAAACTTTTACAGGAACTATTTCTTTAGCAGAATGCTCATCCATTTGGGATTGATCACAGACTTGCCTACACTGGCCAGGAGGGGCCACCATAGACCATTTGTAACTTGTTCCCTTCCACACTAAAGGGCCACGAAACCCAAAATTGTTTTATTTTATTATTATTAACTGTAAGAGCCGGACACATGCTGACAGGTCATTTTACTCACCTTTTTCTCCTTTGTCTTTAGTCCATTTTTTTCAAGCACATCAGTGAAAATTGATGGAGGTAGTTCAGGCTGATGTTTGTAAAGCGATTTCAGTGAGAGCGATGGTATAAAGTTTTCAACAGTGCTCTGTGTGAAGGGTCTCAAGGATTACACCGATTCTTTTCTCACGGACAGTAACAGAATCCCCAGTCATCACATGTGCCAGTTATAGTGGCAGTGGTACATCTGTGGAAAAAGGACAAGGTTGCCTCTATCAGTGTGAGGTCTGTTAGCTGGGCTGCCGATGAATCATTGGTGCAGGAATTTTCCAAACAATTGTCTTCACCAAAACACTCGATATTGTGTGAAAATGTTCACAGTTCTGGTTGATGGCTGTTAAATGTTATGAAGTATGTCCTACATGACATATGAGCAATATTTTTATACAGGCAATATTAGCACACGGTTACAGGACACTATGTCCAGTGACTAGGACTTCAAGTCGATCCCATCACCCAGCCGAATACGTTTATCAAGCAGGGGTTCATGAGGATATGAGATAAACTGAACATGTCACAATGATAAGGCTGGGCCTGCGTGTGCAGCAACTCCATGTTCGTGTGTGCATGTGTGCACATGTGAAGCTAGATGGGCGCGTGGTCGTGCGTGCCCCCACTGGTATGCCAACCATCCCATTCCTCTTTGTCTACGTACCTAAAAAAAAAAGCTCCCCTGCCCAGACAGCTGCTGGGACTAAACTTCAAACAGACAGAGGCAGAGAGAGACAGAACCAAAGAGACAGGAACAAACACAAAAGAGAGAAATTTGAATCACCTAATAGATCTCCTGGGATGATATTAGCCGCCGTCGCCATCTGCTAGAGCATAACGCGGATAACCAGTGACTCACTGCTACAAGTTATTTTCTAAAATATGTAGATTAACATCTATGTTGGTTCCCCAAGACCACACACTATAGATTTTCTTTTTAATGGAAGTGCTCAAATGCAAGTTTTTCTTTTAATAATGAATCACAAGGAACTAACCGGAGGCCAACACAACAAACTGTGAACTTTTTAGGTTTATTTTGCCTCCTTATTAAGCAAGATTGCAGGCATTTCTGAGGAGGATATGCAAAATTAGTAAACAGCCCAGAATAGCCCGTGTACGACGACTTAGATTAGGGGGTGTAAAAATACCCCGTCACTGACGAAACAAATATTCTGGTGTCATTGCTGTGAATGTGCTAATGAGTCATCAGTCATCTGGCTAAGCAGCTGTAACATGTATCTGGTCAGTCCCGTCTGGTGCGGAGGGATAGGGCGGGGGGCAACAGGAGGGCACGCTGCAGTGTATTTGGAAACACAGACGTTTGTGTAATTCCAAACCCCAGACCCCCCACCCCCCACCCCCACCCCACCCACCCATCAGGGCTCGGTAAATGGTTGTTCAGATCCATTTCTGGTTTCCTCTCTCTCAAAGCCCACCATTGTAAGGATCATATAGTATAGTTTTCAGTGGACTAAGCTTGGAAAAAAAGTTTCCATTCATATCCCCACAGACAAGAAATGTCCTAAGATTAGATGTAGGTCTGGGACTGCAGAGGTCCAAGCATGCATAGGAGCCCGTCATTCATCTTTCAGTCAACAAAATCTTTTTTTAATATCCATGTGGGGGGGGGGGCAAGCAAGGGAAGAGCTTAGGGAAGACAAGGAAGATCCAGTGAACATTCTTAAAATACTGCAAGTGTTGTACGGGTGTCATCGCAGGAGAATTTTTCTCTCAAATGCAGCAGAACCAAGTAATACTGGCATTTTTTCTGTCCCATTTCATTCATAAAAACAACCTCCTTAGTATGTATCTTGGTCACTGTTCAACAACAAATCAGATGGAGTGGTGTCAGCTTCTATTTACAAAACCCAAATCCTGTATAACTGGATTATTGTATTTAGCAGCACCTTGCAACCAGAGCATAAAATCTGCATGTTTTTGTATTGTTGCAGATGGATGTGACCCTCAGGTCGGACTAAGCTCTTCGATCTGACGTGGTTGTGGTCTTCAGAGACATCTAGTGGCCACAAGTTGTCAGAGCAGGTCAGTCACTTATCATTTAGTCATGTACGCTAGTATTAACTTCACGATTACATGACGCACAGTGAGCGAGGTGAGGGGGCCACAGGCAAAGTTTGTTTGCATCCTTAGAGAGAAAGAAAACAAAAAAGACTGAACACCTTCCATGTAAAAGTTACGTCTCACTTTCTCATCTCTTAAGCCAGGTGAAATTACACAGAAGCAGCTCATGTGGCAAACGAATGAAGTCAAGAGCGTTGTTTCATGTGTCAGGAATTTGCAGGGGAAACAGTTACAGATGGAATTATATCAGGAGATGCAGCTTTATATAAGTAGGATGAGTTAGCCTTATACCCAACCACACTCCACCCATTGCAAGATTAAACTTTATTGTGTATTATAGTCATTATTTACTTTGTTGGAATGTTGAAATAAGTGATGGAACTGGACCAGAAAGGGGGACAGAGGAGACAGAGAAGACAACAAATATACATACGATATTGACCACGACAGCAACAATAATAACAATAACACTAATCACTGTAGCAGCTGTACTAGCAACACATACAACGTTATCAACAGTATGATCAGATAAGGATAAGGTGCATGTGTGTGTGTGTGTGGGGGGGGTATATGCATGTGTGTTTGTGTCGGTGTTGTGCGTGAGTGTGTGTGTGTGTACAAAAGCTTGTCCCTGGATATGGTGGTCGCAGCCACCCCACACTGAACCCCTGGCAGCAGCAAGACAGGGAGCCGTCCCCCCCATGGTTGAACTGGGTCAGTCTCACACCTACCAGGAAAATTGGACTTCAGACCAAACAGTCCCCCTCTGACTGCAGAAACCTGATTGCCGCTGAATCAAGTCGAGATCTATTTTGTGATTTGGTCTGCGTCATGGCAGCTCTGTCATTTTTCACATTTGCAGCGGCCCGTTCTGTCAACTGACTGCACACTCACCCAGCTGTGATTCATGTGCAGACAGTTACAGTCACACAGCAATGTGACTTTTTGAAACGAGTCCAGATGTAAAGTGTACTCCTAGCTCTGTCGCACACACGCACGCACACAACACACATCTGTCCCTTATGAATGGCGCGGCCCCTGGGATCTCGTTACACATGGCGTGCCAGCTGCAGGCAGAGAAAAACATGTCCCATTAACGTCTCCTACCTCTTCCACAATCACCACCTCTCAGCTTCACTCTTCATCCCCTGTGTTCAGCCTTTGCATCATAACTATAGGAGATATGACAAAATGAAAATTAGCAGTTGTTCTCATTTGAGAAGCTGGAATCTGAGAATATTTGACATGACTGAACCAATTAATCGGACAATGTTAAATTTGAGGTAGAAGCTGTGTGAGTCTTCCATAAGCACATGTAGGCGTGGCAGCTGGGCCTCTGCTCCTCAGCACAGCGTCTCTGTACACTCTTACATCATGTGCCCCTATGGGAACTGTCCAGCCTGCAGAGCTGAGGATGTGCTGCTGATGACCCCCACCGCTGTCTGTTGTGACAAGGAGAGCACAATGACACAGCGGCGGGGGGGACCCACGTCAGAATAAAAGCTTCCTTTCACGCTGTAGTGCTGACCCACATGCACTGTGGCCACGCATCACTGGCTCCAGTAATTTCACCAACACAGCTGAAGCAGTCTTCAGGGGGCCAGTGAGTGGCTGCGTTACAGTAAATGACTGTGATTGCTACCATGGAGGAAACTTTATCAAGGAATACTCAGTGTAACTGCCAGCCCACTGGGCCAATTTAGAAACCTGAAAGAAAACAACAAAGTAATTGGTGACATTAACATGATTGTATGAGACGGTCATTTCATCTCTAAGAGAGGGCAGTGCTGAGATTAGATTCATCTTCAGTGAAAACAAAAAGCCAGGCCAGAAGCATGTATCACACTAAAGTACCCGGACAACGACTCCAACTCAGCAGGCAGTTTGTCCTGTTGCCTCCCAGAGGACAATGTCCATGACTACAGAGTGGGATGAGAGGAGACTGTTTGTAGACTGCCGATCCACACTTCTGATGAGTCAAGACCAATCATGCGTCATCCCCTGCACAACCCTGCTCTTTTCTGTCACTCTGTTCATCAGGGAAAAGAGTGAGGATACAAATCTGAATAATAACCAAGCAGGAGTTTAGTGACTTTAAGTCAAATCAAAGTGTGAATAAAGTATTCCCATTCTTCTCACGGCTGATGTGGTAGATGTACAAAGATTATTTAGTGGGCTGTTGCTCCCAGGGAAAATTTTGCATAATCTCGAGTAGAGTAGAGAGTGTTTTTTTTGTCTTCATATTTTTTTCATATTTCATCACATTATTAATTAATAAATACTTTGATCACATGTAAGAGTAAATGTGCATCACAACACATCATTTTCTTTTATCGTCATTGAAGATTTGGATCTACAGTATCCATTTTAGTAATCTCTGGCACAAAGATGAAGGCTGACATTTGTCGCCCTCAACACTTGCCGCCGCGCCGCTGTAAAGGCCACATCTGTTCTCACCCAGCTTAAAAAAAAAAGTAATCTGCTTTTCATTTTGTCCGGCCTGCAAGTCAGCCTGAGCTGAGGTGATGAGTTGAGCTGCGGATGAGTAAAACAACATGGACATAAAGGATTACAAGTGGCTCTGTCAGCCCTGTATTTTAGTCCCTGTTTGTGCTGCATCCGCCCTTCATGCTTCCATCCAGTCAGGCTGAAAAAAAACAAGAGAACATAAAAAAACCCCAAAGTGCACAGACATTCATTTGTAACAAGATTTGTAACCTGAAGTTTGTGGAGTAAACTAAAACACAAACCCACCCCTCCACTCTGCCCCCACCAAAGACTCCCACCCCTCGATCATCCCATCCGTCTATTTTAGATGTCCACATAACACCCTTCAAACAATTACTGTCTGAGTGGTCTCCTGGACTTCACTCAAAATATTGTCCCCAAAGGTATTTTGGATGGCTCGAAAGTAAATTACATTTCAGTGACTATTTGACAGGGTTTATGTACAAGCCGAGATACAAGATAATCACTGCTTATATCTTGGGGTGGGGGGGAGCTGGACACAGACATGTAAAGTGCCCCCCACCTCTCCTACACGGGAGCAGGAGTCCCAATCTAAAAGAGACACAGACAACGTGAGCTAAACCATAGCTGTATTTGCCATGACACCACTGTAAGACAATCACAGTAGGTCTGCAGTCTGACCTGCTGACCTGAGATACTGTGAAGGTTTTTCATGCTTCATAAACTATTGTGTTAAGGTGCATTCCAGTTGCTCAGCGAAGCAACCTGTTGCTTTTTTATTTTATTTTATTTTTTACAAGGCTGCTGTTCATACCTCTCTGTGAATGTGTGCAACTCCCTGACTATGTCTGGCAGAGTGACATTTTAATTGATTCTCCCTAAATTTGGCAAACAGATGGGTCTTTACCCATGGAATTATTAATTAAATTGGGCTGATGATCTTTGTCAGGTATTTCCAGCATTAGATGGCCTGATCTGGGTTTTTGGGGTTTTTTTTGTGCAAATGACAGAGATGGAAACATGATTCAAACCCTCAAGATTCCAAATACTGGTGAACGGTAAAAAAAAAAAAAGGTGGTTAAAAGCAGAAGATGTCCTGATGTGCTTTGTTCTCATACAGTGTTTTGGAGAATGTTTGGAGGAATGCCCTATACTTTGAAGTGTACTTACATTTTTCCCTTTTGTGAAGCAGCCAGCAGGGAGATTTGAGACCTGTCACCAACAGACTACACGTCCTCAAAAACTGCCCGAAAAATGAGAGGTCATTCTCTCCGGAGATATTGATGAACCATTTATTCTAAGCTGTAACACGAACCTACCAAAGTCATTATGGCAAGGCGTTGGCGAATGAATAGACCAGCGCTGCTTTTTAAATTAGAACCATTTATTGAGTTCCCGTGGCAGACTACTGATAGTGCAGGATGTAGAGAGTCGGTGTTAATTGCCCCATCATTTGAGACAATTAAAGAGGCTTGTAATGCCTTTAGTGTGACATGCCAGAACATGTGCTCCATTGGTACTATCTCTGGGCTCTATTATAGGGAGTAGTCTGGTCGGCTGCCTTGTTTTGCTTCTTTGCACACCTCAATTTAAAGAGTAATCAGATGAGTCTGTTTGTAAGTATTCTTTGAATTTTATGTAGTTTTTTTTACATGACTTTTCTTCAGGATACATGGAAATAGGTTTGTATCTAACATTAGGGGTTGCTTGACTATATGAAGCATTGTTATCCATGGATGGATGGCTGGAGAAGCGGATGAACCTATGTTATTGACGTAAGGTACAGATGAACTTCATCAGGGAGAGGATGTGATTAAGTTGGTCCGCATGTTAGAAGTCGCTCATTCCACAATTAACAAATTTCAACCACTCCGATTTGCTTTTGGGGGCGAATGACAGCGCTCCTTGGCACCCTCAACCAATGAGCGGAGAACGAGGGCGGGCGCATCTCTACTGTAATCAATCCCACGGTCACCGCGTGAGCTCGTGTGTCCCGTTGTACGCCGTGCGTGCGTTCGCTTTCACAGCGCGTGAGCCGCGGAGGTGAACCGGTCTGAGTGTTGTGTCTTTTTTTCTCGTCCTCCCCAGAAAGCGCGGCAACACAGAAGAAGAACCGGGGACATGGGAGAGAGATTTGTGGTCGTCCCGGTTGACGGAGGAGGAGGAGGAGGGGTCGCCGGGGAGAGGGAACACTCGGACGCGGTCGTCGCTGACCCGGCACCGGACACCGGCGGCGGCGGCGGCACAGTGGAGGAAAAAGGGGAGGCGGAGGACTCCGTGTTCGAGTCGCAGGACTCCAAGGATGTGGTGCCTATCCTGGAGTACAACAGGGAGCCCAACAAGTACGGTAAGACGGCTGCCCCTTCCAAACTCCGTGTCCCACTTCTTATCTCATCTATCTCGCTGAGGATTAGCCGTCGCGTTACCGTTCGGCTGTGTCGGTGCTCCTGCAGTTATGTCATGAAACAATCGACCCCCAAACCCCACAGCCGTGACAAAGTGCGCATCCAGAGTCACTGAAAAAGTTTCGAGAAGATTCTTTAATTACCTTGTGCGGAAATTCAATTGTCTTTGTCTTCAAACAATCAACTGAGAGCGCTTCAGTTTTAGAATTTGCGAACAAATGCTCTCGAAGCTTTGCCAGCTCTAAGTGGTTTCATTCGATAAAAGCGATTGAATCAAAGTTTGCCTCACCCTAACTGGAGTGAACTTCATTTCACCTCCTCTAATTTAAGAGATTCCCAGCTTATTCCTTTCATCCGTGTCTGTCAACTGTCAGAATGGCAGCGTCAGCTGAAGTGGCTGTGCCTTTTGTCACCATTTTAAATAAAGGAGAGACACTAATAAGAGTTTCGACCAACAGGGAGAGAGGGAAAGCGAGACGGAAAGTCATTTTAAGTCGCTGTGGAGTGGGAATAATGATCCTTCAGGAAAGTGAGGCATGCTGCCATCATTAAAGGGAATGTCGTTTCCAAAGCATCCAGTTTAACATTCACTGTGTCGCTCTGCAATCAGACGCCTCCCGCTCAGAGCCAGAATCGGGCCGCAGTGTTTAAGTGCTGCTCAACCAGCTGCTCGAGGTGCTTCTATAGCAACAGGTCGAGGGGTCGGAAGGTGTTAAAATAATGGCCTGGCACCCTGTTCAGGAAACCGAGCGAGATCACAGTGTGCTGATGGTTCGCTGGGTGCGCATCCGTGGCGTGTATCGATTGGCGGTGTGTTTGGCTGAACTTTGCTGAGCAGCAAAAAATTGCTCTCCAGTTGTGTTTTCTTTTAATGTACAATGATTTGACGCACCAGAGTCGTACAGTAAGTTTGCGCGAAGCTTGAGGCGGATGTTGCTTTGGCTTTGCGTGTTGTATGATGCAGGCTTTCTCACGTTTTAACAGTCAAATAGGAAGCTTTTCAAAGACGTATTCAAAAGATATTTTTGAGTCTGTGCGGATGGAAAAAAATGAGGAAGATCACGTTGGTGAGAAAAGTTGTACTGGTGATTAATCGTGGTGACAGAGCAGAGTGCTGCTATTGACATTGACTCTAAGTCTGTTATGATGGGTCCCAAAAAAAAAATTTCTCACTGGCCTGGGGTCAATACAAGAAGCTGGTTGCATAACAAGCCAGTTTCTGCTCTTACAGAAGCTACTGATGGTGGTTTACAGAAATCTACTGAATTATATCAACAGGAATTCCAAACGTTTCTGTTTTTTTTATTTTTGGGCTGGTTGTGGATTTCATGTCAAGGGAAATACTTCAGTCATTTTATATTATGCAGTATGGGTATAAACACTGGTGTATTCCCATCTGTAGCTTGATTTAGATGTTGAGCTGGGCTTTAAATTGGTAGCGTTGTAGTTTAGATGGGAAAAACCTCGACTTGATACCGTGAGAGCCGAAGGTGTGTTTGACCCGAAGCCTGACGGCGCAGAGCTGCAGAGCTGCAGAGCTGCAGAGCTGCAGAGCCGTGAAAATGTCTTTCACATGATTTCCTCCTCAGCGAGAGAAGGACAGGTTGGCACCTGTCGGCTCAGTTTTTAACGCAGAGATTGAATTTCATTCTGAATCAGATCGAGTTAAGGAGAAGACGGGTGTGCGCTTGTGTTTGTGTGCAGTGCTTGCGCGTGCATACGTCCAGACAATGAGCATATCGCGTGAGATTTTAATCTCCCGAGTATTTGTTACTTGACTCCAAAGAAGATCGTGTCCCCTCTGTGGATGCGTACACAACTCGGCTGTGGCACGCTGACAGAATATGGCTTTGTTGTGTGATAAGAACTCTTGTGTTTGTTAATGGTTGGGAATTGTTGTTTTCAGTTTGCTCTGTGTTGTTTGGTAGCAGGATTACAAGAAAACTGATGGACAGACTTTGACAACATTTTTCCCAGTCTTGGCTCTTGGTCTAACTTTGAAAACCATTAAAGTTTGTGAGTCATCCAGATAAGTATCCAGATTATGATTCCAATCTCCATAAATACATAAAGATTTGGACGAAAAAAAATCCGGGTACATTATTCACTGTCAAGAAAACAATTTACGCTTCCACAAATGAAATGTAGGAGGTCTTTTAATGATCAGCTGAAAAATGTACATGATGAGAGCCTTTTTTGGGTGAGATTCAAATTTTTGGGAAACGCTCATCCTTGGAGGTCTGTGCTTTTGAGTTATATCGCTTTGTCCCTGTGTGGACATATGCCCTCTTCACGCCATCTCATTATTCAGGAGCAGAAGATGTCCCAGATTGATTTTAATCCACAGTAAACTGAATACTTTGGAATGTGGAGTCTTGAAGATGTAAACCTGGGTTCTGGGAAGTTGTGATGGGTATTTATTGTTTTTTGACATGTCACAGAAAAACTAATCCCCAGATTAATTCATAGAAAGAGAAAATCAGAGAAAACCACCATGGGTTTTTACTTATATTAATTTCATCATCTTAAAGTGCGTAAACAAGATGTGGCTGTTGGACAGTGGATTTGCTGCTCAGCAGATGTGGGTGTGGTACATCTCTCAAGTATTTTATTATTAAACATGGACCTTTTGGATTCCAGTTCCATCATTTCCTCTCTCTACCTCAGTAATTGAATTACAACCATACATGACTGAAAACATGGGTATCAACTTCTTTTGTTGTAATGTATTTTCAGATAGGCTGCTGGATGTTAAATGACATTTGCCCGTGCTGAAGTTGATCACTGTGGCAGATAATGAGGTTAGGGAATGTCTAGGTAGTGGGTGGTCAGGTCTTCCAGTATTTGCAGCAACACAGAGAGATTTGTGCGAACAGGAAGGCCCTTCGAAAAGATTCCCCTTTCATTTTTGTGCTTGTGTGCTGGCGGCAGTGGTGGCCGGGGGCACAGCCACCGCTTTCTCGTGAGCGCGATATCCTGGAAACGCCTGGAGGGAATTTCTTCAGATTTGGCACAAAGGTTGACTTGGAGCCAAGGATGAACTGGTTGGATTTTGGTGGTCAAAAGGTCACTCCGGCCTCGCAAAATATATTTGGATCGCAACTCAAGCATTTCCACGTTAATTATAATACCTTCTTCATTACTACATTTTTGAGTCTGGACAGACAGGGATGTAACCTGCAACTTGAGCAGTTGGCAGAGGCAGTTATTCTAGTTTTGCTTGCCGATCATGGCGGCTTTTGTCTGGAATCAACCGCACCTAAAGGCTCTGGCTAAAGCAGACTGACTGCTGCCAGTTACCATGTCTATCTTCCAGAGAGCGGGTATTCCTGTCGGTCGTCCATAAACAGTTCATTTCGATGCTTCCTACTGCGTGTCGAGATTTTCGTTCTTCTTAGAAGCAAGCTCTTTAGGATTACAGCGCGACCGTGTGCCGCTCAGAAGTAGCAGCCAATGGAGACTTCGTGAAAACCGCGGCACACCGCGCATACGCGTAATGCTCCTGAACGTACAGCCGCATTCTATTATCAAGGCTGCAAAACAAATGTTTAGCGGGAGATTTAGTAACACACGCTGTGAAGAGGAAGCAGTATTTCTGAAAAAGTGGAAATCAGAGACAAGAGAGCACTGTTGTGTGAATCATACTGGCTGTTTGTTTCGTTGCTGTGCCCACTTCTCGAAGCTCTTTCAGATGATCTAGAAATGTGCTGGATAAAGCACACTTGTTCCTTGTTGCTCGCTCAGAGTGAGTGAGTGAGGCGAATACCAAGCTGGGAGGAAAGTCAAGCCGATATGAATAAGGTCGATAATGACAAATATCAGAGGCAATGAGTAAAGTACATCGTACGTATTCTATAACGATGGAGAAAGTATATGCTCTGGAAACAGCATCTTAAGTTGAGGGATGTTTAAAGGCTGATACAGCTGCAAAAGTTTGGAGGAGAAACCGTTGGTTGTTGACAATATTTTGGGGGGAAATGCAAAAACACCCCATGATTTAGCAGACAAAGTATCTATCTAAAAAGTGCCTTTATCACCACGACATCAGTCAGAGTTTGTGCTGTCCCACATGACGTGCTTTACTTCCACAGTAACGTAGCCAGGAAGCCAATTATTTGTCCCTCTGTATTTGATCAGTAGTACGAGAGCATCCTGAGCTGCGATTGATCGACCTCTAATGAGCATATTAATAGCGGACGAAATCACGTGATGAGGTTGTCATGGCAGAGCATGGATGTGTGGAGGATGTGCCCTGCCGCTCGCCTGGGATGCTGTGGATGAGTGAGATTACAGATGGATTTATGAGAGATTAAGCAGGCAGTGAAAGTTAAATGAGGTTCTGCAGGGATAAGGGTCTCCCAAAGGTGTCCGATTTAAAGTCGACGTGTCAGCGCGTAGCCGCAGGCTGTCCATCTCTTATCTCTGACAGCTCACACATGTCGGGGTTGGAAAACACCGCAGCAGCTTTTCATACTGGCCCCCTCCCTGTTGCAACTGAGGCGCTTTGGCAATCATAAAGCGAAAAGTTCTTCTTTCGCTCTCGTTAGCACATTTGCTTTTCCTCATTGCTTGTGTATTCAGTTCCTTTTTTCTCTTCGCCCCGGGTGGGGAGATTATTTGTAGGGAATCGGAAAAAGCGACAAAACCATTATTATAGAAAAGTGTGTTCAGAACATCCGCGCTGCTCAGCGTAATGTTGACATTCATGTTTGACAAGGCATGCGCCCTGGGTATCATGTGCTGCCCTCTGCTTTATTTGGAGCCCAGCAGGCAGCACATGGACACCAACTGGGCCCTGGCGTCCACTATATCTGCTCCTGCTCCTGTGTGGCCTTCCAGCAAACCCCCCCACCCCCACCCCCCCCACCCCCACCCCGCCGCTCCTGCATGGGATGTTTGTTGCAGTTGCTCATTATTTACACGCAACACTTCCAGAGGAGCGGCGTGTCCCTCGCTGGACAGACAGACGGGTGTTCAGAGAACTTTCCTCCACAGTTCAGCCCGGTCCTCAAAATCATTTAATCAAGTCATTTTTTTAAACTGGGTGGTTAGTTTTCATTGGTCCACAGTCTGCTTACGATTATAATGATAGTTTAACCTTTCTGCTGAGCATGTTTATTAATTTACTTGAGGTAAGTAGTCAGTGGGGACCTGTCAAAGGTCAATTTCAGCTGGAAATACGTGCAGGGACACGTCTTTCTTTTATGTCTTCACATAATCAGATACAGAATTCATAAAGTAGTAGAGAATAGTGCTGTATATGCACTGCCAACTCCAGAGACTGTTTTCTGTCGGTCGGTGCTTTTAAAAATAACCCTTTGTTACCCTCGTGGCATGCTACACAATGCACACATACCGACGCACCGACCAGTACGGGTTTTATCTGGGGGGAAAAAGCATTGATTTGTGCATTTAAGCAAAAAAGTTTTCATATTGGAAAACATATAACGATATGGATATATCGTACGAAAGGCCTGTGAGGCAAATATCAGTTGATAATATTGGCCCGCCAGATATATTGGCGTGTACCATCATCTGAGATCCAAGGAGAGGTGTCGTTCTGTTTGCATTGGCCTTCGCCGTGCCACCTCTTTCCTTTTCCTCTGCTCTGACAGAGAGCGACCAGTGTTAGCAAGAAGTGGCTGACGTGTATGCAGTCCAAAAATTTCATGTTGCGCAAACCACGTGTTAATGGTGAGTGGCAAGCTTCGACACCAATACGTATATCTGGCAGTTTAAAATATTAAAATATATGATAACAATATGTTGAGTAATGGAGACTTTTTTAAAAAAAAAAAAACAATTGATATGGAACAAGTGGAACATTTCATGCTGTAAAAATCAACTTGTCAGTGCCCTCTGGTGGACAAACTGTAAAATGGCAACACTTTCTAAATCTTCAAAATAAATGAAGATATAATGGAAAGGTTCCTTTGTTTGTATGTACAGTAGATAATTACAAAATATGTCCTGATGACAACAACAACCTCAACCAGTCCAGTTAATTTGGAGACTGCACGTTAAAAAGCTTTAACGTGTAATTCAACTTGATGACAGGCAATTAAACAATACCTGCATGTTTTCAAAATGGTCTCAGCTCATAAAAACAAAAAAAATAACAAGGAGAAATAAAACGCCAACAAGTATTTTGTTGACGGGGGGAACAAGGTCCCAAATGGAACTGACTATAGGGACCAAAACCTGCAGCAACAGATCGTTTGTTTCTGTACTTCCCACAACTCCAGAATACAGTAAGACATCCACTGCCATTTCATCAGATCGATTTCAGTCTCATTTCTCCAGTTAAACTTTTATTCACATCATGTAATGTTAACCAGGCCCTCCAGCATATGGATCAAGTAGCTTGTAAAAAATAAGGTGTGTCAGTTCAAGTAGACTGCAGCTGTTATGTCATTGAATCAGATACATATTGAACTGCATCATCCATCCATTTGCCGTGCCACTTATCCCTGCTGCCACCGGGCCAGGGCGGGGTACACCCTGGACAGGTCGCTCGTCAATCACAGCCTGACACGCAAATATAAACAACCGCTCGCACTCGCAGTCACACTTGCGACCAATTTAGAGTCGGCGGTCGACGTTTGGGGGAGTGGGAGGAAGCAGAAGTACCAGAAGGAAAAACCCTCGCAGGAGAACATGCTAACTCCACACACGCGTGACTCACAAGCTGGCTCAGCTCATGTACTGACAAATATAGATATGGCGTCAGCAGGTATGGAAGGGCCCAAATTGGGATCAGGGCCAAGAAAACTTGATCAGGACATACCTAAAGAATATTATTGTGCATGATATCTGCTAGTCCGTGCACTGGGCGCACTGGAAATACTATATCAACCTCAAATCCTCCTCTTATCTCTTCTCCTGCCCTGTGTATAAAATCACAGCCCGTGTTTGTTTCAGACACACAACGCATGTGGTCCGATTGATAACGGTAGCGGCCGAAGGGCCGCCGCCGCTGAATAGACGGCGAGCAGACGTGGGAAAAACGCCATAACCTGTTTTTCCCCAGGAGGTCCTCCACATTTAGCGTTGGGTAGTCATGGGGTTTTCCAGCCCTTGGTCAGCACTATGTGAAAGGCTAAGTAAGGCATTTACTGTGAGTCATTTGGGCCTTATTGCCTTCACTATTGCAATAAATACACCAAATAAATACTGTTGTAGAACCAAATTAAACCAAAGCAGGTCTGTGGAGAAAAATCTACCTTTGAAATGACACCAGGAGCTGGCAAAGAATTGTTGCCGACTTAAAATAGCCCTGCAACAAATGCTACCATTTTATTGTCAATGTTCTTCTTGCCAAAAGATACTGATACAACTATATATTAATATTTGATAAGATTTTTCTGCAAAGGGCACTAACATACAGCTGTTAAAAATCACCACAGAGTTGAATCGACACCTTTTTGTGATTACCTGAACAAAAATGAAACATAAATCTTGTGTCTGGATTTCGGTACAATCTTGTTTAGGTGTTCACATTATTGTGTCCGCCCCAGGTAGATGCAGGGAAAGAAAGGCATTCGGGTACAGAAGGGGCTCCTTGGCGTCGGCGGGTATCAGATGTCAGAAACGTGTAGAGAGACGCATCGTGCTGGTATCATGTTCTGCTCGTCTCTGAATGGGGAGCCTAAGGATAACCTCCGTAACCCCACCCCCTCTCCCAGGCAGCCCAAACACCCGCAATACAGGCAAACGCCACGCGTGAAACCGACACGCCGGACGCCTCGGCCGCTGCCAGCGTCGCTCGTGACTCCTTCGCCCCGCCGTCTGCCCGAAAAGGAACCGAGCTGACGAAACGCTCGAGTCAGCTTCTGTTTTCGTTGAACTCGCTCACCGGCTGATATGAATGTCCAGCTCCCTGGCATTTCAAGAGCGATAAGAGAAGTGGCGACAGATTCCCACGTGCCCAATTCAATTCCCAAGCTCGGGGAAGTGTCCGTGCAAGCGGAGCAACAAAAGTGGATCTCATATTGGTTTTGAAGATGCGATGCCAAAGATTTTCATCGCAAACCTTGTTTTCTTTCACTGACTCAGCGTGAGACAAAGATCACGTGGATCGGTTATTGATTTTAGATTGCATTGTTCACTCTCCGGCGGGGGGGAAGGGGGAAAAATCTGAAATTCCACAGAAAGTGTTTGCAGCTGGAGCCAACAGATGAAATGTGTTTCGTCTGCGGTGGAAGCACCAGGCGTGTTATTTGTGTGGAGGTAGCTCTAAAAGTGGAAACGTAACCTCAAATTAGCCCTGATTACACAGGAGGACACAGGATTGAGGTGAAAAGAAATAACTGTATAAAGGGCACATGCCTCCGAAAGGGTGCCACCTGAGCCCGTTGTGTCAAACACAGTGTTCGATGGATGGCTGGCAGTCATTACTCACCTCGAGCGGATTCATTTACCCTTTCCTCGTGCGTCTAATGACATTTCCCCAACATAATCCTCACCTCGGTTCTTTGTCATATAATTTTTCTTTCCTTAGACCCGGGTTCGCCAGTAAACACCGGTAAACAAATGTCATGGAAATGTTTCAGAAGGGAAGTAAGGGAAAGTAAAAGTTGCAGTCACCATTTAATTTACAGTCAGACATTAGGAAAGTCTGGGTGAAAACGATCACGGGCATTGTTTCCCTTTTAGTTTCACCGGAGTCAGTGCTTGTAAACATAAAATAAATAAGTAAAAAAAGACATTCCCATGCGCTAGGTCACACCTGATTACGTGGGTTAATGCTTGTACTGCGGGGTGGTTTTTGCCTGATTGCATTTTAAAAACCTATTGGTCGACATTTGTGTGATAGTTTTTTGCCATTGTATTTCCAAGTGTGATCAGATGGGGGCAACAGAGTGTCATTTTTAGGCTTCAGCCAAATTCAAAAGCAGAACACCAGAAGCCGGTAGAAGCTGAAACACTGGACAGCCTTTGGTTTTGCTTTCAACAAATTGGCAGGAAAGATGCCTCCAGTAAATGTTTATGAATTTGTGCTGCATATGTGAATGATGTCGATTAATTTTCTGTGCGCGCTTCAGCCACGAGAGCTCACGGTGGCTCTGGCCTCATGCAAGGCAGATTTAAGAGAAGGAGGAAATACTAGAGAGAAGTAAAGAAGGCCATGACCCCAACTCACATGACATGACGAGGAGGCGATGTCTTGACAGTCGTCATGATCTTTGAGTTTTCCACACTGACATCCAGTTTATTGATCCCCACAGGGAAGCAGTCCTTCCTCCTACTGTCAGTCACTGGTGCAGGTTTAATGTATGACCTAAAGGCTCCTGAGCTGTGGTGGCCAGTGATGTCACAGTCTGAATGCAGGGGGAGTTTTAACGTTTGCTTTGTCCCAGTCCTGCACAACAATCTTCCACTTAGAATACTAGTGATGGAAAATTGCAGCTGTGAACAAACCCTTAATGCCGGACCTTTTGAGTAGCCGTGAGTACCCACCTGGCTCCTCTCTCTCTCTCTGGCCGGCGTCCTTGGGTTGCACTTGGTGTATCTGTTGCAGAGCCTGCCAGCATTCCTTGGAGAATCAATCAATACTTATTTTGGGATGAGAAATCTGAGCCTATTCAGAAAAAGTTCACTGTAACGATACTGTTTTTTCGGATGTTTTTGCCATTGTGTGATAGGCTACACAGTGGCTCCAAAAAGAATTCAACCGCCACCAGGTCTCTTCCTGCAGTTGGTCATCAACCGAGTATCTGGGCAGGAAGAGCTTTGGTCGGACCGGCAGGCCGGCTGGACAGAAGCCGCTTGGAGTGCACGGCATGTGACAGCCCTCTCGGTGTTTGCCAGCTAGAAACTGAAGGACTCTCGAGCACGAGGAAAAAGCTTCTATGGTCTGATGAGACAAAAATTTGAAGCCCGTGGGCGTAGCTCCAGGCACTGCTCATCAACTGGCTCCTCATACCAGCCCTCACTGAGAACACTGAACAGGCTTCCATATCGCTCGCTTTTCTCGTTTATTTATAACGCTGTTTGTACATGACCTCGTTCTCGTCAGCGAGATAATATCATCATGCATACACTGTGTCATTGATTGGAGGCAGTACAAAATTGAACAAAACTCACATGTTAGGCAGTGATTTAAGAATAGTGTGTGTGCTCTGCAGCTACAGCTACAGCTACTATACATTAGAAGGTGGGACACTGTGGCATGGATTGTCCAGTAATACTGTGTCATTGATGATGTTTATTTTAAATGAAGTGCGTGAAATAATGCCCCAGTTAAGTTGTTGTTTATAGTCTGATGCTTCTGATGAGTTCCTCTTCCCATCATTCTCTTGGAGCCACAGCTGAGTCCAGCACCACAGTGCGCCTGTGTTTTCACTTCCTGCGCTCACTGTGAAAAATTGCACCCAACATGACACGGTGAAAAGCTGCGTGAGAGCCCCTCGAGCCGTTTTAGTTTTCAGCCTCCAATGTTTATTGTTGTAAAGTCGCTCATAAACGGGGCATTGTCCCCCTGGCCTGGATGCTGCCCGTCCCTGAGAAGCAGTCAGACTGTCTGGCCACTTAATCAGTGGATGCCAGTTACATCACTGCTTATCCACTGAGCAGCGAGTTGATAAGTGCTCTCCTTTGTTACCTTAGCAACAGCACAAAAAACTTAGTAAATGCTCCGTTGTTAGATCCCTTTGTTGATTAGTGGCGTCCTTGCACAGAGACCCTGGGATTCGACAGTGCTCAGCTATCGTCAGCCACTGCCTGGATCTAGTAACATATTTACAACCGCACTCACTTACTGGAACTATGACGGCTCGTCCAAACCTGACCTGACATCTCCATAAAGTATTTCTGAAATACGTGATTAGATGGCTGACAAACTTGACTGATTGAGCCGTTGAAGTCGGTGGCAGCACACTGTTCTGCTGAGTGGAAATGGGGAAGCACAGCTTTTCAGATGTGTCCTGGAAAGTGACCAGAAATGTTTCTTCTTCCTCTTGGTTTGACATTGCACTTTTTGCCTTGGGTTTAAGACTCGCACGTGGACAGGATTTGGCAGCGTGGAAACAGTTAAAGACAGTGAAAAGACAATCAGATGGTGCTACGGGACCACTGTGTTTTCCCTCTACATCGCGTAAGCAGTATAGGAAAATAAAGGGACCGCAAACAGGCTGCACGGCACTGGCATGAGTTTTATTTCATAAGAATATATACATTTCTATATTTGTAAGTTCTAACATGTTTCTGTACTGAGGGACCAGATACCGAGGTTCGAGGAGTTCTGTCAGCCTCAGCAGCACCAGGCAAAATCAGTCTTACTCTGGCCCAGGCTTCTCAAGTTGCAATACGATACACACGTTCACTTTTAAGTCGCTCACCGACTGCCCGCCGGTCTCTGTCTCTTTGGCTCGCCTGGCCTCAGCTCCACCCCCTCCCTTTCCCACTTCCTGCAGCCCCCACCCTTCCGCTGACTGTATCGATCTTGCGTGTCGTCATGTTGGGGAACCAAAGGGGGCAGTGAGGGGAACTTGTCCTGGGTGGGACTCCAGATATTTAGCATCCGCGTGAGGCTCCGGGGCTGCAGCGTGATGAAAGAACTGGACGTTTGCCTCTCACAGCCGAGGCAGCTCCTTTAATCATTTCCCATCCCGCAGGGGTGTTGGTTACTCGGTGTGAAACCCAATACCCGGTATCCCTTTGTCAGTGCACACTTCACCCTGAGGAAATGACTCATTGTTTTTGGATTAGCGATAAAGTCAGCTGATGGATTGGAGCATATGCAGCAGTGCGCTGCTGCTGATTAATGTTGACACAAGATACACAAGTTGATGGAAGAGAATACAGTGGGCTGACAGGAGGGCGAAAAAGAAACGAGCGAGATTTGATTAAGTGTCTTTATTGTTTCTTCTGGTAGTTCTGTTAGTTGAGGTGACCCCCACCTCCTTACCCTCTGAACATACTGTGAACCTAACAACAATCTTGTTGTCAGGGTGCAGCAGAGTGACTATCTGTTGTCAACACTGCACCTCGTATTTCTGACGTAGCCCTGAAGAGATAAGAGCAGCAGGATGGCACTTGTTTCGACCCCCCTACACCCCCCAAGTATGTTTTTGCAGTAACGTATAGCGCGCTAATCATGAGACGACCACGTAACGTGGAAGTTGACCGTGTGTTAGCATGTGCATGCCCATGTGCTAACCCTCTATAGGGGTGTGTGTGTTCGGAGGGGCCAGTATACGTGTTTAACTGGGCCCTGCCCACCGCAGGCTGTGCACACGGGGTCAAATATCACTGCTTAGGAAGCGAGGAGATGTATATGTGTGTGTGTGTGTGTGTGTGTATGTGAAAGCTCTCCTCGGTGAAGCAGCGCTGGGCTTCCTCCTCCCCGTGAACAAAGGCTGACACTGCCGGCTTTTGTTGTGCGCGGGACAGAGCGACATTCCAGGGCAGGGGATCTGGCCCCGGGCACAGAAAAGAGCTGCATGTCTGCGCTCACAAACACTCAGGAGCACAAATGCATGTCATGTTTTCTGCTCGTGTGTGCGCTCCTGTGCACTGCCCCCATTAGGGCGGGGCGGTTCTCTTCTTCCTTATTTGGATAGTGGGGGGGGGGGCTTGGGGTAGGGGGGGGTCATGGGTGTACAGTAGAATCGTAGCGATAGGAACAAAAAACTAGTAAGACCAGACGTCTGTCCGGGGGAGCACATCAGGGCAGTAGGTCCAGAGGGGGGGGGTAAAAAAAAAAAAAGCGGCTGCAAACTGGAGCAAGAAGGAAGAGAAGAGTGACAGCTGGCTGACGGAGGGGGAGAGAGAGAGGAGCAGCGGGACAGAGAGGGAGGAGAAAAAAGGGCAGAGAGATAAGAGCGCGACAAACAGGGAGACATCGAGCAGGAGCACATGGTGTAAAAATGCCCACCAACTTCACTGTGGTCCCGGTGAAGGACGGCACGAGAAAGGCAGCGGAGGGGAACGAGCAGGAGGATGTGGAGGACAACAACGCGCTGAAAGAGGAGGAGGAGGAGGACGCCACAGGTGAGCTCGGACGTTGGTTTCTTCTCCTCCATCAGGTGGGTCGGCACAGATGAGAGATGTAACGTGCCAGACAAATTCAGGAGGAGGTTTCTGCTCTCGCGCCAGAATCGGCCGATATTTGCTCTTTCTCAAAACCGGACCACATCATAGGTTAGGGAGGTATTCCTGGAAAGTTTCAGACTTTTGCTTACTGTACCCAGTGCAAACTGATAATTTGGCTTCGCTGCACGGGCTACCATTCCCTGTATTTTTCAGAAAAACTGTTTATGGTCTGCATGTGGGTGGATAATGTGGAGGTAAGACGGCGAATTTTAGGAAAGCAGCTGCGTGACGCGAGGGCTCGCTTCACACGCTGCTGCCACTCAGGAGAGCGTGACGTGAAATTTTTTTTTTTTTTGTTCCGTGCCAGCGCCGTTCGACCTGCCACTGTTGTAGTAACCAGCACAGGGCCAACACCTACGGTCTAATTGGGACGCCCGCGGCCCATCTCCCTCACGTCGACTACCATTTGACATGCAACCTCCAACGTGACTCACCCTCTGAAGACCCCACGGTGAGCTCCAGCGCCCGATAAACAACAGGATAACAGAGCTTTTACACAACGCCTGGGCTCGGGCGTGACACATAGTCCCACGTGAAGCCTCCTGGATGAACGCATCATGCATCTTAAAGCTCTGTACGCAGAGTTCATGCGAATCTGTCCAAGTTCTAAACGAAAGGTACTTTGCGAAGCCGGATCTGTTGCGTCTATTGAGTTGACAGGCCAACTTTGTGGACAGTCGAAGTAACTCTGCCTTACTATCTGTGTACCTTCTTTTCCTGACAATAAGGAAATGCCACCCAGTTTTCCCTGTTGCACCGTCTACTCACACACATACTGTACATGAAGGCAACAGCAGAGCTTTTGGTGTCGGAACAAAACGTTCTCCCTCCTCTCTGCATCTCTGCCAACCTGATATCAACCTGTCTGAAGGCAAACAGCCAGGGCAACATTTTCAAACCTCCCGTCTGTCTTTTTCTTTTACAATAGTCAGCAGGAGAGGTCATGGAGTACATATTTAACAAACTCCTCTCTAATACTCCATGCTTTTCCCAGACTGCTGTTGGCGAAGCTGCTGCTTTTACAGCACGTTCATATGGCGCTGAGCAAATCAGTCCCTAGTATTTAATTTCTGCTGTGGAGCTGCAATTACAGCTGCATGCTGGGTGAGATTTAGAGAGCTGGAGAGAAGGAGGCCTCTTACTTTGACGGGTACGCAGGATATCGTACGCGGGCGAGCTTCGGTTTCCCCCGCGCACGTTTGTGCACACGCCGCCGTCTCTCCCTGACAAAGGCTGCAGTGGCAACAATAGCGGGAGAGCAGGGGATGACATGTCACAAAGGCCGCGCGCTGGGTCTGAAGCCACCAAATGATGTGCTGGAACTTGGCTTGCGGAAGCCCGAGACCGCACACTTCATTCTGCCTGTGTCACTCAGAACAGAGGACGCAAACTGTATCACATTTGTACATATAACGCGGCGGGTGCAGTGCGGTCAGATGATAGCGCAGGCCTGGCGGGCGAAGCCGTAAGTTTTGTGTGGTTTGTTTACCGGGGGAGGCCGTTAGTGTAAATGTTGCAGGCCCGTGCGCGTGTTGTGCAGGGACCAAGTCAAACAGCAGTTACTGTTATTGATTAGCCTTTCTGGCCCGCTTCCTGTTGGCTGAGGAGGGGGAGGTGAGACCCCACCCCCACGCTGTAATGTAATGGACTCTCGTTCTCGTCATCCACGCTGAATTCCCTCTTTGTCCTCCTCTCCCTTTCCGGTCCGCTGTGTTTCCACAGCTTACTCCTTCCCGAAACGACGGCGTCCCAGCTAACTCACGAACCCACACCGTGGAGGCTCAGCTTAACCTCTGGCACGTTTATTTAATAACCCAGCGGTACAGCGGCAGGCCAGGGAAAACATGGAGGCGATGAACTTTAACCTCTGTCTTGGATGTTTCACAGTCAGTGTATTCTACCTCTCAGAATGTGGGCTAAAAGCTTCGCCTTTTTTGCGTGGCGACAATTCACAACAAACGTTATCTCGAGGCTCTTTTCAGGGTGAGATCGAGACCGTACGACGTTAAAGAGAGAAGCGTGCCAGTTCTCGCGGAGACAACCTCCTCGGTGACCGTGAAGAGGAAAAACTTGCTTTCAGTCTGCTGAAGCGTCTCGCAGAACCAGACTCGGGGTCGACGGCCTGGACCGGTTGGGCTGAAAGGAGAGAGGTGGAGGGAGAGAGTGGAGGGTTTTGCATAGGTAAAACAGAAGCTCGCTTTACTCCTCCCACGCCAGCCACATAAATGCAAACTCAACCGAATAGCACCAGCTCAGGCTCCCCGGCCCTCATCTTTCCTTTCCCTCGAGCGGTTTGAAGACAAGCTGCTCGACTTTTCAAAGAACCCTCAGCTTTTTTGGGTGTTGACTTGTGGGAGGACTGTTTGTGGGCGGCCTTTCCCAGTTTTGTTAACTGAAAAAGAATTTGTAAGTGCAGCTGTGGTGTGTGTGTGTGTGTGTGTGTGTGTGTGTGTGTGTGTGTGTGTGTGTGTGTGTGTGTGTGTGTGTGTGTGTGTGTGTGTGTGTGGGGGGGGGGGGGGGGTGACAAGTGTTCAAGCAACAAAGCACGACTGTCCACGGCAACTTTTGTTTGGCTTGTCGTCACGATTGTTTCAGCCTTCCACGCACAGCACATCCAGGTTGAAGCGTATCGAAACGCATTAAAGGAGCCTGATGTATCTCTTGCCAGCGAAACACTTTCACATCAAGCAGCTGTAAAACATTTGAAACCCACGTCAGACACGTGATCGTGCCAGTGCGCTGTGTGTTGCTGCACTGGAGGTCCCCGTTTGACTGTAACCAATCTGTTAGTTTCTCTGGAAATATCAACAGTGCGGCAATCTGCCTTGAGATTATGATGTTTCTGTTTCACAACCTCTTTGCCGCTTACTTTGAGTATTTAGGCCTTTTCCCCCGTCTCTTTTCAGTTTGTTTCATCCACAGCTCGCTCATCAAACAACTTGTTTAGATTAATCAAATCTATGAGGGACATGCTGTAAGCCTCCCTTGTCCCCTGCCGCAGAGGCCACGTGGATTATTCAGCGGAGCACGTTGCAGACGGAGGGATGAGAGTCTCTGTGGGAGTGGGTGGAGCGGGGCGGTCAGGAGTTTACTGGGAGCGAAAAAGCAGCGCTGACCTCGACTTTAAACTCCCCACAGGACCGGTTCCTCGCCGTGTCCGTTGCGCTGCGCGTGGAATCCTGCTCAGCCACGCCTCGCTAATAACCGAAAAGAGGCGCAGGTACGATGCGGTGGCGGGTTGTCCGCCGGTCACAAACGACTCGTTTACGAGGCCAGCCCAGGCTGGCGTTGTTTGGGCTGAAACGGAGCAGGTGATCTGAGCGAGCGCCGGCTGTGCTGCCGCTTGTGTCCGTCGGCCTGTGTGCCCATCTGTCCTAGACATGTGTTTCCTGTTTGTTTCCCAGGCAGGTCTGGTTCTGTTTAAAGCTGTTTTCTGTACGTGGCCGTCTGTGTTTTTTTTTTTTTGTTCCTCCCTTTCTCCCAGTTGCGTTGTTAACTCTGTAACCTCCCGTGCTTTCGCACAGCGCCCACATGGCTAGTCGACGCTTTCAGCAAACCGTCGCACAAACTGTCACACAAGCACGATGGCTGTCTGATGTTCGGCTTGTAATTGCGTTATTTTCACACAGTTTTGACACGTGCTCAGCTGTGTCTGGATGCTGTAAGCTGGAACCATTTGATTTTTGCTTTATCTAGTCTTAGAAGAATAGTTCACCCTGCTTGGGACAAGGGAGAGCATCAAAACCTCACATCTCATCAGCTGGAGTCAGAGAAAGTTTGCCTTTTTTTCCATTGAAAGATTACTGAAAGAGCTGCAGATTCATTTTCGTCGTAGCAGCTCTAAACCTAGTCGCGCTTCACGTTGATGTTTTTCTCCCATCGTCTTTTTCTCTGCTACAAACTGCACTGTATCCTGGCGAGCTACCGTCAGCATGGGATTAAATCAAGCAAACATTTGCCTGAGGGGAGCTTCTCAAAAATCCCCAATGATTCAAGGAAGGACCCCTTGATCGTGGGAACAGAGCGACCTGTGATTACGCCTGGACGTAATTCTGTCCTGGGTCAGGACTGTTTGCATGATAGCGACAGCAGTTTATTAAGAGATGTCGGGAGGAATGGTTTGTTATAATTTACTGCCTTATTCTGTATTTATGTTGTTCCCAGATTCTCTCGCGGTGGGAGAGATCCTCCCTGCCTCTTCATGCGTCCTAAGCAAGAGGAATACCTAAAATATAACTCAAGTCCAGTCACGCCCTTTATAATTTGGTTCTGTGATCCTGCTTCAGTCGGGACAGGTCTTGGAGACACAGGTACAGACCTGGTTCTAGCAGTTTGGATCCTTTTTTTTAAAAATACGGCGTGGTGTGTCCAGCCTGACCCCGCAGGGTTGCTCAACCCTGTTTGCATTGGCAAAATTACAGTGTTCTGCTTGTTCCATCTGCAGCGCAGCAACACAATCAGACGACGTTATCCAGCGTCAGCGCTCGCACTCTATACGCGGCCCAGGGAAACACCATTAAAATAGATCCTCGCACGTAATTCTTGGAAATGGCATCACATCTTCTCGCCGGGCCCATTTACCGAAAGCTTTGTGCGTCTCGTTTCTCATTTGTGAGCTCAGGACGTTGCCACTGATTTAGATCGAGGTTTGGTCAGCCGTAAAGGAGAAAAGTCCTACCTGGAGTATCGATGCATTCACTCACAAACAAGTCTAAAAATCTACATTAAATTCATGCGTTTATTTCCATTGTAAAGCAGACTCTCCCCGCTCTCTGTGGTGTCTCTGCTGGGTGGGGAGACACACTGCAGAGAAAGGAGAAGGGAGGAGAAGTACTGTTACTGTAGGAATGTAGGGAGTGAGTGAAGCAACGGGACATGGCATAAAATGGTTTATCGTCCCACAGAGTGTTTGTTTTATCAGGGCCAGCACCAAAAAATGTACCTGATAACTTCACATTTTCCAAGGGAAAAACAAAGACTTCCACGGCATGAGGAGCAACCCCCCCCCCCCGTTAAGCCTCCAACATTTTCTAAACACTTAAGATGAAATGTAAACTGCGCTGAGGTCCGGCCACACATGGCAGCCTGAGGAAAACCAAAGCAACGAGACGGGTCCCGTGCTCACACTCTTAACCTCCAGGCTTGCCGAGATCAGGGCATATCAGGGCATATCAGATCCAAGAAGATCCAGAAGGTGAGACTCCTCATTTTTTCCTGCACCGAAAAAGAAGAAAAAGAATATTCCTTGCATGTCGTTGACACATCAATCAGAGGAGATGCTCATGAGCTGTGTGTTGAGCTGCATGGAGGGTTTGGGCAGACAGTGCTACCTCGTCTGCTGCTTGTTATTTCCTGTGCAGTGATCTCGTCCCCGCAGGCTCCCTGCTCTCAATGTGGCGTCTCTGATAAGCCCTCGACCGAGGAGCGCACACTTTTTCTGCGGCTTTTCCTTTTCTCCGGCGGCCTGTTCTGTCACTGTCGGCCGTACGTTTGGGTGAGGCCCACAAAGTTCATGCGACTTTCGCTAACTGCAGGTTCAGACGTGGTGAAGTCCTCCACTTCCTCCTCTTTCGACCGCGTGCACAAGACTAATAAATTAGACGCCTCTTACAGGGATGTCCATAAAGGAATCCTCCTTTATCGTCTCTGCATAGCAGCGGTCCAATTCATTCTGATGAATCAGTGGTGGCTGGACATTTTCTTAACTTTATCTGCAGAACTTTGGCTCATGGCTGCACTGAGCGCTGCTCTGCTGAAGCCCTGCCATCTGCACAAGCATGATCAGTAAGTGTGAGTGTATGTGATCACCTGAGGGCCACTTATGATCACAATATCCATGCGCATGTGATGAACTCCTGATAATGTAATCATCTAAACATCTGGTGAAGACTCAGATTGGCATTCATACTCTGAGAACTTTTTAACAGCTAGCGTTGATCATTAGTTTAATTCATGCACATTGCCAGTGTGACAGTACTGATTTAGGTCAGCTGACATTTTGTGACTTTAAGCAAATGGATTAACATGATGAGAGCAGCTCTTTGGTAAAAGTTGGCTTCTAACCGCGCTGCATTTAATATTCTACTGCTGGATGTGGTCACTGTCAGCTAGCTATTAGCGATCTTATTCTCCACACTGTTGTCTCAGTGCTATTGATGTGGCCACGTTTCCATTATTGAACGCGGGAGGGCCTTCGGTTCAGGCGTCACACAAAAACATACACACCCCACGCCGACACAGCATGTGTGCTGATTTGCTCGAAAAATATTTCTCATTTCCTGCTTGTTTACCAGCTCCGTCATTGGTGAGAGGCCAAGAATTATGTCATGTTTGAAAAGCAGGTTATGATGATCTCATAATAGTTCAAAGCATAGTCATGAAGCCGGAAAACCACACGTTAACCAGATGCAAGCTTTGTGTTGGAAAATGCCAAAGTGCTCACGTGTGTGTTTGACAGTGAATCACTGTTATGGCTGACCTCTGACCTAAAATATTGGTATTGGTGGAAAAAAAGACAGTTTCTATGTGTCTACCATGAATAATCTAATGTTGTCAACCAGCCATCAACCGGCATTGATGGCTGCACATGTTCTCTGACTGCTGTGACTTTCTAAAGGAAATAGGGCGCACAGCGCAAAAATAAATAGGCCATTTCCCTATTCTAAATACATCCTCTACCATCCCTTATATCAAACATGCCCGTACTCCAGAAACCAGCCGTTGTTTGTGCCGCAAACATCTGGTGCCTTGAGCCCATCGAATCCCTCTGAGTTGCCTGGGCTGCATTTCAAGTGGACACTGGGAGTTATGAGAGAAGGTCTGGTGTGAGTCAGGGTGGAATCCAAGAATTAGGCTCGCAAGTCGTAGTAAAAGGAGAGGAGACTTCAGACTAGGGGATAGTGACACCATCTGGTGAAGAGGGGACGTAACCTGGGTGAGCTCTCTCTCTCTCTCTCTCTCTGCCTGGCTTGCCTCGACCAGAGTTCACTCAGTTTTTGGGAAAAAGGTTTGCCCCCTCGCGAGAAGTCAGATGATGTTATTGTCAGTCTCACATGACTGTGATTCATTTGCGCTTTCCGCCGGGACAAACGGGAAGGACGCTGAAAGTTGAATGGTGTTTCATTACTCGTGGTACTACGTAGCTTGATGGCACTTGATTTGGCAATTCTGAGTACAGATAGAAGCTTGTATATCTCAAATTACTTTATCAACCAATGATTTTCCCGTGGTTCATATTCCACAAACAATTCTCACAAATCGTGATTAATACGCAGATGCTTTTAAAACTCTTAATCATAGCAGAGTAAGAGTATAGCAGAAAAAGACAAGGGAAATATGAGAAAGAAAGGGAGCAGAACTTCTGAGACACCTTGGCGGTGCTTTTTTAAAAAAAAAAATCTCTGTTTCTCAGTTAGCCTCCTCCATACTGTGCCGACGGCGACAGTATGATAATAAAAACACAGACGAGGGCGGTATCATGTGAGGGAGCAGCGAGGAAGCGATCGCTAACGGGCTATTTGTTTTTCTCTCCCCTCGTCTCATGCTCGGTGTTTACACATGGCAGGGAGTACGCAGGTGTAAGCGGCGCTAAGTAACATTGATCCCACTGGCCTTGGCTGACCCCGATACTCTGCCTTCCCCCTTTCTGACATAGTCCCGCACTTTCATCACACGCACACACCCGCGTATGTAACGTTTCCTTTAGCTTGTCGCGCTCAAATCGCCACGTCATCGGCCTCGTCATTTTCCAAAAGCCAGTTGACAGCAGTCATTTAAGTCATGTCAGGCAGCCCCACCCCGTGCTAGTATTCAGTTTTAATTCATTTAGTGGGAAAGTGTATAAAGACACCAGTGCAATGTCAGTAACCCCGTGTCCGTCTGTCCTTCCTCTCCCGCCCGTGCTGCACGTTGCATAACACACAGCGTTGTTTACCTGAAGGGTTTAAGGGCTTAGGACATCATTAAGTGCAACGCGCGCACACACTGGGAGCCGCACAGAATAACTATAACAGCAGCCATCTGACATCAGACCAAGTGCAGCTTGATACTGCTTAATCCTCCTTACTGTGCGATGCGATCGCCCCTCGATAAGCTCCGCCTCGACACATCTGTCAGTTTAACCGCGACGGCTTAGTTTCGTCGTCCACACAGCGGGTGAAAGCTGGGTGAGAATTTAGTTCTTTTCCCCCTTGCAACGTTCCGTCACCTACGTCGCCATGCACGCAGACCAGGCATCAGGTCTAACCTGTGTTACCTGAATCATGGACACACTCTTGTGTTTCAGCCCGCTGAAGGTCACTCGCCCGAGTGATAGGCAGCCAGCGGCCTGAACGCTGCAGCGGAAACTGAGCCGCAGTTAGCGCGAGGCTTTCAAAGTTGCGTCTCCTTCGACCGCAGGGCTTCGACATGGCTTCTGCGTTTTATAAAAAGTGCAGGATTAGCCTAATCTGGTTAAGTGATTACTGTCCACTTCACATGCTCTTAGACGGCCAGATTAATGGGCAGCCAAGAGAAGGGGAGACAGCAGAGTGCGAGGTTCACGGACACTTTTGGGGGGAAAGGCTGGGTCAGAGTTTGTGGGTCTGTCCTACATGTTTGACTCTTTCCAGCAAACGTCTTGAGCTCAGGTGGCATGAAAAAAGTAGCTGTTTCACGTTAAATGTAGAGATGCATGGCTCCATACAGGCGTCCCATAAAGTTTGCTGTCACAGCTCCCAGGTCTGCTGTCCTGTGTGCACCCTGCGCTCTGCTGATCAATTGACCGTCTCCTCTCATGGCACCCTAGAGGTCATCAGGGGGTCAGAGAGAAAATAAACCTGCTCCCTCAGGCAACACCTGCAGGTTGAAATAGTAAGCAATTATTGATTCAAAGTGATATACTGCACAGCTCTTACTTTGGAGGGCAAGTGTTGTCTCTGTCTGCTTTCTCTGTGCCACAAGCTCACAAATGTGTTTCCTGTGGAAAGTGTTCCTGTGTTTGTGTGTGTGTGTGTGTGTGTGTGTGTGTGCGTGCGCGTCCATCCATCCCTCTCTCTCCTGACACACTCCCCTCAAACTGCAGGTCCGTTTGACTCCCGCTCTTTGCTTCTCTCGCTTTCTTTGCTCCGCCCCCCTCAAGTGTGTACGCTGAAACGTGCACATGTGTTTTTGTGTGTGCAGCAGGGATCAGAAGCTCAGGGACATTGAGGGAAGGGAGGTGTGTGTGTGTGTGTGTGTGTGTGTGTGTGTGTGTGTGTGTGCGTGTGTGTGTGTGTGTGCGCGCGCGTGCGTGCGGGTCTGTCGGCGGGAGGGTGAGGGTGCTTTGTGATGCGTGGCTGATGCCGCTGACATCGTCGTCACAGGCCACTTTTCACACACACACACACACACACGCGGGCGCACACACAAACACAAAAACCCACACACACTGTCACAGAAATAGCTGATCCTCACATTATCCACACAGCACAGGCAGCATTGCCGACTTCTGCACCTCACCAGCAGTGTCTCTGTACTTTGGACCCCCACTACTGGAGTTACCCAGGGACCACTACTAGGACCCCTTCCCTTCCACCCCCCCTTTTTCAGCCCCGCTCCTCAGAATGGAGCACAGGGGAAGCACTCGACGGAAGGGTAAGTTGTTTTTTTTTTTTTAATTAAAGGACTCTTTCAGTTGCCCTTAACAAGCAAAACTAAATCTGCGTGAACACTATAAGGATACTTTATGTTTAATATTTATATTGAGATCTGTAGTTTTCTTTCTTTTTATAGCGCAGGTTTAAAGGGATTGTTGTTTTATTGATGGGCTTTCTGTAGTGCACCTGCAATCAGAGCGCGTTGTTTGTCCTGTGTAATGATTCTCCTGAAGATAAAGTGATCCACCAAAGTTAAATCTGCCTTTTGAGGAGGCGTTAGCCTGTTGTCTCCCTGCACTGGATTGTGCGTGTCTTGTGTCAGTGATGATCAGCGGAGAGCTTTGTGCTGCTTCTGCTGTCAGAAGTCATGGCACCTGCATCAGCTGTGGTCCTGTACGAATTAATGGATAGAGTGTGGCACTGAGAAATCCATCCTCTTGTGCACTGATAGCACTCTCCAGCAGTCAGACTGTGTTCTTTACAAAAGTGCACAGAAGTGAAGTAAATTTGCTTTTGTGTGTCTGCTCCTTCTGAAGCTTTAAGCTGATAATTGTAGCTTTCTTTTCACATTAAGCCAGAGCTGAACTAACTGATTTTTGACCTGACTTGCTGCATCTCCTCCAGCTCGGGCCGTTTTACCTCCCTCTTTCGTGTTTTGCTCTGCACAGTGAGCCGTGGGCTAACTCAGGCAGCGTTAGGCAGCTTACAGCGTCGTCACAGCGTGCGGCTTAGGCGGTTATAAATAGGATGCATGGTCATTTATTACCACAGTGACCAGAGAGGCTGAACCTAACCACCAGCACATCCCAAACATCCCCGTACCTGCCGGCGGATGTGACGATGAAGCTGATGAACTCTGACTTCAGCCTAAGCCATTCCGCAGACTCTTGAGCCGCTGATGTGATCACAAACGCTGACCAGAACTCGGAAAAGAAGTGGATGAAATGAAAAATGACCAAAACCACCTTGTGATGTAAAAAAAAAAAAAAAAAGTTCTTTTAAATCTAATATGTTAAAGCGGTCCAGCAAACAACAAAAACTCGCAACTGTCAAAAAAAATAAATTGCTCATGTACTGTTTAGTCCCACATCCACTCAAACCTGTTGATTAGTATTGTGTAAGGGAACGAACTGAAACAGTGACTTCCTCATGAGTAATCTCCTTCATTTCTCCACGGTGTGACCTTGACTTGGCAAAAAGATCTGTGTTGTAGCTGGCTCTCTCATTAATTATTATTTACCAAGCGTGCAGTCGGCTGGCAGCGGGAATCTCCCCGAATCCGAGCGAACTGGTTCTAACACGGCATCGCACTTTGTTCATTTTTCCCCATACCAAGATGTTTGGGGAATCGTTGTTGGTGTTTTTACCGCAGAGGGCGAATTTGATCTGCGTCGCCGCCTCTTGCGCCGCACACAGCCTTCAGCAATGTCACGTTTTTCGGGGTCACCGACTCTCCCCGCCATCTGCAGAAGTGGAACACACACACACACACACACACACGCACGCCGCTCTCGCCGACACCTGCACACGTTCGTCAACAATTACACAAGAGCTTTTTCTCCCTTCTCTGCTTTTTATTAAACCCAAATCAGTGGCTGCTTTTACCCGTTCAATTTCAAAAGTGGTGCGACCAATTTACCACTAAAGCAAAATCAACTCAAAGTGCATGGACTTCTCATCCAGGTCAAACAGGTCACACAGGGCAGTTTTAAGACACAGATCCTGTACATGCAGTATAGAACCGCATCCACTGGGCATCTGGACTTGTTTTCCTGGCCACTTGACAAATATGACCGTCCTTTCAACCTGCGCTTGGTCCTCGGCCGCCCCACCCCCACCCCTCCGAGAGGAGTATCCGGCTCATCGGCGGCGGCTCGGTGCCACGCAGGCAGCGTACATTTGCTTTATCAGCGCCAGTTTGCTGAAAATAGATGCACGCTGCAGCTGGAAATGGGTTTCATGAGAGCAGCGAGAGTAAACGCTGCAATAAATTAGCAGAACCATAAAAGCACTGCGGAGCTGCGCAGTGGGTTCATTAGTGCAGACGACCTCTTGCAGGTACAGGTCTGGTGGTGCTTTATCTTTTGTGCGAGAGATTGTTTTCGACGCAGCCTTGGTCAGCTTCTCTTGGCAGCAAAGGGATGAGGTCTTAGATATTTGAAGTAACCACTGTCAAAATATTACATATAAACAAGAGGACGTCATGTAGGTTTGTTTCGAGCTTCATATTCTAATGAAGTTTAGAAGCTATAGTGGATTGGATCAAGCTGTATTGGTTGTAATGTGGATTTGAATGTGTCCACCCCTGACTCCTGACCACATCGATTACCAGGAAACTGTGACCGTCTAACCCAAGTATCAGATTTAGCTGCTTCAGATGCTAAAACCGTACAGGAAGCATTGACGGCTCAGGCCTCCATTGTTGGATTCCCTTCACCGACCCCAGTGACGTGGAGCGCGGCGGGGAACTGCCCCGCGTTCGGACGCCGCCGTGTTTGCGCGCAGCGCAGGCAAAGCCAGAGGGGGAAGTGTCGAGAAGACACTGTGCAGCGGAACACTGCGTGCGCTCTTTTACTGCCAAACCATTAAGTGGAGCACATAAACACCTTTCTTTCATTGTACCAAGTAGAAAGAAACTCCAATAATCACCTCCTGCCAGCCCGTCAAGCTGCAGTTTACGTTAGTGTCTCTCCAGACTCTCGTCATATACTTGGTGAAGACTTTGAATAACATTAAACATATTCTGTGATAATTAGCATATGAATGCCTGAGTTGTGGGGTTTTCTGAGGTTACCTTTTGACCATGAAATTCCAGTCAGTTCCTCCCTCAGGCCTTCCTGAGATTCCGTCTTCATGAGTATGAGACGGACAAGCTGAAAACATAATGCCTCTGGCACGGAGGCAGAAGTGAAAAGGTTTGACGGGATTCAACCTCCGCAGTTTGTTTGAGTACCGACGGGAGCTGCTCGGAGTTATTTCTGTCTAAATGTTCACATGCCTGTACTTCTAAATAGATTCCACATCAGGGTACATGCGATGTAGTGCTCATGTAACAGAAGCGCCGGATAAGTCCAGTGAGATAAAGATCCATTTAGCTGGAGACGATGTTGGGGCTTTTAAGACCCGGACATGTTTTGCATCCATTACCAGTTTCATTAGATCACGCACACACACACACACACACACTCCCCAGGCGTCTCTCTTCCTCCCAACACGACTCCCATGTCTCCTTTCATCCCGTGGACCAGGTGCACGTTTACCCAGTGCATACTGTATGCTTCATTTGCTGCTTCTGGACAGGTCTGAGTGTGCAGCGCACCCTCAGCATTCCTGAAGTGACACGAGAACCGCTGATGTTAGGGCTCTGGGCAATGCAGGATGGGTAATAACGTCAAAGAGCAGGCTGCCCTCCTTTCACAACGTGCTGGGTTCAGGGTTCCTCGGGGCGGGTACGTTTGTTTTACATTCATAAAATATTAATTGGCTTGTATTTCAGTTGCCGAAAAGCGGATGTGGCAACGTTGACTAATCGTACGCATCCCCAGTAGCAATATCCAAGCCTGTAAACCCATGTTGTCCAGTTGAAGGTTGGACATCCTCCACCTCCGTGTAATGATAACGTTCAGCTGTCTTAAGTCCCTTTTAGTAAGAAAATGCAGTCCAGCTGCATCCGATCACATTTGGACATAAACGGGAATTTCCAGGAAGCCGAGTACATTAGTCCACGGTAAACCACAACATGTGTAATGTGCACAGAGGCTAACATCTGTTAAGTAGGCCAGGCTCCTTTCACTGCTACTGTACTGTATATAAATCTGGACCATGTCCCTCGGGACCTGTTCGAGGACACTCGCACATACACGCACGCTGACATTTACACACCGACGGTGAGGATTATGTGTAAACGGACGTGGAAAGGCAGATCACCATCCATTTATTCGTCCTCTGTCTTTTGCCACTGTACTTTTTCATTAGTTTAATATATAACAACACAGACTGCCGTGTTGCGGAATCTACTGGGCAGATTTGTGTCAGCTGGCACCTTTGCCTAGTTTGGGATGGTGATGTGCAAGTGCAGCTTGAGGTCACTGGAGGTTTTAATGACATGGATGTGGACTACAATGTGTTGGCACACATCAGCAGATCACAACATTTAGTGAGTGTAAGTGTGTTACCACAGGGTGATGACATTTTTATTCCACATTAGCCAAAAGAAAATCAGAAAGTTTCAGAAATGCAAAGAGTGAAGCAGGGAAAATATAAGTAGAATGTTTTTTTTTTTTTCATTTAACACTGAAACCCAAAAGAAATCTGAGCTGCAACAGCAATTCTTTCTTTCTTTGCTAAGTAATAAATACTTGATGTTTTGTGTTTTGGGGAAATAAGTATGCATCTGCAGGTAGGAAGTGCCTTGTAACTCCAGCACTGTGTCTTCAAACACTGAGAAAGATTTTCTCAGCAGTACTGCTGGACGTACCTGTGGCAGGTGTAATATAATCATTCTACTTGGAGCTATTTTAAACGACTGTGGTCACTTCCTGTTTCACGTCCAAAGCACCTTACACATGGGCCTCTTCTAAAAGCAGAAGGAAGCCGCACCTGATTTGGAATCAGCACTGCCGTGTTTAGCCCGCCGCCGGGCCTCAAAGAGGATTTAGCTCGTGTCATTTTAATGATTACCTGTGGTGTGTGTGTGTGTGTGTGTGTGTGTGTGTGTGTGTGTGCATGCGTGCGCAGCATATCCACAGCGGAGCGACGACGGACGGGTCGACTCGGCCCCGGCCGCGTCCTCTCGCCACCACGCAGAACGATCATCATCTTCGGTTCGTTCTCCGTTATCCCGGCTTATTCGTAATATGCTGCACCGTCCCGCTCGCGCCGTTTCAAAAACCCACGCAGCACAAGGGCGTAGTGACTTTCCCTATGATTACCAGCGAGCTAAGCCACGCCGCAAGCCTCTTATTCCCCCTGCAGCTGGATCAAGCAGTAAAAGTTGCCCTGAAATCCCCACTGCAGTCAGAGTTCACAACGGAGGTCCAGGCACAGAGCTGTGGTTTCGATTGGTTCAGAGAAGTAACCCAAGATATGGGTATACAGTGGTGTATATTTCCTGTACTGCATTGAGGCGCCACATTGTTGAGTTGGGACAGTAGGGACAGTTACACAGCATTTTTTTGCTGTTGATCACAGCTTGGTCAGACATTCTGCCCATGAAACACAGTGAGTGTTATCAGTTGAGCGGTGCTGAGCCGATTCTGCAGGAGTTGCTGCATTTGTTGCATCTGGATGATAAAGTTTGTCTGTCCCCCATTGTTTCTTGTGTTAGTTCTCTGTGGGCGCCCTGAGGTTTGTCGTCACCGCCCCTGTTTTGTTTCCTGTTGTACTTTTTCCTCTTTTATTCCTTCACTCTTTGTCTTCTGGGGCTTTTTATAGTATTTTATTGTCTTTTATTTATATTTCAGATTTTATTGTCTGCAAAGCACAATGTAACATTTTTGTCTGTTTGTTCTGCGGAGGCCTCACGCCAGCAGAGTTTTATTATTGACCGCGCTGCACGGCAGAACCGGGACCTGCTTTTAGCCGCTGAGACGTTTTTTTTTCCTCAGAGAATCTTACAAAATGTGATTGTGGGAACTAAATTATGATGAAATTAATGAGTATTTCTTTCTTCCTTCTCACTTGCATCATGTTTGTGAGTGCGCTTGTGGTTTCGGCATCGCATGATGATGTGAATGAAACTAATAGAGGCTTTTCCATCTTTCATTCTATGGCGCAAAGGGAAGCACGCACGCTCCATCCAAACAGTTTGTGTAGAAATAAGACCGCTCGCTCTTCACGCCTGACCGCAGCGTGTTGGGCACGGCAGCCCCCTGCACCCTGACTTGTCTGTCCCTTTAAAACATTGGCCCGGGGCGTTGCTGTGGAGGTTTCCGGCCCCTGGAGCAAAGGCACAGCGTGGTTCTCAGTTTGGTGCTAGAATGTCCTCTCTGAAGATGGCTTAGCCGCTGTGTGCGACATGGGTGGACTGTGCGAGCTCCGTTGTGGTTGGCAAAGTGGATGCTGCCGAGGAGAGGGTGCGCTCACTTCTCATTTGCATCACTTTTGTCAGTACGCTGTGTAATTGTCTTGAAGATCAGTCATCCACGTCCACCACACTGCTCGCTGCTCTGCCAACACACAATACTTTTTGTTGTGCAACTTTATTATTATGGCATGAACATGAACTTCTCTGTGTCACATTAGGTTCAAATTGTTTCTCTTTTGAAATCTGACGAAACACGGCCGTCCCTTTTATTGCCTTGCACAGTGCTGCAAATAAAAAGAAAGGAGCCTCAAGCCTACTGAGATTATGTTTATTATAATCTGAATAGAAAATCATTGAACAGCACTCTGTGTGTGTGTGTCTTAGTCCAGTTGCAAAGAGTGAGAGACATTTATGCATGGGCGTAAATGGTAATCCACATTAGGAGTATTATAAGTCTTATGAGTATATCATAAATCCTCATGAGCTGGATTATTACAAATTTAAAAAAAGTAGAAATGGAAAACTCAAAGGTAGAGAATCAAAAGGGGCTTTGATGTATTTAATCAAAGTCTTTCAATTGAAAATAATCTCAGTTTGATAAAGTTTGGGAGCAGTAATTACTGCAATTTATTGCTTTTAGTCCAAACCTTCCCTGCACAGCAGATCCACATTGACTTTTCTCACCACAGATTTGCAGATTTACAGATTTACAGATTTACTGTCGACAAAATATTCTTACCATCAAAGAAAAGTATTGATTCTATCTATTTAGCTATGACAGAGCTATTTAAATAGATTTGATTTATTTTGTGGCAGTAATGTGCACTCTGCAGCTAAATGCCAGAGTATGGAAATGTAATGTTTATAAAACATTAACGACTCAGTATTGCGATAGTCATCACTATAACAAATGAATGGCTCCAGTGCTAAAACAGTGATTGTGACGTCTAATACAAACATTTGCTCCCATGCTTCATCTGTGGTGTGGAAAACACAGGATCTGCAAAGCTAAGACCAAGCCTATTCTTCTTTAAAGAGCCACATTGTTGCAAATGCGGTTTACAGTAAAAACAGTGGAAAAACAGTGAGTGTATCTATGCGCCTGCCACCACCCGTATTTTGCTCAGGTCTCATGACATGCTCTGCCCCCAGAGAAACAACGGTGTTGTGTTTCCACAGGTGATGGCGTCCCGAAGGAAAACAGTCCCTTCATCAACAACACAGACAACGACAAAGGCAACAGCTACGATGGCACCAACATGGCTCTTTTTGAGGTAACCGTCCAACACTTTGCACCATCTTCAGCTGGATGCAGTCCGTGCACGCAGGGCAGGGGCACGTCCTGCTAAACGGGGAAACGTAGCCGCCTCATTTATTTTGGCAAAATGTTATGAGCCGTGAACGAGAAACCCCAAACTGTGGGCTCGACGCTTCAAACACATCAATACCCTTTTTAGGTTCACATTCACGACCAAAACTATAAACGCAGTATAAATCAGATCCAGCCCACGGAGTTCAAACCGTTGATTAATGCTTAAGCATCAGGTTAAGTTGCGGTGAACCGAACAAATAGCGCACACGGAGGCGAAAGTACCAATCTTCCTTGAGCTCAACAAACGCGTCAGTTGGGGAGTTTGCCCTGGAAGCCGGAGCCTTCCTTCTAGTTCATTCAGCTGACCCCGTGCCAGGTGCTGTGCTCTGCCATTTGGCAGACCTTGCTACTCTGTGGCCACTGGCCCGTGCAAAGAATCAATTAAGCACAGCGGCTTCTGTTTTTCACCGGCCTGCATGAAGCTGATCCAGCCACGCTATTCTAAGACGCTTTGAGCAGTTAGCGAACTAAATGCCGCACTTTGCGTTTGGATCTGGGATGAATCGGCACTTCTAAGAATATCAGCGACTAAACTCAATCATATTATTTGACACGTCATTGTCACATACAGTTTGTTACCATAACGTGAGAAATGTGAAGTTTAAAACAAGCTGATGAGTTGGGAAAAAAGTGTCTAATGGTGGCGACTCTTTTCCGTGTTGCAGGAGGAAATGGACAGCAACCCCATGGTGTCATCCCTCCTCAATAAACTGGCAAACTACACCAACCTCACCCAGGGGGCCCAGGAGCATGAGGAAGCTGATGACGACGAGGGGCCCAAGAAGAAAGCCGTTAAGGTAGAGCAGGGTGTGACCGTGCTGAGCTATTACTGCATACCTGGGTCTCTGAATGATGAAGCTCCACCGTTTTATTTGTAAAGTTTAACATCCTGTGTCCTTGCTTGACCCGTAACGTGAACCGTGCCAAAAAAAAAGGCAAAAGACGTCGTTTTCGAGCCAGCAGCATTAAGATTTGATTACATGTGACATTTTTAGTTTGATCCCTCTCTGGCATATTGTTGCCTCCTTACAAAAGGCACGCAATAAATATTCATTCACGTCACTGTCTCATACGAAAGGATTCCATTTTGCAAGTTAAATCTGAGGTTTACAGATCCAGTCAGTACGCCAAAATTGTTTCAATAACCCTTTCCTGGAAACAATATGTATGGTGCCAGGAGACGAAAAGAATTTTAAAGGTAATGATTTATACATGTTTGACCTGTTGATCCTGTAGGTCAGAGTACAGGGGTAAAAGTTTATACCAGGGATGAAATAGGAAATATTGACTCTGGAAGTCCGGCAACAGAAGCTTTTGTCTCGCCCTCGTCCCCCAGACCTCTCGTACTGAATCTCTCCGAGGATCCTCAGATACTCATGTTTCAGTTTTCCTCGGGAAGAATGAAAAGTAGCCACAGTGGTGCCATGCGGCATATAGATGCTTCTGTAACCACAGCCTCAGTCCCATGCCAGTTGCGCCATCCGGTCCCCTGAATGGAAATCGGCCCCCCGGTACCTCCCATCGGCTCACAGGCACGTCTCGGTAAAGAAATGAGTGGATCGTCGCCCCTCATTGTCTGAAGCGGTGGGACCAGCGCTGCGCGTTCGCCGAGAAATGGTTAAGAAGGTAGCTGCTCGTCAGCCCGAGGTCATCGATTAGACAGTCTTTGTTTTGTCGGGACAGCTCGACATATTCCTGCCTCCCGTGTCTTTTTACGCGCTGTTGCAAAACTATAGTTTCTCGCGAGGAACGTCTGGTTTTGGGATGGAAGGATTGACGGATTTTTCATCAGCTTTTGTGACTTGTTGCCGGATAGTAATGACTGGTTTTACATGAAAGATGCCTGCGTCACTGAGGTGTAAGTCTTGCGAGCGTTTCTGAAGTGGACTCGTGCTCGAGCTTCACGTCGCTGATAGCGGCAGCTGTACCCTCGTGCACAGAGCATTTCTCGTGCCTTCACGATGATGCCCTGTCAAAGAGATGGTTACAACATCTGGATTAATCCAGAACTGTATAAAACAGACTGGTACTGTGAATGCATGTAGCTCAGCTGTATGGCAGTGAACAGCACAGATTTGACTACGTAGTCATGTTTTATCCGTTGAGTTTATTTTTCTACGAATTTGTTTTGACTGAAATGACTTGTATCATGTGCACACAATCTTTGATTCCCCTTTGACTTCGCGGGACTTTATTTCCCCTTATTCCTTCTTTGCCATCTTCTCTCATTTCTCTTTTTCCAGTCTTCCTTTTCCTGTTTCTTTTTACAGCTGTCAGTCTCACCTCATGTTCCTCCCATCGACCTTCTTCCCCTTTCTATCCCTAATCACATCCTGCACGCACACTCACACGCATTCAAACGCGCAGACACAATTTAACTGTCTTTTCTCTCCCATCTCAACCCCTCCCCCCTGCGTCTCCCGTCCCCCTCTATAGAGTCCACAGATGGGGACCTTCATGGGTGTCTACCTCCCTTGCCTCCAGAACATTCTGGGGGTCATCCTGTTTCTGCGCCTTACCTGGATTGTCGGCACCGCCGGCATCTTAGAGTCCCTGGCTATTGTCGGCTTGTGCTGCTCCTGTGTGAGTACTCATCCACTGTCACATGACTGACCTCTTAGCTTGTACTGTTGCACTCTTTTTATCCACCAATCAAGCTGTCAAGTGGAAATGAAAAAAAGATGCATGAAAAGAGGACAAACTGAACGAGCCGGTCTGACTCTTGACGTGGACATTATTTGTCCTTTATCAAGGGATTTAGAGTTTAAGTCATTAGAGCGATGACGTGCAAGATTATGTAAGAGCAGAGCTTTCCATAAGTGCTGGCTGCCGGCCAGACAGCCGACGACTCATTTAAGTCCACCCGGCTGGTTTATCATTTAAATTTTTGATTCTGTTTTGATAGTTTGGATTAACAACTTGCGATTTGGTTTGCGTTTTATCACAAAATGTGTGCATCTGCATCAGTCTGGCTCAGCATGCTCTGTATGAGAGCATGCTGAGCCCTCCTCAGTTGTGTGACAAATGTTGGCAGCGTCATTTAATAGATTTATTTGAAAACCCCGGTGGCAATGCCTTCGCTTGGCACAGTGAGGGTGTCAATCAATCAATCAATATATAAATGAATAAAAAGTATTAAATTAAGTCCAGTGATTCCTATTCATCATTCCTAATCCAGGGCCAACCAAATTTTCAACCACTTTTTCCCACTGGATGGCTCCTCTGTGTACTTGTGGAAAGCTCTGTAAGAGTGAATTTAATGTCTGTACCCAGGTCTTAAATGGATTATGAGTACATTAACACATGAGAGTGAGTATGTCTATGTTCTTAAGTGTTTTTTTTCCTGATGCTGCTTCAACCTTTAATGGCAGATGGATGCAATTGTTGGACTGAAAGCAGTAATGAATGACCGGCAAGTTGACTGGCCGGCCACTGATCCCTCCTTTACTTAGCCGTGACTCTCCATTACCCACACGCTCCCTATCTTCTAATGGTACCTGGCAGCTTGACGTGTAATCCCTCCATCTGCAAAGTGTCAGAAACATCGCAACATGCTCACCCACACAGTGGCACAGTGGCTATATTTGCCAAACCCACAGCAGACAATGGATTACTTCAGCTTAATCAGGGAGAGTACAAAGGAAAACCTCTCTGCTCTCTCAGATGAACACACTTTGCCTCAGGATGGAATGCTCTGAGGGCATAACGTGGTCAGTTTCAGTGACAGCGTGGTCAAGACTGACAAAGTGACCACATTTCAGTCTGTGGAGAGTCAAGAATCAAACCTGAACTGTATTTTTTACTAAAAGAGCGGCAATTAAAAGGAGCAATTAAAAGCCAGGAATCCCATTTATTTTATTTATGTGTATTAGAAAAATGCTATGGCGTAATATCACATTTCATAGCTTACACAAACTGTTTGCCTAGAAAGACGGAAACCCCGTTTGACATATTACAATCTTGCTAAAATGCGTTGGCACGGTTTACCCCCACTGCATCACTGCTGTTACATAATGAGAGAGCAAGCCGTGCGTGGTCGCACAGATTAATGTTCAGTTTCACTGCTTAGACCTCATCTGACTTTGCGCTGATGGGTCCACGTCAGCCACCTGCTTATGGGTCATGCTTTGTGCGCTCCAGACCCAACACCATCACGGTTTGAAATCACTCCCTTATTATATGATACTTTTCTCAGTAGTGAGAGGTGAGTGAGGATTTCACACACTTATTATTTAGCGTTTTCCATCTTCATGATTTTTTCACGGGCAAAAACCTCACGTTCGCTCTCCTCCATGTTTGTTTGTGTTGCCTTCGCGCAAACTCCCTGCTGCGGCCGTGCCTTATTGAATGCAAAGCGTCGTCCCAATCACTTCATTGTTTGTTTGCTACTACCAGGGGTCTGAGCGTGATGAGCATACAAATAGTACTTCCAAAAACAACATGCTTTCTGGATGATACGTTTTTATTAGATGTTATTGCATAACCACAAAACTCTGACGCCACAAAACAACTCAACATTTTTGAGCCATTTCATTTTTCTACTGCAACACAATATGCGTGTATATATATATATATATATATATATATGCCATGGACGCTACTTTTTAAAATTCCACTGGGCACTGTGTAGTGAATGTGTGTTTATTTTAAACACTGTCTGTACTTTAAGGTGAACACAGTGAGGCAGACCAAGAAAGAAAACACACTCACGCTCCCTTTTTCCCACCACACAGCGCAGTATACAAAATATTTTCCATCATGTCATGACTGGCCATGCGTTACTCGATGTACAGTAGGTGCATTGTGTTTATAGGTCACTGGCAGCACCTGGCTTTCTCAAATGTGTTCTCATCAGCACAGTATTCACAGTGTAACACAAATATAACATTTTGCTTTACATCAATTCCTCTTCATCAGGGAGGACATCCCTACCAGCTCAGCTTTTTACAGCAAATTCTGAGATTCATTAGTTGTCCAGTCCAAGCTGCCATCACCAGTAGCTGCTTAGGCTATTAGTGGAAGCAGGAGGTAAAACTGTCAGGTAATTGGCTTTACTCCAGCTTGTCTGCCACTTTAAACCGGACGCCCAGCAAAGAGCACAAGGTTTATCTTGGTTGCGTCCCTGTCCTTGCTTTTTCTTTGTCCTCTGTTCTCTCACCTTCACGCTTTTTACTTCCCTTCTCCCTTTCATTCAACCCTCAAGTTTCAACTTTTAGGTCTTTCTCTCTTGTCTTTGTACTTCTTATCTCGCGGCTGCCTGCCCTTCCCTCTGCCCTGTCCTTTCTCTCATCCGGAAGCACTGTTAGGTAACAGGCTGATGCCACAATGACTCATTTCACGGAAAAGCTTGTATCCATTACCAGTCCAAGATTGAGAGCATAAGCCCTTAAGAAGCATTTCAGCAGGCTAAATGATAGATTCACCTCTCCCAGGATCCTATTGTTGGAGAAAATCTGGAAAATTCATGGAAATAATGATTAGGTGGGAGAGGAGGTTTTAGTTAATTATCAGTACAGTTCCCATCCTTATTCTCCCACAAGAGGAAATTAGCTCTGTCGTACTTGCTTTGGAATGGGTGATACTGCAAATCCCCTGGTTACAATACAGCATTAAAAACAAACTTACAGTCAGCACTGGCCAACTCGCATTTCAAAGGAATACCTGTCACAGAGGTATGAGTTACATTCTGTGCTTTGGGAGTTTTCTACTAATGTCGGTGCTCCTTACATTCTTCTCTCCACAGACCATGCTGACGGCCATATCCATGAGTGCAATCGCTACCAACGGCGTCGTGCCAGGTAGGATGCTTTGGTGCAGACACGCAAAAAACTACACAAAAGAAGGAATCTACTCTGAGCAGAGAAGAAATCATGATGCAATAAGATGTTGGATATGCCTCTTATAAGGATAAAATGAAATGATACGTAATTGGCTGGTGTGTTCTAGCCTCAGCTGGATTCATTGCTGATATTCCACATCTTGAAATATTTGTACCACATTCAATCCACATTCTTTCCCCGTTTGCTGGTGTTATGGTAATTGATAAGACATTTTTAGGTGTTGGGGTTTGACCACAACATTAAAAAACAATGTTCCATGCTGCAAGTATCTATGAATGTGTCATAATATCCTCCTGTTCTTTTTCATAAAAATCATTCTGATGGGTTTTTTTTGTTTGACTTTTTTGCCCTCCTCTCCAGCTGGAGGTTCATACTATATGATTTCCAGATCTCTTGGCCCAGAGTTTGGGGGAGCCGTAGGTCTCTGTTTCTACCTGGGGACAACCTTCGCAGGCTCTATGTACATCCTGGGTACTATAGAGATTCTCCTGGTAAGTTTTTGGAATACCCCTCTACAGTACATGTCCTCCACCAGTATTGACAATTCAGTAAGACTCACACTGTGACTAAGGCAAAAATATTACAGTAGAACTCTTTTTTGAGTTCTCTTTTTTCTGTTCTCTTATTAAAGGGGACAAGTGTGTGTTCTCTTTCCTTTCTCTCTCATTATTGGCCTGCCTGTCCCCTGGCGTTTCAGACTTACATCGTGCCTAAAGCAGCCATCTTCGTGGCAGAGAAAAAGGAGGAACAGGTGGACGCCCTGCTGAATAACATGCGTGTCTACGGCACATGCTGCCTAGCACTGATGGCCGTGGTCGTCTTCGTCGGGGTGAAATATGTCAACAAGCTAGCTCTCGTCTTCCTGGCCTGTGTCATTCTTTCCATCCTCGCCATCTACGCTGGCGTCATCAAGACCATCTTTGAGCCACCGGACTTTCCGTGAGTCTGGTTTACAGTATATACAATATATCCTGTAGTTTATTCCAGTGTTGCATTGAGCTATATTGTGCCATGATAGCATCACAGTACTTTTGTCAGCCAGCTATGGTGGCTGTTTATTTAATTATTTAATTTATGAAATATCAGTTACATCACTTTAAGCACTAAGTAGCGTCTCATTTACAGATGTCTAACTGTTTTTCTTCCACACAGTGTTTGCATGTTGGGGAATCGCACTCTGCAGAACCACCACTTTGACAAGTGTCTTAAGACGGACGTTATAGACAACGTGACCGTCACCACCAAGCTGTGGCAGCTGTTCTGTAAAGGGAATGAGCTCAACGCCACCTGCAATGACTATTTCACCAACAACAATGTCACGGTGGTGCAGGGCATCCCTGGACTGACCAGCGGAGTCATTTCAGGTTGGAACGCAGTGTTTCCTCTGCAGGGTTTGGTGGGATTTTAGAAAAGCCTCTTATCCAGAATTTACCGTGTCTCTCTTAACTGCATGCAGTGATTACACTGAACCTGCCAAATAGAACTTTGAAATTACAACAAAAGATAACTAAGGGCCTCAGAATTTTTTGTTTAATACTAACCACTCAATAGGAATTTACACAGTCCAGACTGCAGTGCAAACTCAGGGCATTCCTGTTATGTAACTGTTGGTCATGATGAAGCAGTTTTTCTCCAAACTGTCAGTGCAAGTTCATTCCTCTCATATTTCTAGTGAGGCAACGAGGGTAAGTGTCTGCAGGTGCTGAGTGATTTCATGGGATCATTTTACTCTCTCTTACTCTCTGACTTTCTCCTCTCTCCATTTCTTTTCTGCTCTCCAGCCCCCCTCAGATAACTCCTCCCTAACCATATTATTATATTATTCCACTTCTAATTCAGATTGGTTTTACTTTTTGTAACTACAGAGGTGTCTGAACAGATTAAACCAGATGTAATTTGTTTCCCATTACCATTTTTTATGATTGTAATTACCAGTGCTCTCTAAACTCCAAGCCATTCATTTGCTGCTTGACTTAAATCCAAAGGTATGCACTGAAATACAAAGATGTTATCTTAAGGGCCTGCAGTGGTTACAAAAATACATAAAAAAATCTCATAAATATGATTGATTGAGTTTACCCCTGCTGGTTTTGATCTTCAACATTTAATGTGTATTTGTATATGTGATATTATGTATCTTTTGCTTCATCATTAGCGACATGTGTGATCTGGTGTTTCCAGATCCATGCTCAGTTTATCCTCTTAGCCTATTTTATTAGCTGACTTTTTATATTTTGATCCATCAGTCTCTCTAAAGACAATGTATTATATTGTTGCTTTGTACAGTGGCATGGTGTGTGCTGTCTAATTATTCTGTTTATGTCTCTCTTGTAGAAAACATGTGGTCAGACTATGGTCCTCTGGGTATGATGGTAGCAAACAAGAAGTTGTCATCTCTTGGGGGAAGTGACCCTGCCCAGGACATCTACATGCCATATGTAGTCAATGACATCACCACCTTCTTCACACTGCTGGTCGGCATCTACTTCCCCTCTGTCACTGGTGAGACAGATTAAAGCAACTGGCACACCCACAAACACTTATTGCTGTGGGCAGACGTGCTCAGCGTAGAGCTGTGTTTCATTTCTAAATATTTGGTGTCTAATTTTTTTCTTGTCGTCACCACCTCTCCCAGGTATCATGGCTGGTTCAAACCGGTCAGGGGACTTAAGGGATGCCCAGAAGTCCATCCCCATTGGGACCATCCTGGCTATTGCAACCACCTCTTTCATCTGTATCCTTTAACTAGAAAAGTCTAGTAAAATGTCAAGGACTTTTGATTTAAAAAAAGATAGGTTGTGTTCATTGATCAGCAAAAACATTAAAACCACTGACAGGTGAAGTGAATAACATTGATTAGCTTGTTACAGTGGCACCTGTCAGGGAGCGGGTTGTATCAGGCAGCAAGTGAACAGATGATTGATCATCACTGATGCACATTGGGAGTGAAGGCTGACCTGTGTTCTCTGGTCCCACAGAAGAGCTACTGTAACACAAACTGTTGAAAACCTACCAGGTAGGAAGACCAGGTACCCCCCCTTTGTGGTAACAGTGTCCCCTGATGGCACTGGCCTTTTCAGCAGGATAATGTGCCCTGCTACGCTGCAAAACTAGGTTAAGGAACATGACAAAAAGTTCAAGGTGTTGACTTGGCCCCCAAATTCACCAGCTCTCATTCTGATCCGGGATCTGTGGGATATGCTTGAAAAACAAGTCAGATGCATGGAGGCCCCAGCTTTTTAACCTACAGGACTTAAAAGGATTTGATGCCATAATCTTGTTGTCAGATACCACAGTAAAACAGTTAGTCAGGTTGTTTTAATGTTATGACTGAGCTGTGTATAGCAGTGTAGTTCTAGAAGCTTAATCAGCTACAGTAGGTCCTCCAGTGCTTTGTTTAGAGATTGTGAGTCACAAGTGCTGCTGCCAGATACCACTGCAAGGTTATCTTGGACTTTCTGGAACAAAATGTAAAGCAGGGCAAAGGGCAGCAGCTGTTAGTGTGTGGGTCGTTTGAGCAGACCTCGGTTTACTCTCCTGAGCAACACTTCCCAGACATCAGCTGTGTGATTCTGTTTGGTGCCTGCATCGAGGGCGTTCTGCTGCGAGACAAGTAAGAGTTTCTCATGTTGTGAAATACTGCACACGTGTTGCACAAAATCAGCTCGTAAATGATGATGCTTTTATGAACCTGTGTACTCTTACCTGTGTGTGGCTCACTGATGTGATGATGTTTAATCATTTTTAATGATATTAATAATTTGACTTGACAACAGTGGAGCTTTATGGCACAGAGGAAAAAGAGAGATGAACTATTTGAAATCACGTTGACGTGTCTAGTATAGTATATGTTTGTTTGTTGTATTGCAGATTTGGTGACTCAGTGAAAGGGAACCTTGTAATAGGCACGTTGTCATGGCCCTCACCCTGGGTTATTGTGATTGGCTCGTTCTTCTCCTGCTGTGGTGCGGGGCTGCAGAGTCTGACCGGGGCCCCACGCCTGCTGCAGGCCATCGCACGAGATGGCATCGTACCTTTCTTACAGGTCAGACACACAGTCGAATCAAACGCCTTTCGAAGCAGTCTCCGTCCTCATATGCTCATCTTCAGTTTTCACTCTTGACTGTGTGTTTGTGTGCGTTTGTATGTTTGTTAGGTGTTTGGTCATGGGAAAGCTAATGGAGAGCCTACCTGGGCTCTGCTGCTGACTGCTGGCATCTGCGAGATTGGCATCCTCATCGCCTCACTTGACTCCGTGGCTCCTATCCTCTCCATGTCAGTTCCTGTCTGCGTAGTAATATTACATGTTTTCTTTCAATGAAATCAGATTACCAGATGCAGTCTGTGAATCCCCTTTGTATTCCACTTCTCAAAACCACTTAAAGTAGGTCATAACGTGGAGATTTAGACAAGAGGTGAGCAATAATTTTTGGCTTATTGTCTTCCTCGCTCAGGTTTTTCCTCATGTGCTACCTGTTTGTCAACCTGGCCTGTGCTGTTCAGACCCTGCTGCGAACGCCCAACTGGAGACCACGCTTCAAATACTACCACTGGTGCGTGACAGATTATACAGCCTTGCAATTGTGTTGTCTCTCTGTATACTCTCTTCCTGACAGTGAGCACATTAAAAAAGTGCAAGGTTAATGTGAGGGTCAGCAGTTTTAACAGTGTCAGGGTTGTGACTGCTGAGATGGCTGAGGCTTTCCTTAGGTAGATACCGGACACAAGCCAAGAACCACACAAACACCTTCCCAACCACACATACCTGTCTATTGTGGCTTAAGACACCATGACCTTTACTGAGATTAGTTCTGAGACAAAGGCTGAGGACAATGCAGGGCTGTTCTATTATTAGCAGTGGATTTCAACATTTTGCTTCAGTTATAAGCCTCTCAGCTTTCAGTTCTGAACTCATGTCATTTCATTAAGACGTTTCCATGAATGTGCAGACAACCGGAAATAGTTGTTAATAAAAATGCCATGTCGGTTAATGAACTGAAGTTGTAACGTGCGCTCTCTCCTGCAGGACTCTGTCCTTCCTGGGAATGAGCTTGTGCCTTGCTCTCATGTTCATCTCTTCCTGGTATTATGCTATCGTTGCCATGGCCATCGCTGGGTGCATCTACAAATACATTGAATACAGAGGGTAAGAATGCCTTTCAACACATTACTTTCTTTCAGTCACAAGTGTGGGCTGGCAGAAAATCTGTGGCAAGGAAAGCTCAATCTGAATGATATAAGTTTCTGACAGAGAGGAAATCTGGCTTTAAATGCAGAATACGTATTTATTTAATATTGAAAGGACTCCTGTTATATCTAAGGCAAAAATGTAAATATAATGGGAACCCTTTATTGTTATTGTCAAGCATGCATTTTTATGCGTTTTTGTTTTGGAAGCATTCACAGTTTTTTAAATTACAGTAAAAGCACATTAAATATACAATAGATCAACACACATTTGCAGACCTTATGTTCAAATAAAACATTAAAACATTTGAGGTCCATCATGTACTTTTCATTTTGTGGAATAGCAGACTCTTGCAGCGTACCAAATGCAGCTGTGACTTTCAGATCTGTCACAGAAAGACATTTGTTTGACCATTGTTTGGTTTCATTCTGTGTGTTCTCATTTGTTCGCTTCAGGGCAGAGAAGGAATGGGGTGATGGCATCCGTGGTCTGTCTCTTAATGCGGCACGCTACGCCCTCATTCGCCTTGAGGATGCTGCACCTCACACCAAGAACTGGAGGTACAGTATATTGTGGGTACAGTTGACACAGGGCCACCTGCCGCTGTCGGGGTGGACAAAAGAGAGACAGGAATAGATGCACGGGGTGAATTACATTAATCTCTCAGCCGTCTACCTAATCTGACAGAAACAGTTGATAAGCCTTCATTCTGTGCAGAGGCCCACGCTGGCTGACCTTGCAGAATGCCTGTCCAAAAACCAAACCGCTGCTCCAGAATCATTTACTTTCTTGGCATGTTCAGTACAAATACTCTTCTGGGGGATGTGGAGTTTCCAGGCGTGCAGATGTTTCTCATCAAATAACTATTTCTGCTCATCTGCTCCTTCTAACACTATCGGCCTTGTGTTAAAGACACGTGGGTCTATAAAGTCGAATTCAGCTCCACTTTAGGTGCTTGTTGAGTGAGATCAATTCCACTCCTTGTTACTCTTCAACAGTAAAGTTTTCCTTAACAAACTGTAAAGTAGTTGGAATAAACTAAACGGGAGGTGTTTATATCATCATTTTGTCATATTTTTGTATTTCTGTGTAAGACTTAAGGATCAAACAGACACTTTTGTCTCCACCCTGCAAAGAAATGAAACCTGACCTTGCCCCCCCCCCTTTTCTGTTGCTGTATCCAGGCCTCAGTTGTTGGTGCTCCTGAACCTGGACTCGGATCAGGCAGTCAAACACCCTCGCCTGCTGTCCTTCACCACTCAGCTGAAGGCAGGAAAAGGCCTGACGATAGTGGGGAATGTTCTAGAGGGAACATATCTCACTAAAGATGCGGAGGCCAAGAGGGCTGAGCAGGTATAGTGGAAATGAACGCACCAGCAGGCAGACACGTGTGCACACAGATAATGCAAAATGCAGCCACAGGCGTGTCACCGTTTATGTTGATTTCGCCCACAACACTGCACTCTGTGCCTCCAAAAGTGGGAATTCATGTTCACATGAGGCAAATCTGTTGTGCCAGTCAAGATTCATTGAGTTAAGTCCATCATTTCACAGCCACACTGCATTGACTCTGCCACCTACTGGCCAAATTTAGTAAGACATCTGATTTTTTTGGGGGAGCAACCTGATTGTTAGTGTCCTCAAAGCATTTTTAATCAGAGGGATTACTTTGTCTGCAGATGCAATCATGTGCAGCAGCTAAATTACAGATTATACAGACTGCTGGGCAATGTTCAGAGCCATCAGTATGAATTAATGAGGAGAGTGCCGAATGTCAATTTAGAGAACAGAGTAAGGAGTAAGTCCAGCCAGAGGGAAATATTTTCATAATTAATCACTGCGTTGTGGCCTTAGCCAAAAGTCATTTAAAAGAAAAACACCAATAATGTGTCCAATGTTTTCTTCACCACTTCTATTGTCTCGGGTTCTCTCCCATGCTTTATGCAGAACATCAAGTCCTCCATGTCAGCAGAGCGGACCAAGGGTTTCTGTCACGTTGTGGTGTCTTCAAATCTCAGAGATGGTGTCTCCCACCTCATCCAGTCTGCGGGGCTTGGGGGCATGAAGCACAATACAGTCATAATGGCCTGGCCCGGGACATGGAAGCAGTCCAATGACCCACAGTCATGGAAGAATTTCATAGGTAGAGACAGTTCAGAGTAAACAGCAGTAGAGAAATGGAAAATCAGAAAAAAACATGGAGAGTTAACAGAGACTATGTCAGTGTTGACCCAAAAATGCAGTGAGGTCATGATCAGCTATTGCATAATTGCACATCTGCTAATGATGTCATTCCACTAATATGCCAGTGACTTAACGTCTCACAGACAAACACTCTCCCATCTGTCCATCCAGAGACGGTGCGGGAGACCACAGCCGCCCACCAGGCTTTACTTGTGGCGAAGAACGTGGACAGTTTCCCCACCAACCAGGATCGCCTCGGAGAGGGCACCATCGACGTGTGGTGGGTGGTGCATGACGGAGGCATGCTGATGCTGCTGCCTTTCCTGCTGCGACAGCACAAGGTCGGTGTGTGTGTATGGCTTGTGTTTATGGTTTCTCTGAAAAATAATTGTCAGACTTTTGCTTCCTCTCCTCACATTCAGAAGCCTTCAGTTGTACATTTTCCCTCTCATACACTGCTGTCTTTCTTGTCCCCCTTCCCTCTGGTCCTGCTGCCAATCTATCCCATCCATCTACCCCTGACTGACTGACAGACTGGCTTTGACCTCCTCCTGTAATAAATAACTCTGTCTGTCCTCCCACTAGGTGTGGAGGAAATGTAAGATGCGTATCTTTACCGTGGCCCAGATGGATGACAACAGCATCCAAATGAAGAAAGATCTCCAGATGTTCCTTTACCACCTGCGACTGGATGCAGAGGTGGAGGTGGTGGAGATGGTGAGAGCATAAACGAATACACACGTTGTCCGCTTTAAGAAATAATCAGTAGGTTTTAATTGCTCCCATGTTTTAATTTTATTTAAATGTTGTAATCAGATCCTGTAGCTTACGCAGTTGTAAAGTGTTTTTACACTGTCTCCCTGTCTTCGCAGCATGATAACGACATCTCGGCCTTCACCTATGAGAAGACGCTGGTGATGGAGCAGAGGTCTCAGATGCTGAAGCAGATGCAGCTGTCCAGGACTGAGAGGGAGAGGGAGGTAATGCGCACGTCCTCCAGCTGAACGCTCACACTCCTTTTATCCCCAGCTATCTGTAAACTGGACACTTTTTATTTTTTTCACCCTCGAGTAGATGCTAAGAAGATGAGATCATAAACATCTTTAAGAAGATAGCATTGTTACAGCTGGATGTTGTCTGCATGCTGCTCAGTGTTAGTGCATGTGTACCTGCACAGGGATGACTGGTATACTGTGCATGTAGCTTGGTGTCAAATTACACAGTATAGAAACCAATCTGTTTAGGATGAGATAACAGACATACAGTAGCCGAATGACAAGTGAAATCTGGCCAGCTGCTGGGTTATGACAATGGGCCCCTTTCCCCTGTTCATCTGCTGCCGCCTTTCCGGGCAACGCCACACCGCTCAGATTCAGAGTATCACTGATGAATCGCGTAGTTCAATCCGGAGGAAGAACCAGGGCCCTGCCCAGAGCGCCAACCTCAGCCGGCAGTCCTCTCCGACGGAGGACACTCAGGAGGACGAGGTAGCCGATTTTATCAACCCACTTACCCTCACTGTTAGACGGTCGGCGGCCCATCTTCACAAAGCGGCTGATTATCAGTTGACTGGGGCTCACAGCGGTGCTGCTAACTGTACCGTCACTGAGAGCCGCTTTGTGAACATCAGCCCGTTGCACCCTGAGACCATGGTCCAAGCTTCCATTCCATCCATGACCCCACCTCATCCCCACTGCCCCAAACACAACAAGTGGAAAGAAAGGACAGTATTCTCTCAGAAAACTGGAACGTGTATGACTTTTGACAAAATCTCCAGAAGTGTCTCAATGCTGTCAAACTCACACATTAGGTGCTTAAAACAATCAAGTGTTGGATGACTTAAAAATGGCCCCTCGACACAGGGTAAACGTTTAATTTGAGGTGTTAAATTTTAAATGGCCTTTCTTCCGGTGCCGTCCTTCACTGTGACATGACAATACTGTCTTCTCTTGTTTGTTTTATTTTCATTTTAGTTTAACCTTAGTCACCACCTCATTCATTACATTGTTGACATCCCCCACCCTCCTGACACTCATACTTGTCACAATATGCAGAGAAAGATCCTCCAGGAACACAGAGTCATCAAAATAATGAATGTGCATGCCATTTACTTCCACCTACTAAGTATATATGGGTGAATGAAACTTTGAAAAATCAATATTTAAATCAGGAAGTCATAATAAACATTGCACAGTCGGCACAGCTTTTATTTTAGAAAGCTTTAATCAAATATGAACAGGTAGCAGGGAACACAGAGACCTTTATATATGTCTTTATGGGGACACATGATGATAAAACTGTATTTCACTCTTATCATTCGTCAGTGGACGTTGTACTCTGTAGCACAGACACAGGGACAGAAGCCAAGATGTTGTCAGATGTGTTGCAACCAAACGATAGTCTGTTCAAACAGTGATGTATGCTGCTCCTGCCCTGGTATGCTGTGCTGTGTTATAGGCATATAGGCCTGCTCTATCTGTCAAAGTAACACAGCTCTTAGTTGACGTCTACCTTCGACAGGCCAGAGATGTGTTGTCTTGTGGTTCTTGTTCCTTCGTGGTCCATGTGTGTTGTTGTGATTGTTGAACAGGTTTGTATGTGCATGGTTTTGATGGACTTGTTGCCATCTTCTTTGTTCCCACTTTTTACTGGTCCATCATGTTTATGTTCTCACTGGTCAATCTGGCACTTCTGTTTATTCACCTCTCTTTGTGATTCCTTCCACCGCTCCCAGTTTTTATTCCTGTTTCTCTCCACTGATCTCTTTGTTTCTGTGAATCTCAGTTATCATCACCTGCTCGTCATCCTCCTGCTAATCACCAGCAGTTCCCTCGCTGTTCCTTCCTTTTCTCATTCTCTCTGTTCTATCTTTTATCACCTCTGTCCCCTCAACCGTCTCCCGGTTAATCCTCACTTCCCCCCCCGACCTGCTTATTGACTTCCTCATCCGTGGCTCTCTCCCTCCCGCCCAGGCCCAGCTCATCCACGACAGGAACACGGCATCTCACGCCGCCATAAACGACAAGGCCGACGCAGGGCCCGATCGGGTCCACATGACGTGGACCAAGGACAAGCTGTTCACCGAGCGCAATCGCAACCGCGAGTGCAACGCCAACGTGGCTGTGCGCGACCTGTTTAACATGAGGCCGTAAGTACATGGTTGTTTAATCTGAATAAAACCCCTGCAAAAACAACGCCTGTACTTGTAATGGCTACAAAGAAGTGAAAGTGAAACTTTTGTCCTGTAAGCGTGTCACTTTAAGATACATCCCCATATTAGAGGAGAGACAAATCTACTGTGTATGTGACTAAAGGCTACTGTAAAGGTGGTGATGTGTGACACGATGTAACTGCATGTGCCTTGTGAGAGACATTCGCACCATTTTGAACAGATTTTTTTTTTTTTTTAAATAATTGTCCTCCGGGAGGACGTGGAGTTTAAAGCACAGTGCTGACAATGCTTCAGGATGGTGCCAAGGCCTCGGTGCAGGAGGACGGCATGTGTTGTCGTAGTGGGTAGTCCTGAGCCTGGCAGGGTGAAATGGGACAACCGTGCGCATGGCGTGTGCATTCAGGCTGCATTTGGTACGTGTGCGCATGCGCGTGTGTGTGTGCACTCTCCAGCCATTTCAGTCTCAGTGCATGGCCACACCACATGGAAACTAACGCTTCCATCTCGTGCTGTCCGCACGATCGGGGACGGTGGACTTCATCAGGCGCGTCCCGGCCCATTTATATTGGCCGATAAAGTGTGGCATTGAAACCATTGTGAAGCAGGACAGGAAGAACCCGAAGCCCGCCTTTTTTTTTTACACAAAGCCTCGGCATATACATCAAACTGTTCGCTCGGTCACCTTTGGGTGTCAGGACAGGGTGTCGGGGACAGTTGGAAGCATGCCGGGTGGTGGAGAGAGCTGACAGAGAAGCATCTAAGCCTGTTTCTGTTGTTCTGTCCCATTTTCCTCCTTCTAGAGAGTGGGAGAGTCTGTAAGTCGCATTCTCTTTGCCCTAGGCTGTATGTGTGTATGCTGCTGCTGTGGTGACTGTAGCTCCGTCCAGCGTCCTCCAGCTCATGTGCTCTGTGTGTGTGTGTGTGTGTGTGTGTGTCCTAATCTGCATGAACTGTCCTGTTTCAACATCAAACACTCTGTTGGTGGAGACGCTTCCACTTAATTTGCATGTACTATTTCTGGCACCGTACGCGCGAGCAGAGTTGTGCTTTCCCCTCCACCCTTGAAGTGTTCATTCCACATTGAAAGATCAATGTGTTTCTTCTTCAGTGGAATGGAAAGCAGAATTTTTGCCTCGCCCCGTGTTTCTCCCTAACATAATTTAGCTTCTGGCCGTCGATGTCATGTGCTTTCTTACATCTAACATTTCTGAAGGCGATGATAAAGAGGCACCATTTGACGAGAGAGGGGATGCTTATTTTTTTTGACAGTGGTAACTATTAATAAATATTGTGGACAACATGCAGTGACAAACTAAACTAATAAAACAGTAAAAAACAAAAAAAAACAAAACAAAACCATCATGTTGGACTTTGAGGTATGATAATGCACATCCCGTTTTCTCTTTAACTGCTGCCTCCTTATTTGCAGTCGAAACGCCTCAGTCCAGTAACCGTGCCTTTTTGTTTTATCCATTTGTGTTTGACTTAAATATAGTATGTTTTACTTAAAATCTCCTTGACAGAACTTGACTGATACATGTGACTGTGGAGGTGCTCCCTCCAGTAATACACCAGTGTATTAGTGATGCTAAATTTCATGAGGAAGTCAGAAAAGCACCCTGTGACATTAGTTTTTTTTCTGCTGTACCAGCATGAGTCAGTGAGTTTTCCAGTTCGACTGGAAATAAAGGTTTTATTCATTCAAAGAGGGGGGGACAAGCTAGCGCTGCCTCTAAATTTGACATGTGGATTTGCTAAATGTGGATTTTCCAGCGTGCAGCTCCTGTGCTGCCTTATCGCTGCAGAAAACACACTGACGTGTCACAGCGGGAAGAGCACAGGTGGAGATGACCAAAATGAATGATGGCTGCATTCCATTTCGCTGCTGCAGCCTCAGAGTCCCGGTACCGTTCGTGCTGACTCACTGTCACACTGTCATGACTTACCGGGACACTTGAATACAACACAGCCACTGTAAATTGTTGGTATTACCGCTGTGACAAGTTCATAGTCAGTCTAGTTTACGTTTGAAGAAGTGATGTAGTTTACACACTGGTTTTGTAAGAGCTGAAGAAGGTCTCGACACTGACTAATATCAGGACTGTTCTGCATTTCAGCACTAATTATAGATTCAGGGCTTGGTTCTGTTCACGGCGTTTTCCTCAGTGCTGTCGTCTCTCACTGTGAACTGCTTGTCCAATCAGGAACCAGTCTAACGTTCGTCGGATGCACACAGCGGTCAAGCTGAACGAGGTGGTGGTCAACAAGTCGCAGGGAGCTCACCTGGTCCTGCTCAACATGCCTGGGCCGCCCAAGAACAGAGGAGGAGATGAAAACTGTATCCTGAGTGTTGAGTGATGGGTTGGGATGGTACGTTGTGTTTGTGCTTCTCTTCGTGGTTTACCTTGACTGCTGTCTGCCCAGACATGGAGTTTCTGGAGGTTCTCCTCGAGGGTCTGAACCGGGTCCTTCTGGTGAGAGGCGGCGGCCGTGAAGTCATCACCATCTACTCTTAAAAAGAAAACAAACAACAACAACAAAAAAAAAACTCTCACGCCCGACACTGCACACATGGGCTGTTGCCATGAGTACCGGTCACTGGGCATTCTTGGGGGAAGAATCCAAATTGGGTTGTTTTTTTTTTTTGTTTTTTTTTTTTACGAAGGGTGGGGTTTGTTGGAAAGCAGGACCACTTGCGTCTGACCGATCATCTGAAGGACCTGAGGGTGAAGGAGACAGTTGGCGTGGAATCAGCTGACTGGCTGAGCTCAGCGCGAGTCCACGCTGGGCCACAGAAGATAGAGCATAAAGACACTTTATATTTTTCATTTAACTCTGAAAACGTCGTTCTGTCCCGTTCCATTTTCATACTCTTTCCCTCTTGTGTTGATGTTGTCGAGTTACTGGCGCTCCCTGTGTTCAGATAAGCAGAGGAGAAGCGAACGCGCGCTGTTTTGCACGACCCTCGTAGTCTTGCAAAACTCTGGGAGGTGCAGAGACGCTGGCTGAACTAAATCTACACAGAAAAACCATGCTCTGCTGCAGAAAGTGCAATCGTGACAGCACATACTGAATTCTGAATATCATATAGAGTTTGCATCACCGTTTGTACTTAAGTGTTTTCATTCAGACGGCTTCCTCAGAAACTCTTTTCCAGTCTGAACTACAGAAAGGGCCCGTTCAGAAGCTGCTAGAGCATCCTGTAGGTTGTAGACCCGTCAGCGGTGCAGAACGAGGTCGGGCTCCGTCTCCCCCTGCAGCTTTTAGCGTTGTTGCCCTGTGGCTTGTGGCTTTTAGTGAAGGATCAGCCAGGAGGATGCTGGACGTGACCCGGACGTTGGATCATCCTCTGTCAGGTGGGTGGGAGCCTTTTACATGTCAGGTTCTGATACTTGATCCCACCCTCAAAGAATGCTGATATTTTAATAGGGAAAATAGCCATAGTTAATACTCTAGGTCTCTGTGAGCTTTATTGTATAACATATGAAATGCACATGTATATTTATGGTGTCTGAAGTAGTGCTCAGTTGGGCTTGACTATAGATGTTTTTTTTTAAACTGAAGGGCTGTTTGACAGCATACAGTATCATTAAACTGGTAGATTGGCTTGTCTGTTCGCACATTATATCTTAAATTTGGCATTTAAAAAGTATACTTTTCTAAAAAATGTGAAAGCACAAACTGGCACGTAAAGTAGTGCAACTCAAATTTCATCCCACAGGAAACTAACGGCGACGTCGTTGCAGCGCTGTTGGCTTTGCACTACCGATCTTTCAGCACTTAAAATCACTGTGTTCTCTCACCTGGGTTCTGTCGCGCGCAGCGGCACTTTCTACCGGTCGATAAATCACTACGGTCGAGCAGTTCCACGCTATTCGATGCTCGTGTTTCAATGTTTTTATATTGTTTTATCAAAAGAGAAATCTGTAGGCTTTGAGTCCCAGACTGAGCGGAGGGGTTGTGATGAGCACGCGTAGGAGAAAAAAGTGCCAAAATGCAGACAAAAAGAAACTGTGGACGTATTACTGACACTCCCTGTAGCTGCTGCTTTTTAAACAGACAGTCGAGCTGGACAACAACAGCACGTTCGCTGTTTATGGTGGAGCTCATCGTTTCTGCCACCGCCCCATCAAAGCGCTGCCAAGAGACGATTGAGGAAATGCAGCAGGCAGTGCAATTCGGCATTTCGAACCTTCCTACCTGGGCCAAACGCTGCAGGAGGAATCACTTTAGGTCAGAGGAGAGAGGGGGGAACCTGACCTTTTCTCTCGTGTACCTCCACAGTTTCTTTTTCATATTAGCTGTGCAGTATTTTGTAAAGCAGAAAGTCCCATTTTCCCCGCTGGTCTTTGTGGGGCAAATGTGACCTTCTGATCGTCAGTTATGCAACATCTGTGTTTTGTTGTGTTTTGTTCAGTTGTCAGTGTACGCCTGTGTAACTATATAGTTATGGTCTCTGTAGCATTTGTTACATTATAACTGATCTCCTGTTACTTTAAGTGTTAATTTTATTTTTTTTTTCGGTGTGATTTTTATGGAAGGAGGCAGAGAGAGGAGGTGTGTGTGCGAGGACGGCAGCTGTCGTCAAGTTTTTGTGTTTTGTTCCGACCCACCAGAAACGCAACATGCACAACACAGGACTTGAGACAACCTCGTGGTAACAGCGGCACCCTGGACTGAAAGTGCTAAGGAACGTGTGCGAAGCAACCAGGGTCAAAATGAATGGTTCAATAATCATCGCTCACTTTATGAATTTCAAACTATTTCAGTTCATTTTCTATTTTAGCCACCAACAACGAATGCACAATTCTGCATAAATAAAACCTAAATTTGTCTAGTTTTAAGAAGTTTGAAATATTGAAAGTTGTAAAGATAAATTATTAAAGATGTTTTTTTGTTTTTAATCTGGTTACTGAGCTGAATAGCAGTAGCTGTACATAAACAAAACATAAACTACATGAAACCTTAAGCAGAAGATGGTAAATTTAAAAAAAAAGGAAAATGTTTCTGGAGGTGAATAGGAGCGTCAGCAGCGTGTGTTTCGTGGCTCTAATGTTCGAGGTGACTGGAGAGAATGATATCTACCTCACGTGATCACTGAGGCTCGGCTGAAGAAATACCAACAGTCACATCTCTCTTTTCAGAACTGATGTTTTATATATATATATATATATATATATATATATATGGAATCGTGAAAGGAAAAAAGAAGCCTCAGCTATGTGAGAGGACCAGCAGAGTAGTGTGTGTGTGTTTGTGTGTGTGCGTGTGACAGAGAGAGAGAGAGTGTATGTGTTTGTGCGTTTCTGCTGTTATCCACGCTGGCAGGCCTCACATGCTGCAACAGGAAGTCACTTGTGGGCGCACATATAGAGGAAGGTAGCCCTGTTAATTGTATTTGTGCCTCTCTGAGTAATTATTAAAAGTGCTGAAATACACCCCAACACGCCTGTGTCCTGATTGTGGTGAAACCCTAGGTAAAGCCTCGTGATGAAAGAAGCAATTTGATTTCATCGTGCCATAAATCCTGCCATAAAACGTTTGTTTGTAGCTCTCATTCTAAGCTGCTCCATCGGTTTGTCGACACATGACCATACAGGCATGAATGGAATCAATATAATCTGGCAGAAAGCAAGTAACTATGAATACCAACTCTAATCTTGTCTCTCCGCACATTTGAAGCAGCTGGTTTTGTTCTTTACTCAGAGGTCTTGCTGTATTATCTTCCATGGTCAGCTCATTTGTCTCTCGTTTCTCTGCTTGTTTCCAACTTCTGGAACTCACAACCACCACTTTACCCATTATGGCAACATATGATAAATTACTCAGGCTGATACCAAGCAGACAAAGATGGCAGGAGAGGTGGCTCTTACAATTTGACATGGTCTTGAGGCCATGTTTTTGGAAACTCTTGCTCTAATACTTTCAGTTATTCAAATCTGAGTTTAAATAACTATGCAAACTGACAGTAAACAAGAGGAGGCTAGTGATATTGTTTGGTTCTGTGTGGTCTGGCCCTAATTTTTCAATTACTTATTACTTGGAAAAGGTTTGAAAGTTAAGACTGACTGCCGGATTTTTTTTTCAATTTATAAAACTGATCTCACTCCTACTTGTGGCAAACTTCTTGCCATAGTTAAATAAAGCTGTTCCTGCAGCTGCAGACCTACAGCAGAGGTTTCTGTTTATTTTTATTTGTCATCTCTGGAATCTTTGCTTCTGTCTTGTGAGCTAAACTTGTTTTACCCTTTTGCGTCTCTGGAAAATTAATCACATGAAACCATTTTGAGAAGGAAAAAAATCACTTCATGATCACTCACAACTTATGGACATGTAACACATGACAAGAGGTCACGAGCCGATATGAAGGAGCCTCATATTGAGGGGTTTGTCACGTTGAAGGAACAAGATTCGACCACTAGAGGGCTTCCCATGAAGTTGTCTTCATGCTGCAGTTTGACTGTAGCCATTGATGTGGGGGATTATCTCTGAGCCAAATCAAGCATGTCCACATTTTTCCATCTGATGAGCACCAGAGATACAGTAACAAATACATGAGAACAGTGATTTTGTTACTGGCTTGTGCTCGTCACAGCCGGGCCGTCAGGTTTATCCTCTGCTGCGGGAGGTGACAGCCCCCTCCTGCCCTGTCTGCACCTCCCCTGCTATCTCACCGGACAATCAGCTATCCTGCGCCGTCGGGACTGACCCCGACAGGTCACATGGCGCCTGCCTCGCACAAACAAGCCATACCAACATCTGATTCAATTAGAGCGTGACTATGACAGAGGGGAAAAAAAGGGGGAGCATGCCAGAGACTTGGTCAGAATGTGATATTTACTGAATGTATAGTTCATCCCAGAGCAGCTGTTTGAGATGCTGCTCCTGCATTATGCTTTGTGCACAAGCTGAAAGCAGCTTTAAAAAAAAGGCTGAAGGTTTTTTCACCTCAAGATTCTGTTGCTGTAACTTCAGGAGGAAATTATGTATAACTGATTGCAACAACACCCTTTAACATGAATGGTGTTATGAAAAGATCCAGTGTTCAGAGAGGCCTCAGCCGCTGTCTCATTGATTTCAGCAACAGAAAAAAACTGTAATATTGATCTAGTTTGCATTCAACTTTCCAGCCTTTGACAAGAGCGTTCTTGACCTTTGACCTTTCACAACCCGCTTTCTACTGCTCCCTCTGCCAGTCCAAAGTAGAGTCTGCTTGTCTCGCTCCTGTTTACTCTGTACATTGTTGACCAAATCAACAGGAGAGACCTGATGTCGACAGTTTGCATGACGTGACAGCTGTGTCGAAACTGTTGAAATGCGTGTGCGAGACTTAGTTTGGGAACCACCATGAGTGTGCACTTCAGTGTAATATTGTATGCATGTGCCCATATTGATTAGAGCTATGACAGCACTAACAGTTTTTTCCCCATCCATTGAAATGTTGATTAATCCGGGCACACCTGGCAGAAGTCCTGCTGGGACCGAGATGGTGGACACAAGGACAGGAGTGGATTAACTTTGAAAAGGTGGGATTTATTTACCTTGAGACATGAGAAAATACAAAGAAAAAGTGAATATTAACTAAACTGGACATGGAATTGAATGTAAAATACAGGGAAAAATTGTATTTCACTAAACTTTGCCCTGCTGGTGGCGCTAGAGGACAAATTGGGAATACTTCTATGGTCAGATATCACAGTCTCAGCATGGCTAAGAACTTAATGTGTTAAAATAATATAAAAAAATATATATTAGGATGAGTAGCATGGTATAGTCTGTATTTTTATTCTGCCTCAACAGCAGCTGCAGGTCACAGTACGAAAAATGTACAAAATGCAGATTAAAGATTATAAAATTATTTTACAAAAAATCTTGAAGGTAAATTCACACACTCACACTCTGGAGCCCTTCAGATGCAAATTGCAATGTATACATCCGCTCTTCTTACTGAACACATTCATGGATTTAAAAGCTTATTCTGTACATTCAGTCCAGGTCAATACCCTCTACATCAACTGTCACATTAAAATGCATGGAAAGGTGCAGCACAGTGGACTCAACCGTGATGAAATTCAAATCCCCTCCTCTCTTCAAAGGCCTTTGTGTCCATGCTGCAGAAGGCAAAGAAGCTCAACCCTCTCGTTGCTTAAACCTTTTACCTTAAACAATGACGTCTACCTCCACTGACAGTTTCTGTCTTGTTGGACCCTGTCAGGCTGTGTTGCATGGTTCTGCGGAGTGTGAAGCCAACAGGACACTGCTGGTTTTAGGGGTTTTGTTCACGATTGTAATTTGGACAGTGCCTGTTCAACAGCCAGAGAACACAGTAACAGTAAGTGTCTTGATTTAGAAATATGCAGAAACCTGAGCTGAAGATTCTTATTACGGATATTACTTCCTTTGTTGACCAGAAATTTGATCAGGAAACGTTGACAGACTCGCACCATGACATGAGCTTAGGTATCTTTCAGTTTTAGAATATTCCACCGTGTCAGTGAGGCAGCGGTTGAGGAAATGTACAACAGAGCAGATCCTTCAGTGCAGTGCTCTGCTTCCCCTCTCAGTGGGCCAAGCTGCTTAATTCAGTCCACGAGCTGAAGGGTTAAAGTGGGGAGGAGAGCGCAGTGAGAGCTGCGTCAAGTGACACAATGACACACAGAAAAACGGAAATTGTCATAAATCAATCGATCAATTGATCAATCAATCAATCAACAAGTAATATTACAACAGAAAGGGGAGGGACTTCATCCTGTGATCCTAAAATAATTATTTTGCCATCTCATCAGTAGTCAACAATGAGGGAGACCCTGCTTATGATAACTATCAGAAACTAATAACTGTGCTCATATACTGTAAGATATATGATGGATCATGCAAATGCTTTGTGAATGCGTATTTATAACAAATAAAACTGCATTTATTTAGGTTTCATTTATTTTATTTTAAAATATCATGATATTCAAAACAATATATGTAAACAACAAACCTATATTGTTTGGCTGTTGAGATTCTGTGGTACTACGATACTGGTGGCAGAATTTTAAATTCGACTCTTCAGTTGCCGTAGATACAGGTTCGCGCCAGTCAAACTTTTATGTTGAAATTTCCGTACGCACTTCCTGTAACGGCGTCTAGCTTGACAGCGCAGGTCTGCGCTGCAACATCGATAGCAGCCTTCAGCATAATAGCGCAGCTGCTGCTGCGGGATCCTCCGGGGAGCGGGCAGAGGACGACGGCGGTGTTTCTGTCAGCCTCCCGTCAGATGAGGCTCGTATCTGGGCTTTAGTTATTCCGCCTGGTTCCATCTGAAGGGAGGGTCCTGCAGGAAGAGGAATAACACACGGTGGAAGGAGGTGACATGCCCTTCACTGCTTGGCGCAGTCAGTGCGCTGACTGCTGTCAGGCGCGGACGAGCTGAAGACCGGAATGGTGCATTTTAATTTCTGTTTTTAACGCCGCGGGAGCTTCCCTCGGTTCTCCGCCTGTTTCTGCGTTATATTCCGAAGGGCATAACGACATTAAATGCCCGATCGCCAAGCCGGAGCGGCGGGAGAATGCAGCACAGCGGGTGTTTGGCTGCAGGTGGATGGCCAACCTGACGGTCCCAGCCGCCGCTTTCCTCCAGATCAGCCGGCAGATCTGGCTTCAGCCGGGGCTCTGAAGACAAGCTGTACAACCAGAAGAAAGACCAAACCAGACCAATAAACCCCGAACCATGCTTCCAGGGGTCGGCGTGTTCGGCACCAGCCTGACCGCCAGGGTGATCATCCCGCTGCTGAAGAATGAGGGTTTCGCCGTCAAGGCGCTGTGGGGCCGGACGCAGGAGGAGGCGGAGGAGCTGGCCAAGGAGATGAACGTACCCTTCTACACCAACCGGATCGACGACGTGCTGCTGCATCAGGATGTGGATCTGGTGTGCATCAACCTGCCGCCGCCTCTGACGCGACAGATCGCAGTCAAAACACTGGGTGAGTCCGCGGCTGCTGCTGGGCGGGATGGATGCTGCGGCCCTGCTGCGGTGTAGTGATGGGGTCGAGGACAGGCCATTGATACTTTCACGTGTCAGCTTAGTGGGTTTATTTCCTGTGACCAAGCATACTTAGAGCAGTGCGAGGATGGTGCTTAGTAAGCAGGTGTATCTGAGGACGGAGGCTGTCCTAAACAACATCATATATCTTTCTGCTCAACCTCCCCGTTTCATTGATGAAACTTGACTTATTTGAGGCTGTCGCTGGAGTCTGCAGCCCACCTGCTCTTGAGCAGGATTCCAGCTGCAGGTGTGGGATTGTGCAGTAGTAATGCAGTAGGAAAACAGGTGTGTAATTCAATTAAATTTATGAATTTGGAATTTGACCTGATGACCTTTATTGATGCAGAGGGGATGTGACATCTATGGCTTTAACGCTTAAGCGTGATGCACATGAGGTCGTGTTTAGGCTCCGTTTTCTCTCAGCATGTGGAGGTGATGTACTGTTTAGCCCGATCGTGGTTGAGTCTCAGTGCGGGGACTCCCCTTCTAAAACAAAGTCACTGGACAGACACTAAATTTAACCTGTGTGAGTTAATCTGGCAGACACAGAGAATGCAGAAGCCTGAATGCAGAGAAGAGAGAGAGAGACACACACACAAAGGGAGGTTGTTCCAGTTTAAATCTGGAGCAATGCAGCTTATTTTGGAAATCACATTTGGGAGCTGTGAAAGCTGCTGTGAGAGAATGGCGGCGAGGTCTGAGCTCTCCTCACTACACAGGCTTTATTTACCCGCACCGTTTGGCAGCAGGGCCCAGCTGGCGGTGAGCCCTAATAGGTCAGGTGTGGGACTGCAGCACACCCGAGGAGGAAATGGATTATATCTGGAAACAGGAATTTAACTTACACGTATAAAAACTTTGGCAGGGTCAGGACAGTGGGACCTGAACTTGATTAATATTTGGTATATTAGTCCGTCAAATGTTGGAAAACTCTATTGTTTGTCTTGTTTGATCAATAGTCCTAAACCAGGTTTACTGAATATTGTATACTGTATATTACTATATATTCAGTTTACAATGGTGACACACAGAGAGAAGCAGGACCTCATCACAAATGAGGAGCTGGAAGCAGTGAATGTTTGGTAGTTTTTCTTGATAAATGACTTCAATGATTAACCAAAGATCAGCATTTATAGTGGGCTATAATATCCTGCCAAATGGCTGATATGGGCTCATCATGTCAGCGTGCAGAACTGTCAGATTTATGTGGCACCTGCAACATCTGCGATTCATCTTCAAATATCTGATGAATGTGAGGCAACATGTGCGGCCCACCGAGCGGTACATGTGTCACACTTTTTAAATACGGGTTTTGTGGCATTTAGGGAGCGGAGAGATGAGGAATGAGAGGAAAGAGCCATGTAGAACAACATGGACCCCAGATGTTCAAGGACCCATCATCATCATCTTAATCCCTCCGCCACAAGAGCAATCCAATTAATACACTTTACTGAAGAACTCAACATGAAACTTTCTGTAATTTAATAATCTGGTTGTTGATAAGGGTGTCATCGAAATAAATAAATAGATTTGATCTAATCTCTGTTCGTGGGGACCAGCATAAAAAATTAAATGTGACACCAGAACACTGGATAAAGGCCACAAGTCAAAACGTGCTGGTGACTTCATGCTGCATGAGTGGGAAACGCAGGGGGATGATGTAAATAATATGAAATACAGTAGGTTGTGTTTATCCCTACAGTAATGTCAGTGTAAAGCTACTGTACATGCACTGAATCACAGGCCACATTATAACGTGCACAATCAAACAAACCCTGAATTGAATCATTGCTGGTCGGGAAGTGAATTCCTCTCTTCATCTTCATCTATCCGTTTGTCAAAAAGTCCCAACACGGCCGCGTATGAAGGTAGCACAAGCCAGCTGATCCTGAGCCAGATTTCGCTGATTGTGTCCCAGTGAACCCGACTCAACCTGCACACCAGCTCGTTGCAAACTTGTCAGCGGCCATTCTTTCCTCCCGGCTCATTTCCTCGCAGCCTCATTGTGTGAGTGCCGCCTTGTTCCTTCCCCGCCCACCTCTCTTCCTCGGCCGCCGTCAACCAGCCAAGTCTGGGTCTGAACCTATTTGCATTTCTGTTGGACGACAGGCATAAAATGCTGTTTGCAAATTCTGTTGAACTCATTAATTAGGCCAAGTCAAAATACTTGGCTTTTGAGACGGTGCATTTCTGGAGTTCACTAATCTATTGGCGCTGAAAGCACATCAGTGTTATGCGCATTTTGTCGAGCCACTATAATGATGTGCAGCTGCACCAAATAATTATTCTCAATATGGATTGACTTATTATTTATTTTTTCCAGTTAATCAATAATTGCTTTTGAAAAAATTGCTCACCACATGATTCCCAGATACCAAGGAGACATCTTTAAATCACTTTCTTTCAGTGAGAGCCTCAGTGCCAACAGAGAGAAACCAGAGAAAAGCAGCACATTCTCTCACTTGACAATCTGGAAACAGAAAAAAAAAAACAGTTGACCGATAATTAAGTAAGCATTATAAATCTAAATAGTGGGAAAGAAAAGAGCCAGGCATGTTTGGAACTGATTTACCAAATCTACTGGAAGTTTATTGGTGTCCAATGCTAACCATGTATCTCTGACATTACTAATAAAGGCCGGTTTCAGTCCCAAACCTCTTCCATACTCTACAATAAAGCCCAAACTCCACTCACACACGATGGTACTGTTGTAAAATACATGTATCTGTATAATCATCAGCACGTCCAGCAAGTTGGTGAGCGGTCACTGAGCAGGGCGTCCAGCTGTGTGGGGCTCCACAGCTTACTTCCTCTTCTGTCGGGGCGTGTGAGCCGATAGTAATAGGCACTAGACATGATGCTGGGTGAATCACTGAAGGTGAGATGACTGTTAGGATTTGTTGTTGGAGAATCATTCATACAACTACAAAAAGACACCAATTATAAACAATGCCACTATATGGTTTATAGCTAAGAAGCAGGGGTTTATATTTTCTTTTTATTCATTTTATAAATGTGCCCTTCTTTTTTGAATTTTGTGCCCTAACCTGACCCCCACCCCTCCTCTTCAAAAGTTCCTAAACCTGCCCTTGGTTGGAGGAGTATAGATGTAGAGCGACGAAGAAAATGGAAAAACACTGGTACGAGTCAACGCGTGTTTTTCAGGTTTTCCCCGAGTAAGCTGGTTCCCCCAGTCCATGGCACTCATTCTCCTCCCAGCAAACCAGTCCGTCTCGTCGAGCAGCATCTCTCCTTCCACGAGGATTTCTTTCACTTTTTTCCCCCTCCTCCTTTCTTACTACTGTGGCATTCCTGAGGCGTCTGATGTCACTCAGGCGGAGTGTGTGTTGGGAGGCCAGGGCAGCCGAGGCAACCTCACACGGTCCCACCCACACATCCTTCTGTTTTCAAAGGAAGTACATTTTGATATGGTAAATGTACGTTTCTCAGTCATCAAGTCTTGCAGTAAAATTAGTTAGTTAGTCTCCATTAATGCCGTCCTGGTTTTCAGAGCTGTTGTTTCTTCTCGGGGGAAAAGCTGATGATATGAAAATAAATATGACAAAATATGAACACTGGTGACCTAGTTTATTTTTTATCATATAAGTTTACAGTATTGTTCCAGTTTTTGGGAGTCATTCAAGTGGCTGTGAGGTGTCTCATGTGTCACCATATAAAGACGAGAGACTGTATTCAGGTTCAGTGCTCCTGGATGAGAGTCAATGGACCTGTGTCCTGATACACAACTTGTGGATAGATATTTCCACATGACACAAAGAGGACAGGGAATCTTCACAACTGAGTGAGATGCTGAGTGTTTGTGGAATGAAAAATAGTAAAGTTTCAGGTGCACTTTCTGTCCCCAGTTTTGTTTTGATGGTTGGAGGAGGAAGTGGGGGGAGAGGAGCGTGGAAGTGGGAGTCTGTTTGTAGCAGCTGCAGACACAGCGTGAAGTTTGTGCAAAATCCCCTCCGAATACTCTGTTCCATAATTTATGAGATTGTGAAATGATACAAATTCTGTTATTACGGTAAGTAAAACTATAACGCAAACCTCAAGGAAGGGGAAAAGGTCAAGCAGCGCTGCATACTGTGGTGATGACTGATCTCACATGACCACTGAGCAGGAAACTGTCTACATTTTAACGTTTCTACATCTATTACTCATAATGACCTAATTTGATAAGTAATATGTCAGGGTCAGTTCATCTGACACACACACACAGTGAAATCAGGAGAACCTTTTTAAAATATAGCTGAAATGAATCCAGATGCTATCAGGTGTCAGTTCAGTGTGTGCTGAGCTGCACAGCCAGACGCTTGCTCATGCACACTGGACAAGACGGTGCTGTCTAATATTAACACTGAATGCTCATCCCACCCCAGTAATATTTTGAAGCACAGTATATTGGGCAATTACCCATCTTCCACTGCTCCATAAGGTTTTGACGTATACTTTAAAACTGTGCTAATTTTTAATATTTTCATGTTAATAATGGAAAGCTGCATCCTGTAGATTGTCACCTGACTGGGCAGTCCCTCTCAGCGTCTTTCAGCGCATTGTTTTGATCTCATGGGCCGTAACTTTACTATTGTGGTCCGCTTTAACTGGTCTCGCCAACCTTGTTCACATCAGCCGCAGCCAGCAGCCGTTTTTCAGACAGCAAGCTGTGATAATCTGTCTGGGCGAACCTGCCCTGCAACAAAGTAGGGAAGGACAAAGTGTGCAGCTGAGTGAGAGTGGAGCATTTAGCAGCTAAAGAATTGCATATTTTCTCCTCAGGAGCTGGTAGAAACTCAAACAGAGCAAAAACACTTGCCATGTGGCCAGGAACATGACCTCAAATGAATCCTGGATACGTAAATGTGCAAATGTGCAAATGTTTCACCAAAGCAACGTTATGAGGCAATAAAATGTCATATGTTGTGTTTTCAGCTTGTTGCGCTGTTCCCAAAATGGTTAAAAACAGAAAAGCTCATCTTTCATGCTATAACACAATGAGAGACACAATGTTCTCTGTAAGTCAGCTCAGGACTCAGGTATTACTTTGACATTAACTTGGGCTTTTCACATAGAAAACACCATCAGAGGCTGACGTTAAAGCGGTGGCAGTATTAATTAGGAAGGGCAGAGAAAATGGATTAAGATGTCAAAAGCTATGATGCTGATCATTTCACTCAACAGCTTAGCCACATTATGGAAACTTTAAAATTAGGTTATTAAAGCCAAGCATTTATCTCTGCCATACTAACGTTCAAAAACTGCTATTCACAGCAAGTTCTGCCTTACATTAGGTTTATTTAGTCTCATTTTATATTGCTAAAATGAACAATTCAGTGACTGTAAAGCCCAGCAGGATAAGGTGTTGTGAATAATTTAGTAACCCCCACAGATACCGGGTCTCTCATCATCCACACAGAGCGTATCACAGCGAGGGTAAACGGCACACGGCGTCTGTGTGCGATTTTATCGTTGTTGTTATTGACATGCGGCTGGTCAGCACTCTGATGAGCTCTCAGACACCTGCTCTGAAGGGTCGCCCAGAGGCCGCTGTGCTATTTATAAGCTGCCTGCAAAGGGCAAGCGGGCGTCATCATACGGCCGTGTTCCCCCACCGACGCTGTTACGCAACCACACTTCCGACCAGGGATGAGCGCTTTGGCAGTCCCCGACACTTTTATAAAGGGCCAGTACACCTAAAATAATATTAATAATAATACTCCTAGTATATAGCTAGAGATTAGAAAGGTTATACTGTATTCAGCTGATTCCTGATCCTTAGATATTCTTTGAGCTTTTTTTTAACATGAGATCTGAATTCTTGTCACTTTTTACTTGCATGGAAATGTAAACTGAAATGAATAGGACAAAACTGTTTTTGGACATATTTGTGGAAGCAGTCTCTAATCGTCAGGGGGGTTATTTCCTTATCTGCGGCTTATCTGGAAACACTATTACAATTCTTTTTTTCTTCCCCTTTTTTTGTTTGGAGTGATTTCATTCACATGACGAAGGAGAAATGAATAGTACTCCCGTAATTAATCCCGTTAGGGGAAATTATTTTGTAATCACAGGCGGACATCACCCCCAAAGCTAGTTAACTGCCTTTGTGGCCACTAGGATTAAAATGATAATACAAACTATTTCTAGTGCCTGCTCACACAGCTGATGCATCAATGACTGAAAGATTGATGAGATCCAGGGATAAACTGCTTGGCTATATACGCCCTTTTAAACTGTCCACTAACCAACCTCAGACTGTGTCGAAAATCCTCATTTACATTTACTGAAACCATATGATTTCCCCAACTTGATGTCACTGTGAATTTCACCTCCTCAACTCCGACGGATTAGGGCCTTTGGGTTCAGCTACATTTCAGCTCAACAACCCTCAGATGGAGTCAGCCGGGAGAAAGCCTCAGACAGAGAGGTGTGCCGCCATTCCCAGGCTTTCTTTCTCACTGCCTGGTTGTTTTTCTCACCACAAGTTTCCCACTGGTTCACGTTCATGTTCTCCTGAACGTCCATTAACATGCAAATGATGCCCTGGGCGCCTGTGTGTGTGTGTGAATGAGCGCACGAGAGAGCGGAACAGACGGAGAGATGGCGAAGAGCAGCGAGGAAGAGTAGCGCAGAGAAAGCCCGTCTTCCTGTGAAATTGCCTTTGTGTGTGTTGAATGGCTGGATGGGGAAGGCTCTTTCAGCCCGCCGCCATGCCGCGCTGACAAGTGAGCATTCCTGAGGAGGACGGGAAAGTCCCCCTTGTCCCCGCCCCCTTCAAGTCCTGTCTTTCTTCTGCACATGGACCCATAAGGACCTGGTGTGTGACAGTGAAAGCTCTGCGGAATCACTGTTATTGAATCCAGAGGCAGGAGTAGAGGCAAGCTCCTGATTGGGATTTATTTCCAGTAAATATAAAGGGTGTAACTGCTTAAACTGAAGCTAGAACTTGCAACTGTAAACGCAGCATGTTTCCACTCTGCATCTGTCTTCTCCTTTCTGTATGAGAATTAAGTGATGGAGGTGATTTATCCAAAGGGGAGACAGAGGCTCGAGCTAAAGAACTATGTTGTGTTTTAGTGATTTAATTGTTAATTTGCAGTTAATCCAAAAACCAAGTGTTGTGAATTTTGTATTTTGGTCAGTCCTGATGCTGCTTTTCATCAGTGTTCAGCATGTAATGACATGCTGGTGTATTGACTTATGCAGTTAATACTTTTCCACCTTAAAATGCCTCACTGATGAGACTTGAAAAACACACCCTTGCATTCTGTCTGTCTGTGTGTGCGCAGCTGACTGACTCTACTGACTGTGACATGCTAAAACAAAGATACCCGGGTAATCAGCTTGGGTATTGGGAAATCTTGTGAAAATATTTTCACATTGCACAAACGCGGCGTCTGCTACCGTGTGCTGCGTCTTCCTCCGCAGCCACATGGTTCTCCATAATGTGTGACTGACTGCTGCACTGTGCGGGGAACTTTATCAGCCTCTTTATTTTCTGTCCCCAGCTTGTCCTGTGTATTCCCAGGGTGAAGCCGGTCCATTATAGGTTCGCTCAGATTTCCTTTATGTGCCAGCGTTCAGGAATAGGCCTGTCTGTGTGTCTTAATTGGCCATCGGGGACTGAGGACAAGAGGCAGCTGCAGATATTAGAGCAGGGAGGCGGCGGCACTGTCAGTCAGGGCCTCTGATCGAGAGGCCTCCGTCCTCTGGGAGTGACGCTCTTACTCCATACAGCATGTTTTGGGCTTGGAAGGTGAGAAATGTAACATTTAGCCCTGCAAACTGCAGAGTAAAGAGTTATGCAGCTTCACAGTGAAGCAGCTGCAACAGGAAGTGATATTTTGGTATACCGCAGTGTCTTTTGCCTTCCGTTGTGCGTGGTGTGGGTGGAAAGTGTGTGACACTGAGGGCGCCTCTTGATCGCGTCCTGCTTGATGACGGGCAGCAGTGTAATCTTTCAGCATTGTCTTTCTCTCTGAGCTTCATGTACGAGAGACATGGAACATAATCACCTGTCCAAAATGGAAAGATGGAAAGATGGGTGAATGCTGAGCAGGTTTTGTCTCCAAAAATATGAGATGTTCCAGGTTCACGTTACTGAATTGTTCATATCTTTTTCCATCCTTATTTTTCCACAAACAGTGTCCAGGTTGAGCTCGTGCATGACTCAATCATAACACGTGGTGAAGTATATTCCTGCACTATATTCCACTGACACAAATAACCGCAGGGGTGTGATCACCAACATAAAAAGCAGCGAACATATGTGCCCTAACTATTTCACTGGCAAACAACTGTTAGACACAGTAACCGAGCATGTCTTGTCGTCACAGCTAGTTTGCAGAGTTTGGCAACGTCGTCCCCGAGAGGAGATCTGTTATAACGTGTTTAAACCAAAAGTATCTGGCATCGTACACTACTGCTGGAGACACTGCACCGGATTACTGCGCAAACTGTTGTTCATCAAGAGACTGTTCCAGCAACTTCGTCCAAAAGCAGCTTCAGACATGTTCACAGAGCCAGGCTCGCTGTTTCCCCCCGGTCTCTGCTCTAACCACGTTCTGATGCCAGGAACGTGCTCAACACGCAGGCGCGAGATTGATATGCATCTCTCGCTTGTAGAAAGAAAGTGAACTCCTTTTATAAATAGTTTGTTTGTGAGCCAGTCAACTAGTGTGTAATCCTGGCAGTGACCCATCGTCCTCCGTTATAAGCCCTGAGATCAGATCGGCATGGAAAGATGCAAATAGGCTTAGGTGACATTGCATACAGCTTCACATCACATGTGAATCTCTAAGGAGACTTAGATGAGTTTGGACTCTGCCTCTCAATGCCGTATTATTTCTGTATCATGTCACAGTTCTCTGCAGAGGAAACTCTGACACTGACTGTACATTGACTACCCAGAGTGTTGTTTTTTTTGTTTGCTGTGTCCACATTCATTGCAGAAGTGCTTTGCATTTTTCACCTCATTTTTTATTCGCATATTTCACCACACAAGAGCCACACAAAAAAGGAATCATTGTGTCATTGTTGTCCTGTCTGCCGTTAACAAGCCAAAGCGTGCTACATCCTGCAAAGCAGCCAGGAAACAGCCGGCCCCAAAAAAATAAAAAAGATATGAAAGGCAGTATTTCAACTTTTAGCACTGTCTCCAAGGGCAGAAATGTGTCAGTAGTCGGTGGAGGTCGTCTCAGTTGAATTATGTAACCTCACTGTTGATGTCGGTGTCATGTTAGTGATTCAGAGTATCAGACCGCCGGCCCACCGGACTGTTATGTGTCATATCTCAGCTGCCACATGTGCGGCGTTTGTGGCAGCGATTGTTTATAGAGACAGGAAAAGCTATTTCCCCTCAGCTATGATATCAGTGGCTCCAAAGAATACATTTGACCTCTTATGTGAGAACCTCTTGTGCTAATGATTTGTGTAAAATGACCTGGAGCCCCTTGCATATGCTCTTTGTATGGTCAAACTTATCTTTATTATAGTCATAATCATAACATAATATATCATCAACATCACATATCAAGTTTTTCTCAAGTGGAGATCTATACACACTGAAACTACGGTGGCTCCTGAGGAAGAGAGAGAAATAATGCATATTTAATAAAATGCAATCCTTAAACCAGAAATGGGACCAATAGAATTATGTACTCACAACAGTGAAAGCACAAACATTATCTTGGGAGGCCCTTTGTCAATTTACTGCTGGCTCTGTTGTCTGTAGTGTTTTGAGATCTTTTTAATAAAATGTATGTGTTGTGTTCCTGGATTCCGAGCCTGTTTCCCTTTATATTTGTGCTGTCACTCATCCATGTTCTCGTGCGTGCCTTAGGGGCCACCGTAGTTACTAAATATTTGCCAGGTTCCAACTGTGCTGTAGGTAAATGAAGTAACTGACAAAGCTGAAGTGAGCTTGCTAACACAATGTGTGACCCATTTAGAGTGGTGTTAACATAAAGCATAAAGCTTTACCTCCAATTACAAAATATCAGGCCAGCACCATTATCTTAAATGATCATATTGTATTTTGATGACATAATCAGATATTTCAAAAACTTAAAACATGACTGAGTTTTTTAATTGCTAAGATTTCTCCCTCTCTTTAATGACCACAGTCATTCTTTTCCTCTCTTGACCTCATGGCAGACAGAGAGCTAGTGGCGTCCAGGGCGGACTCATTGCCATGACAACAGCCCAGATTCCACAAAGCATCACTTAGTTTTCTGTCCTCCTGTCCTTTTGTCCTCTTCACTAAATTAAAGGGGGACACTAGTCTGTCCCCGTGCAGAGTGGACCTGACAGTGATGATAACGGCGGCGCCTCACTGGCACACAGCTGTTGAGGAGGAGCACCTTCATGCTGTGGTGAATGCAACTCATAGAAGATGTCTTCATCCATTAGTTCGTGCCTGATGTCACTTGGCTGCCCGTGTGCCTCAGGACATTAATGGTTATTAATGAGCGCTTGCTGTCTTTTATCATGGCGGTTGCTCAGGGTGCAAGTGGGTTTTTTTTCTCCCTTGTTTCACGTCAGTGTCCCTGAGGATCTTGATCTCCTTAAAATCAATTGGAAAGGTGGAATTCCTCTTTGTTCTTCTTCTTTTGCTCTCTGCCAGCACACAGTATGGAGGTAATAAGCTTAGGAGTCAACTGAATAATGATCACGTGCTGTCTGTGGAATCATGCGCTCCTTACGCGAGCAGGGTGCACGCGGCTGTGTGTATGGAAAAAGTGCATTCATTTTGAGCGACCAGTAACTACCGGCTCCTTGTTGCCCATTAACATTCGCAGCTTCCTCCCTTCACCTCCTTCTCTCGCCGCCTCATCTGACACAAAGCTGCCCTTCATGGCTCCGACGGAAGCTGCCGGAAAAGAAGGAAGCTCACCTCATGTTTTGTCCGAGTCGCGGGCTTTTCCCAAATGCCCCAAGAGTCAAATGCACCAGTTTTCCTTCATATCCAAAGAGGAGATTATAGAGGATTATGGAGGTGCAGTGTGATAATTTAACATATTATGTTACAGTTACAAATGGTGAAAACTTTATGTCTAAAGAAAACACACCTTGCAAGCCTTAATGATACAGTAGAAGACCAAAAGTGGGAGAATGGCATGCACGTTAATTTAGACTTGAAAATTGTTACCCAAATCCCTGAAGAAGAAAAGTGGGTAATTATTGTTGCATCCTTAAAGATTTCAGCCGAGCACACAGTGAGCCACATTTTTTACAGTTAGCACTTGCTGTGGCTAACCTCTGTCAGCAGAACACAGAGAGTGGTCATGGCACCATTTCTGTTGGTAATGAATCACTTACCTACAGTATATATAATTGATGAGCCATGGCAGTCTCAGTAGGTGTCGTTCGCTGCAGGTCTCCTCAGATGTGAGCGCTCTCCTTGCAGGTCTCTATTTATTTTTCCCCCTCTTTAGAGCAGCTTATACTTGGTCTGACATCCATGCTGCAATGCCATTGTAACCACTGACCTGGGACACATACACAGGACTAAGCTTGGATAATATTTTTGCAAAGCGCCACTGGCCCACCACAACCATTCATTAGTATGGAAACGAGGTGAGCTGCTCTTTGAATTACTTTAGTTTGGCAATTACAGGAACATAAATGAGAGGTGTTTTCTGCTTGACCTGTACCCGACAAAAGGCAAATGGAGGCTCTTCTGATAGTGAATGCAAATGGAACACAAAGGGTGTGAGGTGAGTCTTTGTGAGAAGGCAGACAGCCCTGTCTTTGGCAGCCATGTTTGGTTTGTCTCATTTCTGTTTGTTGCCATCAGGGCTGTGAGGAGAAGCGTGCTGATTAGGGATGCCGCACGTGTGTGTGTGTGTGTGTGTGTGTGTGTGGCACTGATTAGAAAGGAGGGGTAGCGGTTCAGCCCGGCAGTTAATTAGACCCAGGAGGACCGCAGGGGGGCGCAGGTGGAGGCCAGCTCACGCACAGGCGCACACACACACATTTGCCTTTACATGAGGTGTGTTTAAGCAGCAAGAAGGGTTTTGTATCCTTCCTCATCATTTCCTAAAATGTAACAGCAGGAGCCTTTCAGAAAGTGGGTCTGGCAAAAGTCTTTGATTAATCTTCTGACAGTGTGTCTGTAGCTGAGTGTAATTTGCAGTGTGTCTGCGCTGGTGTAGCAGCCTGGTAAGTACATAGCTTCCATTAGCATGTGCCGTTAGTGCATGCATTAGGAACCTCGTGGCCAGAACCCACTTCTCTAGCAACTGCTCATCTCCACAGTATCCAGCGAGCCGCTCCGGTGCAGGGGTTAATGGCAGCACTTAAACACATTTAGGAAATGCTAAATTCCTTGCAACGCAGGGGCATTAGAGGAGGAAAGCCGGCTGAGTGAGACTAATGCTCGTCATCATTCATAGTTTTGCTGCGCACTAATGGTCCTGAAAGTCCAACGCAGACAATACAGACCCCCGAACTTGCTGATGTTCTATCGTTCTTCTCAGTACATTAGATGTAGTCCAGCTGGTTGTTGTTTTTTGGGTTGTTTTTTTTCGCAGACTGTATTGCACAATTAATGCTGCAGGATGTCTGAAAGGGAGGAAACGCCCTATGACCAAAAACCTTCACAAATGTCTCAAGTGTTCAAGCAGGGTATAAAGATAAAATAGCAAACAGTGATTATTGTGACCTGTATTTATGGTTTATGTGATGTTATAGCACAGGTTTGTAGAAAGCATAATTACAAACTTACCTTATTTCTTCATTTGCAAATTCTGATAGAATAATGTTAAACAATAGCTGTAGAATCAGATATCATAATGTTTTGCTTACAGGCTGACCCTACCTCTGACCCTACAGCATTAATGATGCTGTTAGAAGTCAGTGGCTTAATTTATCTAAAAAAATTCTTCTCCACATGACTGTCAGCAGCTTGTCTATTGAAGTCTGACCAGACTGCCTGTCCCCTTCATAACGCCACTCTGACACTCTGATTACATTGACAGCAGTGGGCTGTGCCTCCCTGCTTTCGCTTCAGCTGCAGGAGAAAGGCAAAGTTTTCACCGCGACCATACATCATTGCTGTCAAGGTGGCAATTTACATGTTAATTTTCCAACTGGGAACGCACGCCAGTCACACACAACGAGGGCCTATTAGTCAGCAGGAAGCTTGTTTTCTCTGATTTACATCCAGCCGGAGACCCATGCGCTGATGGGAATGTATAGCTCTCCATGTCTGCGTCTCTTTTCCGCGCCCTCCTTGCTTTGTAATTGCTTTAAGCCAAATTTAATTTGGGGTAATCAGCAGAAAGATGAGCCTGGCCTGTCTCTCTGCGTGTCTATTTTCTGTACTGTGGCCACTGTATGCACAGCTTTATTTTACTTTGTTATACATGTTGTCTGCTGTAATATGTACACAATATCATAAACTTGATACGATATACAGTCCTTTTCAAAACAGCGTGCATCCTGCGTTAATTCACTAAATTATTTTGGTTTCTTAAGTGCTTCATTTTTAGTGCATGTTATCAGGCAGACCACACAAAGACGTGCCATTCTGCAGGGACAAGTCTTTGAACATTTGCAGAGGCCTCGCTTGATTACACCCTTGCCGCATGTGTGTTTGTGTGTGCGTGTGTGTGTGTGTGTGTGTTTTTCAGAGCTTTTCCACCTCCACAGGCTTAACAGACAAAGCAAATTACTTTTCTGGCGCTCCAGTTATAGAGGATGCTTTATGATCTTTCAGGCCCACTCGCTTCCCTTTGTCTGGTCACAATGCTGCAGGCACACAGTATTATACACTTGTGTAATCAGGCACACATCTCAACACACACACATGCGCACAGAGAGCCACAGACTATTTCCAAAGCAGGCAGGCAGACAGAATAATCCATATTACTGCAAACCTGTATGGAAATTTATGCTCAAATATGCATTTGTCTGTAGTGGCAATTACTGTTGAGTAAAGGAGGATTAAATTAATTGTAATGTGACTGATTACAACAATTATTTACATTATTTATTAACCAGTTTCTTATGTTTGTTCACAGTGGTGCTTTTCTTAGAATTTAAAGATGCTCTGAGCATTAAAATACAAAATCAGGGATCAGTAAAATCCATAGACCCCTGTATGTAAATACAACATTAAACTGTTTCTCTCTCAACATGATACAATCATTTTCATCAGTATGTAGGAATCTACAAAGCTCCTGCCTGACTTGTCTTGCACTCGCACAGCACAGTGTGGCAGATGGCTATCGTTGCCGACCGGTTTCCCTGGCTTTTCTATTTCTGGCATCCTCAGGCAGAGGGCCTATTGTTTAAGCTGTCACGCTGAAGCATCCCTCTTAATCCACCTGGTTTTCCTCTGCAGTGACTTCCAGCTGTTGCCGCTGGGCCACATTAAAGATGGACGATTGAGTTTTACGTCATCTTCTGCACGGAAACATATGGACACATGTTGCTTCTTCGTTCAATGAGTCCACTCAAGTGAAATGTTTCACAGTTGACATGTCTCCATCCTGCCATAGAAAAAATGAACAGGAGAAAACAATGAGTAATTACACACGACCTGACAAATCACCACTTCCATCCTTTCCTTCCTCAGTGTTACCTCTCTCCTCCACAAATCCCACGAGGTGTGAAGGCACACAATCTCCTGCACTGATGGCGGTTCCCTCTGTCAAGCACAAACACACATGAAGGCTTATCACGTTCCTTCTAATGCCTTGTGTGTGTGTGTGTGTGGGGGGGTATTGGTGCTCACACTACAGCCTCGCAGGGCCGCCCAGTTGATGAGTGTGGCAGCGGGCCGAGAGGAGCGGAGAGCTGGCCTTCACTCGCAGTGATGCAGCTGCTTTCTCTCTCTGCTTGTCTCTTGCTTTCTCTCTTGTGTTTTTACAAAAAAAGAGAAGTGTAACCTGTTGTACACACTGGTGTCTTAGCACGATGGTAAAAAAATTTGAAAATAGAAAGAGTTTTTTATGAGCCCTGAAGTAATCCAACCACATCAGTATTAGGACATAGATAAGTTCAGCTCTGTTCATACACTGATCAACTGATTGATGGTTTGAGTCTCTGCACCTGACACGTGGGGGGCACATGGGGCGTGCTGCGTGCATGTTCCGGAACTGGGCTTCACCGACCAATCACAACTAAGTTTCAACCTTCACCCTTGTAAACTGGAATAAATCTAACCACAGCATAGGGCGGTTGTTGACATGTTGCCAGACCTGCATGCTTTGGGAAATTACAGCTGGACCGAGGGCAGACTGGATGATGTAGTGTCTCACTGTCACCTCTTGAGGTGTAAAGTGGTATTACTAAATGGGACAGAGCTAACTGGTAGATCTAACTAACTCCAGTTGATCTGTGATTATCTGAGATGAAGGCATTCATTTGAGCTTTTCTGTGTTCATAAACCATCAAACACTATTCACGTAGAATGAAAAAACAATACCTTTCCATGTTAACTACTGGGATGTGCTTGTTTCAGGCCTCAGGTCTGTGAGGTTGACTGATTCTCTCTAACAGGATGTTGGTTCTCTGCACATCAGAGTCACCTGAAACCGAGCGGGCCTCCACCATTCGCTGCTGCAACAGGAAGCATCTCTTCACTGTATGAAAGCAAAGGATTTCCACAATACTCCTTCTCTGACGTGACCTTTTTAAGACTCCTATAGCATGAATTTATAATGATATGAATAATTTTTTGAACTCATGGCGGCGTCACCATGATTTTTCCACTGTGTCCTATAGGTTAGCTGCAACACTTGCATAATGGCTGTCGGTTTGCTGCAGGATTTTCCTCCCTCTCGCTCTGTCTTTAATGTCTCTCGGTTAGATATGCCTCATATATGAATTATTAATGTTGAGGGACTGAGCTGCGGTGCTGGAGTTCTTTTCTGCTCCATTACTGCTCTCCCAGAGGGCCACGAGCTTTACCTTTGAGTTGAGCTCCACTTCACCCCTGCTATCATAGAGTGTAACTATTTCACTAACCCCAGGCTCTTATAGTTATTATTATTATTCTTATTATTATTTGTAATTTTTGTATACTTTATGGAGTATGCAACATGTTGCTGGGGTAGGGGGGGTGAGGACTGAGGGAAAGGTGATGGCCCAGGTGTGATCTACTGGACACACACACAGTTCATCCTCCCGCTCTCAGCTGGGTGGCTCTGATGACTCACCAGGTCTGACCTGTCTGAGCCAGCCTCGACCTTTTCCGAGCTTTGGAGCGAGAGGTCGTTGTTGATCTGAAGAGGAGCTGTTTCTATCTCTGAAACGGTCGCACTGGGCTCGAGATGACACAGTCATGACTTGCAGTGACACTGCATAAAACGCCTACAGTTCAGTTATCTCTGGCTTTAGTGTTTAAAACATTCAGATTCAGGAACTCACTGAAGAGACTTGTCTGAATTTGGCTAATTCATGAAGAGAATAACTGTGGGAGAGTGAAATCTGCCTTCAGGGATTTCAGTTGCTTGCCAAGCTGTTGTAAAGACACTGAGCTCAATGTGAGTGCCAAAAGTCAGTCAAGAGCGTTTAGCATTTACCCAGAAGGGTCTTACCCAGGGCTATGCATCTTTGCAGTATCTGTGTGTGTGTGTGTGTCTTGCTGCTAAAAAGAAGAAGGCTTGTGTGGGGGGTGCACTGTTGTTGCTTGGCTTTTGTGTGTCTGCAGGGGTTGGGTGTTGGGTGGGGGCGCTCCTCAGAACTGGGTCAGAGGGATTAATTTCCTGGCCGGGCCGATTGGAGCTAATGGCAGATTAGCATGGTAAGTTTCACTTCCAAAACAGCCCCTCCACCCTAACACCCCCCCTCCAACAGGACTGGAGGAGAGGCCGCACGCTGCAGCTCACTCTCTGGAGGCTCGAGGAATGTGTGTGTGTGTGTGTGTGTGTGTGTGTGTGTGTGTAGAGTGATGCCCCTGCGCTGTGTGTATTGTTTGCCATCTGACTTGACTCCTTGCTGACAATGTGTGACTACAGCAGGACATTGTGATCTGACAGTGGCAGAACTGGAACATCAGGATTGGTCAAACTAAATCCTTTAGATGTAGCTGGAGTTTGACACAGCTGATTTTCTTTTATTGAGATTATTATTTTCAGATTTTCAGACTCGCATATAAGTATATGGAGAAAATCTCTTGTCACTTAAAGAATAGTTTCTGATTTAAGGATTGTAAGTCTATCTGACATACTGTATATGTCATTTGGGAGAGGTAATGGTGTCAATGGCCATTCATCAATAATTCTTTCAGTCACTCTTTGTACATACAGCACGTGAGCAGTGAATCAGTCTGAACAATGTTGATGTGATGTCATGGTTTGCTGAAAATTGTTTGGGGTTATAAATATTGCTGTCTGTACCTTAGGCAATTAGTACCACTGGGTTAACGGGTCGGTCGGTCTGATGATGATGTGAGAAAAGCCTTGCTTTTCTTTCATGTTGGGCTGTAATATCAACCAACACAAAGCTCTATTTTGTGTCCCGTACTCCTTTCCTTTAAGCCTTTTATCATGCAAAAAAATGTCAAACGTAAGTTGGCGTCAGCTTCTAAACTGTGAGGAGCTGCTGCTTCTTTTTTCCATTTCACATTATGTTAATTTGAATGTAAAGCAAAGTGAAGGAGCCACCTTGGGCTCTGGAAGACTGTATATTCTCCAGCCAGAATGATTTCTCAGTAGTGAAAACGCCCCCTTATTTGCAGTGCTAAGCTTGGAGGACAGACCATATTCCCGCATATTAAAAGGTCAGGTTTGAATCCAGTTGATGATCTTATTTTGCATACCACTCCCCGGCTCCTGTCTGTCTCCTTCCAGTCAGCTGTGCTGTAAAAAGGAAACGCTGTATGTGCTCTCCTCACCTCAGTGCCCGGCGTTTTCTCTCTGTTGTGTTCGGGTGTTGCCGGCACCGGCGGACCTTTTGATGTGCTGGAAGTGATTTTAATTAGGTTTTTGGGCAGCGTCTGCAGGCGTTTCAACTCCTCCTTCTCCCTTCTCCCCTGCACCTGCTGCACTCTTCTTTTTTCTCAACCTTCCATCAGACCTCCAGTAACACCAGTGAAGCCTGTCTGAAGCTCACACCACATACATTGCATGGTTGCCAACGTGAAAGCCCTTCTAAATTGCATTTGCTGATTCAGATTTTGTCAAGATTTCATGTTCTGGTTGCTGTCTTATGGCTCTTTATTTTAATTGTTTGGGGGCATCTTCCTTATTAGTTAATACTACATATGCACATTTTGTAGGTTGTGAATTTTTGCAGAAAGTTCAAATGACTTAGAGGAGAAAGTTCAGAAAGTTTAGGAGTTCTTCAGTCAGTTATTTTGGGAGTTGCCACATTTTGCAATTCTGCATTGTTTCTTCAGGGGATGTTTTCGAGCTCAAGAGGATATTATGTCTGTGTGTCTTACTAGGCTGAGCGCATTACTTCTTCCTCCCTCTGTCTCTCCCATTCCCTACTTCTGCTCCTCATCTCGACATCGGCAGCTACAGAGGGACGCAGCGCTGCGCTGTCAAAACAGTGACTTCCCACAGAAAAACAGTGACGCTCAGATGTCCGTCTTTCCTCTGCTCTCTAAGGTATTGGGAAGAATGTCATCTGCGACAGGACCGCCACGCCCCTGGATGCCTTCCGAATGATGTCAGCGGCACAGTACTACCCCAAGTTGCTGAGCATCATGGGAAATGTTCTGCGTTTCTTGCCGGCCTTCGTTCGGATGAAGGAGCTTTTGGAGGAAGGGTACATTGGGGAGCTTCTGGTCTGTGAGGCCCAGGTGAGAAGAAAAATAAGAATGCTCATTTTGACATTGGGGATTTTTTAGTTGTTTTCTTGCCATTAATACTTTCTTACACCATCAAAACTGTCATGTGTTTCTGTCCAGATCATATTTTAGCAAAAAAGAACATAATAGGGTACCAAAAAGTCTTGTCAAAATTTCTTTTATTTGCTCTAAAGGTCCACAGTGGTAGTCTCCTGGGGAAGAAATACAACTGGAGCTGCGATGATCTGATGGGAGGTGGCGGCCTGCACTCAGTGGGCAGTTACATCATCGACCTGCTTACGTTTCTGACGGGTCAGCGTGCAGCAAAAGTCCACGGCTTCCTAAAGACCTTCGTCAAACAGACGGACCACATCCGGGGCATCCGTCAGATCACCAGCGACGACTTCTGCACGTTCCAGATGGTGCTGGAGGGAGGAGCCTGCTGCACCGTCACGCTCAACTTCAACGTGCCCGGGGAGTTCCGTCAGGAGGTGATTGTCGTGGGGACGGTCGGGCGGTTAACGGTCACGGGGACCGACCTGTATGGACAGAAGAACAGCAGGGGCGGAGGAAGTGGCCCCGAACTACTGCTCAAGGACACCACGCCTCTGGAGAAGGCTTCTTTACCGGAAAAGGCCTTCAGTGACATTCCGTCCCCGTACCTCACCGGGACGATCCGTATGATCCAGGCCGTGCGGCAGGCCTTTCAGGACCAGGATGACCGGCGGACATGGGACGGGAGGCCTCTGACAATGGCCGCCACCTTCGAGGATTGCCTGTACGCTCTCTGTGTGGTGGATACCATCAAGAAATCCAACCAGTGTGGAGAGTGGCAGAACATTGTGGTGATGACGGAGGAGCCAGAGGTCAGCCCGGCCTATTTGATCAGCGAGGCCATGCGGCGGAGTAGGATGTCGCTCTACTGTTAGCATCTGGCCGATGTGCTGATCTCATCAGGACGGCTGTGTTACCCTATAAACTGGAGGTCTTCAGTGGAAGGGCCTTAGTATTGTTTGAACTTTTTTTCATACAGCTTCCAGTTTCAGTTCATCACCTGTTCATTTTAACACTGTCCTGTCTGTAGTGTTAATGTCACAGACAGAGGTTCCACCACTATAACAGAGAGTTATGGTTTACCATCACCCTCCCTCCGCAGCAGAGGAAAAGCAATGTGATTCATAAGCAAACCTTTATTTATGAGGAGGTCTTTCCTGATTTTTTTTCCTTTCTGACAGAGGACTTGAGCCCTTCTAGGGAGATGCACTTGTAAATCAAACTGACTCATGCAACAGAGAGGCGAGATACAGTGGAGGAAGACCCGGGAGTGGAACTAACGCTGCCGTGTTCTGCTCGACTGTAGGGGGACGATGCCTCTCATCTCAGTTCCACCTCTACGCAACAGGGTCCGGAAGTCAACACCTTACACTGTGGGTCCGAATGAGGACAGCCGAGGAAGAACGTCGGCCCTCTCAGTTAAAACCGCGTCGCTTTATTGTTGCTGTATACTGAAGTGCTAGCTCGTTTTTCCCAAGTGAATGTTAAAAAAAAAATCAGTGTGCTTGATAGCTTCAGTCTCTGTCTGCTCTGTATGCTTCCTCTGTATGTGTGAAACAAGCAGGAAAAAAAAATCAATAGTTTGGCTGGTGGGTCTTCAGAGGGGGTTCCCTTCTGGTTTATGTATGCAATATATTCAGGCTGTAATCTGCCGCAAAAATACTTGTATCTTCCAGCCTGGAGTCAGGGGTTAAACTGCACAATGCAGGTGCAGGTGCCTGGGGGTCAGTTTGTGAGTCCGACATGAGCGGCCCAAGCAGTGATACCTTTTCTTTTCTAATTTTCCATAATCATGAAGCGTACCCATAAAATCCCCTGAATTCTGTGTCGCGTATTGTTTACAGTATGTTTATCCACCTATTGCAATACAGTGGGTCAGCACCACTGGAAGCTAATACCATTCAGTGTGTGACACGCCTTACGAAGCCGAGCAGGATGACGTACAGGCTTGTCAGTGTGCACTGCCAGTAAGTGCAGTTTACAGGCCTCGAATCTGCAGCCAGTTATCACGGGTAGATAGTGGGATAGATTAGCATTTCTTTCACTTTCTGTTTGAGATGTTACCAAGGCTGGTTATTGTTAGTGGCTGAAGATCCCATGAAAAGCAAAGCATCAGTCCACCTCTGTTGCAGATGTAAATCTTCAACAGATGACTGGTTACTGTGAAAGTTGTTGCTCGACAGACGCGGTGCTTGTTAGCATCTTTTGACCTGTCGTCTTCTCCTCATTTCCAACATTAAGCTGTTGACCAAATCACACACCTGTAGACCCAGGACACTCAAATCTCTTTGGCACATTGCTTGTTATTGTTTCTCTGTGGGATTTTTTTTCATTACAAAAAACTTAGCATATCTCCAGACTTATCCTTTAAGGTATCATTTGCATATGAGTGCAGCTACCCTTCAGAACTTCAGAAGTGCGACAGGATTTAAGTGTGTAAGTAAAGAGAGCCACCAAAGACGAATTAGAACAGAACATGTGCGAGTAACATATCATAACTGACAAGTGAGCAGGAAATCAAACTTCTCACTGTGTTTTACCACCTGTCCATGACATAAAACGGATAAAACAAACCATCAGAAAGTATTTGACTTGAGGTTTGTTATGACTCAGTGCAGGTGAATGAACAACACTGACCTATAAGCCAAAAGATTGATTTTTTTCATGCATCTCTGTCCCCATGTGTTGTTTCAAGTTCTTAAGCTGTGCTGAAATACTATCTATGTAACGACTACTGAAAATGAACATATGAAAATATTATAAAACAATACGTGTTTGTCTAAAGAAATAAACAAGTACTGTATGTATTTTATTTGTAAAAACCAAGGAACTGGAACATGTTTTGACGAGTGTTAAGGTATTTATTCTTTGTTTTTGCTTTTAAGATTTTGTGGACTAACCTGCAGTGTATTTGGGAGATGAACAGCAGACTGAGGCCTTGGAGCATTCTGCTTCTTAGTTCCCTGTTGATGAAATGTTTTTTTTTTTTCCAAATCAGCCCTCTTTTAAAACACACCGTCGTGAAAGAAAGCTTTATGTTTGATCTCGAGGTCAGTGAAGTGTCATGAATCATCAACGCAACCACTCTGTCATCCAGTACAAACTCTGACAAGAAGAGTCAACAGTTGTGACCGTTCATAGGTCGTAATGTCTGACCCCGTTTATGGTTTTGTGTTTTGATTGGATGCGTCAACGCCATGCTCGGCTGAGGTCAGGGCACATTACAACCAATGCTTTGTAACACGTAGTGAGAGCGAGATGTTCCAGGAGGAAAAAAACACCATTGCAAACCGTTCTGCCTGAAAAAAAACAAAACTTATGAGTCCAACACTGATAAGCTATCTCTCTCAAGTTATATTAGTGCCCCCTGTGTTCCAAGCGCCTTATCAAATCTGCATATAGACTTTCCCCCTTTGTCTGATAACAACTCTCAAAATACAAATGTCTGAGTTAGTTTGAAAAATGCTTACTGGAATTTACTGTTTTTTTCAGTATGTTTTCTCTGATCTGTCTTGATAAGTGGTGAGATCATTCTGGAGATTTGTGACTCTGGACTAAGCAGACATTTAATGGCCAGGTACTCTGTAGGAAATAGAAAGAAGTGATCCAGGGTCAAAATCGTGGTTCCTACATGCAGTCATCATGAAGTTTTCTCCGCAACTCCAAGCCTGGATGCTGCAGAAGAGTGTACATGTTTTCAAATAGCTTTCCATCGGTAAAACCCTTATTGTTCATTCACCCCAAAGAGACATGACTGTAGTTAAACTCAAAAAGGGAAACAGTTTAGCTTTAATTTCATTAGGAGTGCATTTGCAAATATTTTACCTGCTCCTAGTTCCTTCTTTGTCTATTCATCATCTGTTTTTCGGACCATAGCAGCTTGGCTTGAATCCTTTCACTACACAGAAGTACACTTTAGGCTAATGTGTGCAAGAACCCGACCACAATAGACCCAGTATGTTTAAATCAGCTTTGGTCTCATACTGAGAGTAAATAAACTGCGTTTTGTGTCCCAGGGGGGAGAAGATGTTTAGGAGCCAACAGTGACTTACAACATTATCTTGATCAGAAGGTCTTGACTACTTTCAAGTGCTTGCACTTGCACTGGAGGTTTAACTGCTTCCACACAACTTATTCCCCTCCTCCTCAGTTTAACAGCTCAGCAGACACATCTTCAACCAGTTGCCCGTGCTCTGTGGTAAATGTGTGATTAGCATCTGCTTCAAATGAAGAGCATCACACAGGCCAGAAGGCTTTTCATTTCAGCCACTGCAGACGCTTGACAGAAAAGTGCAGGAATTTGATTTAGCCTTTCTTCACTGTCATTGTTGATGTGGATGATGATAGTGTTGCAGGGGGAAAGTATTCTCATGTCACAAATTTAATGCTTATAATAATGTGCTGCTTATTAGTGAGCCAGATTCCCACTTATCTCTGCATGGGCTTGAAATAGGCAGCACATGAGGCAAAATCTGGGTTGTGAAGTACTGAATAGTTAATGAGAGGAACTTTAATGAGTGGATACACAGCAGTATACAGATCTGATGCATTTGAAATTATCAGCAACATCAAATCTTTGTTTTTTTTAAAAACATGGCTTGACTGATTTTCTTTTAAATGTTGAATCTCAGAATTTTTTATGCTTACTGAAAAGTTGTTACATGTCACAGCTGATGCTTAGACCTCAGACTAATGTTGAAAAGGGGACGCCTGTGTCCTGCAAACAAATGCTGTTCTTTAGGGCTGGATTTATGTTGCAGGTTTTGTTTACAGTTTAGCTCGCTGCTTGTGGTGCACTCAGGATAAGCCGACTCCGTGCTTCAGAAAGAGTTCCAGCTTTGCACTGTGGCTGCCTTATTTGCTGACAGTCACGACCATGAATTGCTTATTCTGGCTTTGCCAGCATTCACAGACTGTTCAGAAAAGGCCTTCGCTCACTGATGTGGGGTGGTGGGTGGGGGTGGAGGTGGGATTGGGGGAAAATTGTTCATTTCGGAGACGGACAACCTCAAAGAGGAGCTTCTTCTGCCCTCGGAGACCGTTACTTAGCAACCGGAAACCACGTTGCCAAAACTAGGTCCTGTCTTTTTTTTTCTCTCTTTCATTTTCACTCATGCAGTAAAAAACTACCGTTACTCCTCTATACATCTACACACTTTTCTTTCACACATTCTCCCTCCCTCTTTCTCTGACTGACTGGTCAAACCACGATCTCCTGACAGGGGGTTTCAGAGTCAGGGGTGAGAAAGGTAACAGTTTCTGATGTGCTTTTCACTGATGTCTAGTTTCACATTTTTCACAGGGAGACTCTCTATGTCTCCTCCTTTCTCTCTCTCTATCTCCCTCTCTCTCTCTATCGTGAGTCAGGTTGAAGCCTGGAGGACAAGCTCACTGGTGCTTCTGCAGACCTTCCCCGCAAAACACTCCCTCTCCTCTCCTCTCCTCTTCACATCTTTTGGATGCAGGACAGGAGTAACCATGGCAACTCTCTCTAATAAAACCTAATAACTGAGAGACACAGGTTGTGAACACCTTTCCTTAGCTAGTTTATGAATGCTGACTCTTGCCCCGTCTTGCTGTGGCCTCTTCTTGTTTAGAGAAAAATGTCCACCTTGATGCTGTATTGTGACTATATCCAATATTTATTGTTATGTGTGTATATTGTGGACGCATGGACCTCTGTACATACTGTAATTTGAGCTCTCAAATGCATATTTATGGGTCTTAATCTAGAGAATGTACTTACTGTTGGAATAATTTATATTTTCTATCCATTCAGGATATGCCATTTTTAGGAGGTCAGTGGGTGTTACAATACTACCCCCCCGCAGTTTACTGCGTGCTGTAAAGTGTGATGGTGCACTTCGTTAACCCCCCCATCCTTCTCTTTTGAGTGACTGTGTGTGACTCCTGTCTTACAAGTTTACTGTCTCATCTCCCTGCACCAGTGCTCAGCATTAACTGAATGTGTGTGCATGAGGGTACGTTTGTGAAAGTGGGGGGAGGATAAAGTACGACTGTGTGTGTGTCTGCAAGATGGTTTACTGCTTCAACACTTGTCTAATGCTGCAGTTTCTATGGAATAAAAATATGTACATCCATAATGACTGTAATCTTTTTTTTAATGCAATATCTTTTGGAGACAGGTTACAGAATTCACATCCCAAATTAACCAATTTAATAGTCTCATTTACTTTGTGTACATGTGATTTCTATCTATGTTGAAGTGTGTACCGTAAAATTTTTTTAACAGTATTTCTCAGGTTTTCTTCCCATTATCATGACAATATTTATGGGAAATGATGCAAAGCCCTTCATCTCCTCCAAAGCTGTACATTATTCTGAAAATGTCTGCTGACCCCTGCTGGATGCTGTAGATAATGCACATTATAGTCTCCCCTGCATAATGTTGCCCTCATTCAGTTTATTGTCTCTCAATTCATCATCTGATTTTTGACCATAGCAGCTTGCCTTAAGTCATTTCCCTGCACAGAACTGCACATGTTTTGGCAGCTGTGTATAAGGATCCTCTTACAATAGACCCAACATGTCAAAATCACCTTTTGACTGATGCTGTGAGTAAATATTCTATGGTTTATGTACCAGGGGGTGAGAAGATGTTTAACAGCCCACAGTGACTCATAGAATTATCCTCATCAGATGTTTGTGATTTCTTTCAAGCGCTGGAAACTTTGCTGGATGTGTGTGCTTTGCTCAGTTTGTGCAAACTGTGAAGTTCAACCGCTTCAACTTATTCCCCTCCTCCTCAGTGTAACAGCTCAGCAGACACATCTTCAACCAGCTGCCTGTGCTCTGTGGTAAATGTGTCATTAGCATCTGCTTCAAATGAAGAGCATCACACAGGCCAGAAGGCTTTTCATTTCAGCCACTGTAGACGCTTGAAAAGAAATACTGAGACAGAACAGTGCAGGAATTTGATTTAGCCTTTCTTCACAGTTATTATTGATGTTGATGATCGTGATGCAGGGGGAGAGTAATCTCACATCACATATGTAATACTTGCCTAACATTTCCTGCCAGATTCACACTACATACAGATTCTCTGCATGGGTCTGACGTACTGAATAATTAATGAGAGTAATTTTAATGAGATGATGTGAAGCATTTTAAAAGTAGAAGCATCAAATGTTTACACTCTTTTTTGTTATACCTCATATATCAAATGTCTTATGTCTTCTTTGTGAATACTTTGAATTACAGACTTTTTTAAACTTTATTTTCACTGAAAACCTGTTGCCTGTCATAGCTGATTTTCAGACCATAAACTGGTGTGTAAGTGATATATATATTGGTGTCACCACTAGAGTACAGTACTGCAGTACACGACTGTGAAGTCTGGTCAATCATGTTTCAAAAACATGATTGATCATGTAGCTTGCTGCCTCTGGCCTGTTGAAGATGGATCACCTCCATGCTTCACAAAAATAATAGTTTTTTTCTTCTCCCACAACCTCCCATTTATCAATAATTTTGACAGTGTGGACTAATAACATAGATTACAGTATTCTGTCCTGGATGTGGGTAAAGTTTCTGCATAGTCTCGTCTCCACAAAGACTAAATCACAACTCTCTATGGGAATTTTCATTGTGCCTGAAGCAGTAGTAAATAAGGCTCCTGGTCATCCTCTTTACAGTCCCTCGAGAGCAGCTATTAAATCTGTAGCTGACCTTGACCTCTGACCTCTCTGGACAGGATGAAAAAAGAGCCTCTGCCTCAGTAGTTTGTCCTATCCTGAAGTCCCATGTGACTGCTGTGCTCATATGACATGCACTGTGACTGTTCTTTCATCCCACCCTGCTCATAGCTGGACGTATCATACAGTCTGAGCAGGAAATAGAACGCCCTGCAACTTTCTTTAGCTTTCTTCTCATAAATTCATTTCTAAGCTCTGATTTTATTTTATTTTCATTTTTAAGCTTAACGTGTTTTCAAGGAAATCGTGGGGAAAATGTAAATTGATATTTATAGTATTTATTGATAGTTTTCTTTTAAACTTTACAGCAGGGTGTTAGTGGAAATGGTAATTAATGTTAGCGGTGTAAATAGTTTTTGAGGACTACTCCCGCACACTTTCGGCCAAGCCAGCGAGAGGCAGCAGCGGTGCACCATCTCTGATCGGGGCGCGGCCTCCCTGTGGCTCCCTGCTGGTTTTAAATCGTGAAGCTGTAGCGGGAGGACGGAGCGCTCCATCCGTACACAGCGGCGGTGATGGCGGACCCGGCGGAGTGTACCATCAAGGTGGTGTGCCGCTTCAGACCGCTGAACAGCTCCGAGGTGGCCCGGGGAGACAAGTACATCCCCAAGTTCCAAGGAGAGGACTGTGTGCAGATCGCGGTGAGTGAGTGACACCTTTTAACCACTGTAACTGCTAATGGACAAAACCCCAAATAAATAAGGTTTAACACGTTTTCTGGAATAACTTAAAAGACTGAAAATTGGATGTAAAAGAAGGAGTGCTGACACAAACCAATAATTTTCCTGTGTTCATCTGTCATGCTATAATGTTTATTCGTATTATGATATATTCATGGAGATGGAGCTCGTGCTTATGAGGTTTTCCAGGGAGTTGGCGAACGAAGCTCTTCTGGATGTCTTTTGCACTTAAACGCAGCACGGCGCGCATTGAAGCGCATCCCGGGCTCAGCTGTACTTTGTCAGTCCTGGCTCCTGATCAGTGAGCTGAAGCTGCACTTGATCAGTTTCAGCTTCGCTTTGTCAGCCTCAGGCTCATCCACGCTGCGGCCTCATGATGAGTCTTAACACACTGCTAGCCGTAGCATGCTAATGCATTTGCAGAATGTTACAATATTGCTAGTATACTGAGGCAGAGCCTCGGTGACATAGCAGTTAAATTTGGGCCACAGCAGTCTGACTTGGCCCCTTCCTCTGTCAGTACATCTTTGTTCGTGTCTGTATAAGTCACTGTTTAACAAGTATCATGCATCAGTTCCAATCAGTAGTCAGGTGTATATAACAGATTTAAGAAAGTCTGTCTGAACTGAAATTACAGCATATTTCAGATGTAAATACTGCGTGAAGCAGTTTAGAATGTTACTTTCATCATGTTTTAAAAAAAAAAGTTTTTATCCCCAGAGCCTCAGACAAGTCACTTTTCTCTGACCCCTTCACTTAGAAAGAAACACATTTGTATTTCATAACCAAAGTCAACTGAATATGACTTCACTAGTGTGAAGGGTTTAATTGTGTTTAATGTTCACAATGAATGTGAATTCCTTTCCTACAAGTGCTTGTCCATTCTGTTGCAAGATAGAAGTGGTGTTAACACGGAGAACAGTGGTAAGTTACAACACCTCTAATGCTGCTGAAGCTTTATTTTCATCTGCTGAAACATTTACAAGATACAGCCTGTCAAACTATTTATTCAGTTTACATAGTTAGAGAGAGAGAGGCAATGGGTACAAAGTAACTCTTCGTTCCATCAGAGAAAAGTCTCTTAATAGGAACAGAAAAGCAGCGACTGAAACTACAACACAGCTACAACCATCATCAGCTTGCCTTTGACAAGATTGCACAATACTCCACTAGCACTAAATTATCTTTGTTTGGCCAACATTGATCAACCAAACTTTTCAAAGTGAAGATACATGCTTCAAGAATAATGTACTGGACTTTATCTTGACTCAAGATAGCACCGCTGAGCGGTTTGATAAGGATGAAAATGATGCGAATCATATGCTTTGGTCTTCAGTCACCAGATCTCAACCCAGCTGAGCATGTGAGATTTTGGAGCAACTTGTTACACTCTCCACCACCATCAACAAAACATTGGATGCTAGGTGAAAAACAGTTTAATAATGCTGTCGTCACTACAAGTGGATACTGTGCTGTAAGATCAGATGTTCTAATGGAAAACAAACAACACTGTGAATACTTTACTGATCTATTCAGTACCAAATGTATAACTTAACATTTTTTGGTTCCTTTTGACTTTTTGCTTGTTTGTTGGATTTGTTTGGACTGCAATCTCTGGTTTTGACCCTTGCCTTCCTCAGCAACCTGCGAGCCTTTGTTTCTTCACTGAAATAATTATCTCTGCCTCTGCATTTGGGAGATTTACCCATGAACCTGGCATCAGCTGTGACCAAAATGTACTGCATTTGTCATGTATATGAACCTAATTTTCACACACACGGTTGAGCACTGAAGCTGTTCAGGAGGCTTGTGACGGCCCAGAACTTTGCATTTTCTGGATTCTCCCCTTTCGCTTTTATGTAGGCCAAGATGATGTCTGCAATCTAACCTATAGCAAGCGTCGCACAAGCCTTATCCTCTGTGGTTATGGCTGTAGCTTCAAGTAGTTAGTTCGAAAAAATATCACTCTGGGCAAAATACAACCCCTGATGTTCGTGACCATTGAAAATGAAAAGAATGAATGGCTGCTTTGTTCGAAGGTACTGACTCCAAGTTCTAGGTCCATGAATAACCGGTTCCTTCACGTGGAGTAATATGGAAGTAGCAGTGCACTGTTCTCAGTGCAGATCATATCTACAACGACATTACATTGGTCCTCATGGGTTTTTTTCCTACACACAATACTGATAACTCAGTGAATGTTTGTGCAGAGAATATTAAATCTGTAATTCAATAATAAAAAAAACCCCTCTTGACAGATAGCTGTTAGCCTATGTGGTATCTTTTATTGGATTAGCGCATAAATCCAATTTATTTTGACAACTGACTCAAGTTGCCGTTTTTTTGCAGAGTTTTCACACAAATTTTCCTAAGGAGATGAGGTTTGCTCAGTTGTCATGGAGATTGCTTTGTCATCACAATTATGCACATTGAAATTTCTAAAGCAAAGCTCTTTGACTGTTTTATTATTTGCAAATTATTTGCAAATTATGTTTGTTTATTAGATATTGGTGCCTTGTTCATGTACCACACCAAGACAGGTGATCAGGTATAGTGATGGAGAGCTCAGAGGTGGATGTGGTTCCTCTGGCTATGATTTTTCTTTTCTCACTGTGACTCAGCCTTTTTCATAACATTACCCACAGCTACAATCAGTATAGTTCAAAGGCTTCACAGGCCCACGATCATGTACTGATCGTGATGTACAAGCCGTGCAGATGAGGGGAATGTGATGCTCAGACTGAATATAGTTTGTCTCAGATTAACAGCGACCTGCAGACCACTGCTGCTGAGTTAAATGGCATCAGCGTTTCGCCTGCGTGGCTGGTGGCAGGAACCGGAGATTGTTACGGTGCTGAGAGGCAAATTATGCAAAAAATAGAAGCCTAATGAAAAGTCATTTGTTCTGGGAGGGCTTGAGGGAATTTGCCGCACAGCATTTGTATCTCATCTCTTGTTTTGGTAACCATTTATATACAGTATGTCACAAAGTATCAGTCAACTGAGCACTCCACCACTTTAGGATAGGGCTGGCACACAGTCACAGTCTATTTCTGTTTGCTTCTAGTGTCATTGACTAACTTTATGTGCATAATGCTGTATGTAAAAGCCTTTTCCTCTTACTCTAATGGAGACCAAGTTCATTTGGGGTTTCATTACCAAGACCCTTGAGTGCAGTTTGTTGTAACCTTTAAACATCTCTTGGTTTGGGTCTTACCATTCACAGTAAATGATATTACCATGTTATACTTGTGTCCATGAGCGCCAAGAAATCCAAATCAGATGGACTGTCTACTGAACCAAGAGGGCTGTATGAATCAATTCTCCTCAAATCTAAGATACAGACATTGTTTACACTTGCTGTTAAAAATCACGTCATACCTAGTCTGCTTCTAGACATCTATGGCTGAGGGAAAATAAGTTCACACTGCAATAATATACATCTGTCATGTGCTCATATCAGGTGTTTTTATTTCTCGCCACATCCTATATTAATCTACTATTTACATACTTTGGAGTATGCTGATAATTCATTTGATATGTACAGTGTGTTATCTCAGATGACTTCATCAGTGTTTGATTTGTAAGCATTTCCTCACTTTTCATATGTCCATTGGAAGCAGACTGATTTCACACTTGTGTCCTTCCACTTTTATCTGATGCCTTCCTTCTCTTTGAATAATAGTTACAGGTGCAAATTGCCCCAAGACCTGTACTACGAAGTAGGATTTGTGGTTAACGAGGTAACTTCAGGTTTAACCCTGGATTTTCACGGTTACGATGGTGGTTCATCTCTTGTTGGGGTACAATGTCATGTTAACTGATGATGGCAAGTGTGTTCACAGACCAACAAACCACTTTGTCATTATTGTTTATATGAGAGATGAAGATACTCAGAGGGAATGATATGTGTGACAGCTCCTTGAGCCATTTCTTGTCAGTTCTACACATTGGAGTCAACCCTCATAACAGAGGGCCAGCTCCTCAGCAGGAGTACTCCCTTCCTGTCTTCTTGGTTTCATTTTCATTTTTTCCCTCTTGGCTACAATAATGTCATAATCATTTCATTGGACTTTTGTTCAACAATATCATATTATAAATCTAATTTACACAGTCTATGATTTTTTTTTCCCCAGCTGCCCTTCCCGCATTTGGCAGCTGCAATTGCTGCTTTTAGTCTGAATTATGTTTTTAACTTATTTATATTTGTTTAATATTATAGTTTGCGCTTTGTTCGTACAATATGCCACTTTGCTGCCAATAGACTTGCACATGATTATGATTTATCATATGCTGCAATTATGGGAACATGTTCTGAAAACTCTGGGTGGGCTTGTCAAGTTCATAACCACTGTTAGGTTTAGTGAAAGACATCCTGGGTATGTGGATCCTGCTTTGTAGCACAGACCTCTGGACTGTGTTGCATCAGTGTTTCTGGTTCAGCTGGTAGCCGGTCATAGTGTCTGATGTGTTTTATAAAGGTTTTGTCTTTCCAACGGTTTGCTAAAGCTGTTTGACACCTAAAGACACAATGACTTGGTGACATGTACAGTGTGCCAGAAACAGGAAGACATTTTTTTCTGTTGTGTTAACTCTGTGCTTGGGGACTTTGGGTTTAAAATCAAAGAGTTTAAAGTGTTTTAATAAGTAGATCTTGTATTTTAAGCTCACTGGGTCAAAAGAATTCATTGGCTTGGAAATCCATGTGCACAGATTGCTAATCATTTAGTAAAATGTACATGATTTATTGAGGACTTAGAAATATAGATCTGACATTAAGACTAAAAGTGGGGAATTATAATTTTGTAACAGAATTAAATAATGCTTATACTGTATGCTGTTGTTACTTTAATACAATGACATGTAACTTATGCTACATTACAACCCTGTGTTTTCAGTGTCAGTTATGGAATCATGGTAAATGTGAAAACATAGAAAATACACAGTCGTATCTATATACATAGCTGAGATTAGCATATATATAGATAACACTGGCCCCCACAAGCTGCTGGTCATACCACAATGTCTGGCTGTATCAAACTGAATAAGGCTGTGTTTTATTGCTGATGAATCCAGCTTTTCATTTGTAAGGAGAATGCATCATTTCTTCTTTTAAATGTGCCTGGACTTTGGTTTCATAAACTAAAGTAAGCCAGTCCCAGCATGGTAAATAATTTACTATATATATATCACTGATGACTTAAAGTAGTTTATCTTCACATGTGAATTATGCATTAACAATTTGCACAGTGTATATACATCAATCCAGTATACGTGGTTATAGTATTGTCATCATTTTTTTCTGTCGACTATTATTAATCCCAGCTCTCATTTAGCATCTATACTGTATAACCAGTTCTATTAACATAACACTATCCAGAACCAACCTTCTTTAATTCTGAAGGTCAGAGGTGCGTGCTGACTGAACACTCTTCCAGATGTGTTTTCACCTCACAGTTTATTGATCTGTGTTCATGAATTTTCCACCCGCGTAGTTGAGTTAGTAACATGCAGTGCAGTTAATGTGGGCCTTTTGGCAGTGTGGCAACATGGTAGTTCTTCCTGCTGTGTGAAACCATTCATCATCGCTGCCTCCACTTCTTCACAGGGAAAACCGTACTACTTTGACCGTGTCTTCAGGTCCAACACAACTCAGGTGGAATTCTACAATGCTGTGGCTCAGAAGATTGTCAGAGGTGAGCTGCGCAGTAGAACACAGGTCTCTCAGTGGCTGACATGTGGAAATACTAGTACATGCACAAACTTCACTGCAAAATGTGTTGCTTCTCTGTCCAGATGTTTTGGAGGGATACAATGGGACAATATTTGCCTATGGGCAGACATCCTCTGGCAAAACACACACAATGGAGGTAATTTCTGTTCAGTGCAGTTGTATTTTGTAAACCCCCCCCAAAAAAAAACAAAAGCTTGACATAAATACTTGTTTCCTAAAGGGGAAACTCCATGACCCAGATATGATGGGAATCATTCCTAGAATTGTTCAAGACATCTTCAACTACATTTATTCCATGGATGAGAACCTGGAGTTCCATATCAAAGTACGTTTCTGCACTGTAATCTGGCACTCAGATGCCAAGCTCATGTCATGTCTGTAAAGTCTCATCGGGGGGTTGTGCTTCGCAGGTTTCATATTTTGAAATCTATTTGGACAAAATCAGGGATCTGTTGGATGGTACGTAACCCTCCTCCTGTGGCCCGTTCTAACTCAGAATCCGGTAAAGACATGAATGATTCATTTACTTTTTGGATTTCCTCTGCAGTATCAAAGACCAACCTTTCTGTCCACGAGGATAAAAACAGGGTTCCCTTTGTCAAGGTGAGATGGGTGGAGATTTGATTTAATGATATGCATCTTTACTCATAGGTGCATCATTGTTTCTATTACACAGTCCTGAGTTTGTCCCAGCCAGCTGTAATGCATTAACTACGATTGACATAAGAGAACATGGATCAAAAAAATGACACAACTGTGATTAGGACAAGAGGACAGACACAGTATGTACTCAAATACAACCGTGTTTTCTCAGTGCAGATTACTGGAATTATTGTTTGATATTACTATAATGTTCAACTGTAGGTATTTTTTCAATTATTAGATGGCAGAATAGGGAGCAATATTAGAAAGGCTAAAAAATGAAGTAATAACAAAATGCTCCTTTCATATATTTTCCTCTTAGAGCATCGGGCTGATAGAGTATGTCATGGTGTCCTCTGCTAATAATTGCCTCTCTGTAAAAGCTGCCCCGCTTTGGGGCTGTTGAACACAGCATTTTCTTGTGATGCGTATATGTCCCCAGGGGTGTACTGAGCGTTTTGTGTGCAGTCCTCAGGAGGTCATGGACGCCATAGACGAAGGCAAAAACAACAGACACGTGGCTGTCACAAGTGAGTTCACACACTGGGTGCCTTCACTGCCGCAGCCCCTCATGGGTTTGGTCCCGCCAGGTCTCCTGACTGCAGCCAGACTCCCATCAGCCAAAGAGAATTGTATGCTCAACACACGGCCAGAGATGAAAGGAACCAGAAGTGAAATTGGGCTTGGTTTATAAAACACACTACGTAATGTCAGTTAATATTTCTTTCTAATCCTGGACACTTGCCTTAAACTCCAAATAAACTGATTCCAATTATACTCGACAGAAGTAGATATATTCTTACTGCACTGGCAGGGTTTTTTTTGCCATTTTTTAAATAAAAAATTTAGGAATTAATTACGGACTAAAATGCTTGATTACTTGGCAAATTTTTCAGAAATCACATTACATAATAACATGGCTCTTACTAAAATGGTTTTCTTCAGCAGAATGATGAACCTGTTACTGTCACTAATAGAAAAATAATTGTCACTGCACCTTTTGTTTTATCCTCATTTCTCTGATTAGCACAGTGACTAACTGTGTTTCTGTGTGTGTGTGTCTGTCAGACATGAATGAGCACAGCTCCAGAAGTCACAGCCTCTTCCTCATCAACATCAAGCAGGAAAACACCCAGACTGAACAGAAACTAACTGGCAAACTCTTCCTCGTCGATCTGGCTGGGAGTGAAAAAGTAAATGTCTTCCCCTCTCTCTCCCTCTCTCTCTCCCTCTCTTTCTCTCTCTCTCTCCCTCTCCCCCTCCCTCCCATAGCTTTCCAGATATTTTCCTCTAATTGTTTTGCTTCAGTGCCCCTGGTGGCACAGTGTGTTGACTGTATTCATATAATGAAACTCTAATGACCAACTCCTGCTGCTGTGCTCGCAGCCTCCTTTCAGCAGCGAGCGCTACAGTAATCTGCCTATCACTACAAGATGTAAATAAGCCAAAGATAAAACTAAATTCCAATCCTGATTGAACTGCGTCAATCGCCTTTTGTGTCCCTTTGACCATATATGGATCAGTTGTATCAGTTGAACAGAAGAGTGATCCTGTAAAGTCCTGCCCTGTTTGTGACAGTCATGTTCCAGCGTAATTATGTGAACTCTCCTGTGTTTTTGTGTTTACAAAGGTGGGTAAAACTGGAGCAGAGGGAACGGTGCTGGACGAAGCCAAGATGATCAACAAGTCCCTGTCATCGCTGGGAATCGTGATTTCGGCTCTGGCAGAGGGCTCGGTGAGACAGTCATCACCTCTTCTGGGTTTTTTTTTTCTTTTTGAGGGACTGGTTCTCTGCTCCCGTCATAGCTGTCAGTGTACACAAAGTTTATAGGATTTCAGCAAAAGACAAAGATGTAAAACTAATTAAAAAATTCAAAAACTTAAATGAGGGCTGGGTTTCTTTTATATTTACAGTATTTAAAACAATGATAAATTGTAATCTAAAAGATATTGCTTTGGAAATGAAGCCATTTGGTGACAAAACCTTGTAACTAAAAAGAAACATTGAAATATCCCAGGCTATTAATAAATGATCTCAGTAGGAACATTATGTGGACCCTGTGTGTGGATTCTAATATCCCCCCTGTCAGTCCTACATACCATACAGAGACAGTAAGATGACCAGGATCCTGCAGGACTCCTTGGGAGGGAACTGTCGCACCACCATGGTCATCTGCTGCTCTCCTTCCTCTTTCAATGATGCAGAGACCAAGACTACACTGCAGTTTGGACAAAGGTACACACATGCACACACACATGCTGTGTATCATTACATGATAATCACCGCTATGTAAAGTAACAACAGAGCAGATGCTGAGCAGGTGCATGGAAAAGCAGAGAAGAGGTTTGTGGCGCAACTTAACCTGCTGCCAAGGTGCATGGAGAGAGGTAGTAGTATAAAGAACTTTTTATACTATACTTCATCATCAGAACAAAAGAGTTTAGCTTGTGACCTTCATCACCAATAAATAAGATGGGTATGAAGAAAAAGAAAACCAAGTGTGGGTGTGCCATTGGTTCATATGTTTGTATATGATTGTAGATATATACCTGAAGCCATATCAATATATCTATATGTATATATGATACATATATATCTGTATAAGGCTTATCTTCTTTTGAATAGTAAATCTTGATCTCCACCTCTAGGTGGCATTTCAACCACAAAAAAAGGGCCACGCAATCAGAGGGAGGCCATGTCACATTAGTGAATTTGGCCACTACAGCATTCTTCCTTTGCACTCTTATGTTCACTATATTATATTTCTATTTCTATTTCTATTTATTCCTATAAATGACTGAGAGGAGAATATGTAGAGATGTGCAGTTTGTCAAAGAAAATTTAATAATTATCCATTTTTTAAATAGAATGAATTGAAAGAATTTTGTACCAGAGGCATTTCAGACAAGAGAGTGGTATTAATCTTCTCATTTAACTCTCCACAACAATGCAAAAAAGCATATTTCCCAAGATGTCAAAGTATGCAGTACTCGTCAGAATGCTTCTAAATAAGATATGATTTACAAATTTGAGACCAATATAGTATCCCACAATAAGGATGTTATAATGAAGACAAAGACTGAAACCACTTGGCCCTGTAGTGAAACCCTTCTCAATGTTGCTAGGCTGTTGATATGCAAAGCAGACTGCCATCTTTTTCTCACCTCTCTGTTTGACCAGGGCGAAGACCATAAAGAATACAGTGACTCTGAACATGGAGCTGACTGCAGAGCAGTGGAAGAACAAATGGGAGAAAGAAAAGGAGAAGAACAAGACGCTGAAAAACACTGTCACCTGGCTGGAGACTGAACTCAACCGCTGGAGGAATGGTGAGGATTACTAAGCACAATACACCAATGTAATAACAACATATTTTGTTTGAGTTGCACAGTTTATATCTTCATCTTGATACTGCTGAGGTTTTGGATGCATTTAAGAACTTTGGAGGATGATCTTGCCGACTTATTCAGAGCACATATTCTTAGCTTTTGTCCCTGCCCTAGATTTTCTCCTCACTGTACTTTTTAAGAACTGCCAAGAAAGCAAAATGTCCTGAGAATCATGAAGTTTGGATTTTTAATGGAATACAGTGTAGGAATCTTCAGTATTTTAAAATAAAAGACTGATGAGTTACCTTATCTTAATTTGTTAGAGATGAATCTCACACTTTTCCAAAAGAAAGAATCCTTTGCTTGTATATTAGCAGTACCATAAAGAACATTATGCTTATGATTTTGAACCAGGAGAGCGCAAGCAAAGGTAGGGAACTGATGTTCTGCCTTTTCCTGCCACTCCTTGCAGGAGAGAACGTGCCAGTGGAGGAACAATTTGATAAAGAGAAGGCCAAAGCGGAGGTCCAGGCCCTGGACACCGCACTCAACAATGACAAGACAGCACCCAAACCTGCCCTCAGCAACCTGCCTGGGGTCAAACTCACGGACGCTGAGAAAGAGAAGTATGAGGCAGAAATGGCCAAACTCTACAAAGAGATGGACGACAAGGTGAGGAAGGATTCCAAGTTATATTTTTCCACACACTTTGCAACCTGTTAGAAAGCCTTTTTGCACAAGCTGGTGTATGCACAACAAGCTTGCTTGTAACAGCACTGAACAGCCAATAAAAAAAGAAACACATCTGACATAATATTGATATGGACAATTGTTGGTTACAATATAGATGCTATTTTAATATTGAAATGTAATATTTTTATAAGCATTTTTTTTTCCTAATTTTCTAATATTATTAGCTATATTTGTCAGGATTCAACTGATACTTTCACTTGATGTGATGCTTCAAGTGTGTGGTCCATCTTGTAGTATCTCTTTTGGCCAGCAGATGGGGCAGCTCTCTGCTGTTAACATTGCTTTTGGCGGTTGCATTAAAACATAAATGAGTGATGGATGGTGTTTCTCTTTCCCTCTCTCCTGCTTCCCATCCTCCCCTTCCTCCAGGACGAGGAGATCAACCAACAGTCCCAGTTGGTGGAGACGCTGAAGCAACAGATGTTGGACCAGGAGGAGGTGACACTACACCCTCCCCCTTCCAGTCCCATCCCCTCCCCTCCCAGCTCTCCCACTGTGTCCCGGCCCTCCAGCCACTCCTGTTAGCATAGAGCCAGTCTGACAGCTGATAGCAGACCATTAGCAGCCCTGCAGGAGAGGTCAGGCTGTAAGTCACCCTTAACAAGCAGAGGGACCGTACCAGATGGAACACATGGGATTTTTTTCAGCTGTGAAGAAATGTAGTTTGTCAATGCTGTTATAATCAATGTCTCACTTTTTATTTTTTTAACTGTAACACCCTAAACTGAACATCACCATCGTCCTCTCCACTCACTGTCATCACGCGTAGCTCTTAGGTTCCTCCCGTCGTGACCATGACACCCTGCAGACGGAGCTCAACAGGCTGCTGGCAGAGAACGAAGCCTCCAAGGAGGAGGTGAAGGAGGTTCTGCAGGCCCTGGAGGAGCTGGCCGTCAACTATGACCAGAAGAGCCAGGAGGTTGAGAACAAAACCAAAGAGTTTGAGGCCCTCAGTGAGGAGCTGAACCAGAAATCGGTACTTTTTTAGCCTCTCTGAATCCACTGGAGATGATGACACTGATTACAGGCAATGTCACTTTGTACTTTTTATGTTATCATCTCCCACCAGAGCTCCTTGGCCTCCATTGACTCTGAGCTGCAGAAGCTGAAGGAGATGACTAACCACCAGAAGAAGAGGGTCACTGAGATGATGTCATCATTACTCAAAGACCTGGCTGAGATAGGCATCGCCGTGGGAAGCAACGACATTAAGGTTACCAGACTTGTTGATGACCTACTGTTTAATATTCAAAAATATTCAGAATATTGTGGACAGATCAGTGGCCTGACATTCATTTCAGACAGATACTGGCTTGTTTGGCAAAGTAGTTGAAGCATCTGCTGCCTGCATTACATGTGCCCTTTGGGACACGTGCTTCCAGTTTACTGTCTTTGCGTGCATGGTGTTCCACATAAAAATGTAGCATCCTTCAGTCTGCTCATATGCAATCTAAACTGGGAGATGGATTTTATGTCCGACTCCAGAAATATCTTATTATTTATCCTTTCATGCAGTACATCCATCCATCCACCCATTTACCATACAGCTTATCCGGTCAGGGTCACTGGGGGCTGGAGCCAATCCCAGATGACACTGGGCAGGGGCGGGGTAATTGTATGTCTCATAGACAATTAAGTCTATCAAATGTCAGTGAATTTTTAAAAATACCTATCACAATTTTTCCGAGAGCTTAACGTTAGATTCTCTGATTAGTTGCAGGCCAAAACCCAAAGATATTCAGCATATCCTCACATTATCTGTGAATGTGTTGGAACCAGCAAATGTTCAGCATCTTTACTTGATAAATTACAAATGCAATCGTTTAAATTGCAACCTGTAAACTTTGTCTGGATTTTCTGTGTGTTTAGCTTTGTAATCCTTTGACACTGGACAAAAAAAGATGCATGCATAGACAACATGGTGTACGACTTGTAACATGTTTTCTGCCCAACATGTTTTTTCTGACCCTTCAGCAACAGGAGAGCAGTGGTCTAATTGATGAAGAGTTCACCATGGCCCGCCTCTACATCAGCAAGATGAAGTCTGAGGTGAAGACGATGGTGAAGCGCAGCAAACAGCTGGAGAGCTCCCAGGCTGAGAGCACCCAGAAGATGGAGGAGACAGAGATGGAGCTGACTGCCTGCCAGCTCCGTATCTCCCAGGTAACTGCTGCCTCTGCCATCATGGATACGGTCACCATGGTGACCAGAATTGGCAGTTTCACAGAAATGTGCAAGATCATGTGGTTTATCAATGAAACAGCAGCAACCCTAAGAAGCTGATGAGTCTCTGAAGGTCTGACAGGTCTAGGTCTCGCGGAGTTTGTGAGTTTTAATCACACATGTTCACATCTTCCTCTTTTTACCTGTTGGCATCCAGTACGAAGCTAAAATCAAGTCCCTGACCGACTGCCTCCAGAATGTGGAGCAGAAGAAAAGGCAGCTGGAGGAGAACGTGGACTCTCTCAATGAGGAAATTGTCAGGATCAAAGCCCAAGGTTACACCTGAGTTACTTGTACTTTACTTGAGTATTTGCATTTTTGGCAACATTACACATTTTAAGCACTATTCTTAACTTACCTTTTACCTCTAAAGGGCACTTAATCAAGACATCCTGAAACCTCTGTATTATGAGTGGTGTGGGAGGTTTACAAATCTGTTATTGTGTTAAAATCAGCTGTTGAAATACTCTGTCAGGTATAAACCTATACCTGTAGGCCAAGGCCCCAGCATCTATCATCAAATAAAGTCAAAATCTACTACTAGACACACGCGCACATGTAGAAACAACAAAAACCCTAGGCCGACATGGAAAGATTACCCAAAAAACAAGAGCTTAAATAGTATTAACATACTTAAGTCTGCTGCAATTTTCACATTTTCACAAAAATCAAGAGAAAATTCTCACATTCATATATGATGTTTCGTCTCCTTCCAGAGAAAGTTAATGCCATGGAGAAGGAGAATGAGATCCAGTCTGCCAATGAAGTCAAGGTACAACCAAGCTGTCCCTCCAGTATAAACATGCAGCAACACAAAAAGATGTTTACAGGTCATGGCTTAAGGTACCAATTTGAATTTGCAACTGGCTGTGCTCATCACGTCTCCTCAGGAAGCCGTGGAGAAACAGATTCAGTCTCACAGAGAGGCCCATCAGAGGCAGATCAGCAGCCTGAGAGACGAGCTGGACAACAAGGAGAAACTCGTCACGGAGCTGCAGGAGTAAGACGCTGCGCCACAGCACACTTGTCCCTCTACATGTGCATAACAACGTTTCAGCGCTGACGGTGTCACTGACATGTGTGCAGTCTGAACCAGAAGATCATGTTGGAGCAGGAGAGGCTGAGGGTGGAGCACGAGAAGCTCAAAGCTGCTGACCAGGAGAAGAGCCGCCAACTGCAAGAGCTCACGTAACGTTTAGTCTGTATTTCCTCAGCCTCTACAACCGGTGTCCCATTATACACTGTATGTATTAAATTACACCCGTTTTACATTCTGCAGGGTGCTGCAGGACAGACAGGAGCAGGCCAGACAGGACCTGAAGGGACTAGAAGAGACTGTGGTCAGTAATTAGCATGTTCGTTTAGATCTGTTTTCAGTGAAAGGGTGAATTCACTGAAATTTTATTTTATTTTACATTTCATTTAATGTTTCAATTTAAGATTTGGCAGAGTGATGATGTTTTAAAAATTCAGCTGCAGCATCTTGACCCAGAACCATGTTGCATTTACTCTTGAGGTTCCCAAAACAAAACAAAAAAAGTATATACAAGGATGCTCTTAATTGTTTGTTTTCCTCACCTTCACACAGGCCAGGGAGCTGCAGACACTCCACAACCTGAGGAGGCTTTTTGTCCAGGACTTGTCTACTCGAGTCAAAAAGGTAAAATGTCTTTATAGCATAACTATATCCTCCTTTTCTCAGGGCATTGCCATGGTGCATTATCGCTGCACTCACCATCCTGTGATCTGGTTCTGCATGTGATTTAATCTCTGCCCTGATATCACATCACATGAGCTCCGGAATGAGATGGAGCAGCCCCACATTTTACTCAGGCACCGACTGCACTCCATTTAATTTGCACAGTGATGAAATTTTAATGAATCCGGGGAACACAACAGAAAGTGTCCGCGATAAGTAGGCCATCTGATTCTTCAAAGGTAGCAGCTGCAAATTTGGGACCTGGGCCCTCAAATCCAGTCCTGAGGCTGGGGCTTGATGAGATAAACAAAGGCAGACTCGGCTTTCCTGGAAGGCACGGAGAATAGTCTGTGGTGTTGGACCCATCCTGCTACTTATCATCTCATTTAGACATAAATGATACATTATTATGGATACATTATTTTTAGACACTGTGTTTGACATCCTTTAAGATACAAGCTAAATGCCCCAAATTTTGGTCGTATCCACAAAATTGATAAATGGAAGCAGAAGAGTGACATTTAATACTCAAATATTTGCAGTTCTAAACCTCCAAACTCATATTTATTATACGAATATGTTCATTTTATTTTATCTGTTTTTTCATTCAAAATCAAATGAACTGTTTCTGGTTTAGAAGTTTGAAAAAGCAAAAGATAAAGTTGTGATTTTGGGGCTTGGGCAGAATGCTCAGATGGACTCCGATGAAACAGAAGGCAGCGCTGCCCAGAAACAGAAAATCTGCTTCCTGGAGAACAACCTGGAGCAGCTAACCAAAGTTCACAAGCAGGTAAAGATGGTTAAGACCACAGTTCACCAGCTGCTGTACATCCAAGGCTCTGTTTTTTCATCCTGTCCTCTGTTTGCATTTCTGTAGCTGGTGCGGGACAATGCCGACCTCCGCTGTGAGATTCCCAAACTGGAGAAGCGCCTGCGAGCCACTGCTGAGCGGGTCAAAGCCCTGGAGGCTGCTCTGAAAGAGGCCAAAGAGAACGCAGCCCGCGACCGCAAGCGCTACCAGCAGGAGGTGGAGCGCATTAAGGATGCCCAAAAGCCCAAAAACATGGGCAGGAGGCCCTCAGCACAGATAGGTTGGCGGAGACACATGCACACACACATATAGAAGATAGACTGAGAAGAAAGAAGACAAATAACCCTGTTTTCCAGAATGTTGAATCTATATCTTTAGATGAACCTGAAGAAATTGAATAACACATGGAGCTTCCATTTGATAGTGACATCTCAACCTTTGCTCTGCACGTGACCCATATTGCCTCTCTGTGTCCAACCCAGCTAAGCCCATCAGACCAGGCCAGCTGCCGGGCGCCTCTCCCATGAACCCCAGCGTCAACAGGTCCAACCTCATCCAGAATAACCAGCCTACCGGCATCAAAGGAGGAGGCAACAACAGGCACGTTCCACGCTCATTCAGCTCTGATCATCACTCGTGTTTTCCTTTTTCAAATAAGACATACAACCTTTTTTTCTTCTTTCTGTTTTTTTTTATCCCCCGCAGCTCCTGAGGATGCTGGTATACCCCCCAAATCATGAAACCAAGGACCAAAACACTGATCTTCCATCTGGAATCACTGCACTATTCTTCTGTTATCAAAGCATGTACATAGTGTATACATATGGCCTGTACTTTGTTGTGAATTCCAGCCTCTAGCTGTACGAGCAACTAAAACACATTGGTTATGAAGACACTGCTGTCATGTTGCACAGTAGAGACAGCGAGAGAGAGAGAGAGCATCGTTCCAGTTCTCTAATCCTTGTTCATAGTTCTCAGGGATTCCTTTCGTGTTAGCAAACACTGCAGGCCTGTGAACTGGTTGACTGGGACAAAATAAAACAGGAGTTGCAGATTTAAAAAATCTCTCTGACTATGCATCACTGTTATTATGCAGAGGATTGTGTTGATCGGTCTCAGCCATTAAGTTGTGTGTTTGACACCTCTCGGTTGGTCAAAGTGAGGCTGGGATTTCTTATTTTCACTCGACTTTGCAGCAATTTTAAAAAGCCACTAACTCATCAGCTTCCCAAATATTATTTGACAGTGGAACGACACTTTTGTCTTTGGCTCAGGACAAGAGAGGCACAGGGAGAAGGCAGATACAAGTGTTATTTATGCCTGAAGGCCGCAGGCAAGAGCTAGTTCACTTCTGTTTACTTTGTTTGGCAACACACAGATGATGTTTTATTGTTAATATATGCAAGCTGAGGTTGAAATGCTTGAATTAAAGTGGATGATTCACTTTGGCCTGTAACACTCTGAAACTGTGTCAGCTCTGTTGTATCCTTATTAGCACTCCTCCTATTCTCTAATCGAGGACAATGGCCTCCTGTTATTGTGTAGAATAGAAGTTTACAGCAGAACCTAAGAAAAGTAACAAAATTTTACATGACTGCATCTCTGAATCAATTGTCTTTTTCCCTTAAACCCAAGGCAGTTTCAGATGCTTTGCTGAAATGAACCAAATGCTTATCGTGCTTTACCACTGAAAGTATTATTGACGACTTAATCATGAAGCGGCACTAAAACGATTGTGTAAGTGCCTGTTTAGTTTGTCCAGGTCACAACATGGCTGTACATGTTCTGTATATTTCCAACGCTCTCAGCAGACCTACAACACTTCAACCTGCACTCAATAAATTGACATTTGAAAGCTTTTTGCGGTGCATTTATTTCCTTATCGAGAGAGCTTATGAATAGAGTCAAGTGTTCTTTTTAAACCCGTGGAAATGAATTAAAATTAATAAGTCTTTAATGCACCAATCAAAATTCTAATTTGTTATGATAATGAATACATTTCTTGAGCTCAACGAGGCTCGTGCCTGGCACTGCCCTCCTTATACCAGCAGGATGCGCTTTTACGCAAATGGTCTCTCCTTGGACACAATGAAAAGTGATGTGATTAAACTACAGTGTAGACAATTGATGCATCACTCTGATATAGTGTAAACTTCCAGGCAGTTTTGCCCGAGGCTAATTCCAGCGCTCACGTAGCCTTCTGTGTTCTCCGAGGAAGACTCGCTGCGTCCTTGTATCATCCGAGCGCTGAATCATTCATGATCCTGCTTGGATGGTGAGACTCCCCGTCGTGATTGCCAGATAGAGCCGAGGAGGAGGGAGGGGGTGCATCACTACATGTTTATTTGACAAATATGTAATTATTTGACATGGCGTTGTGGATACGGAAATAAATATCCTGTCAAATAATGGCAGTCGGGCTATATGATGATGGGGGCTTAATCAAAAGTAAACATTGAACAAATGCAGGTGGTCTCCTGAATTCCATCACAGAACCCAGGGAGTCTGCGAAAGCACCTGACGGTAAGGCGTTGAACCGTGGGGGAGTGGGGTGGGAGGTCAGAACGACGTCAGTCCGCTGTGACAGACTGGAGGTGTGGGGGCGAGAGCACCAGACAGAGTCTATTGGGTTAATGACCAACGACTGCGACAAGTTTAACGGAAGTACACTGACAACAACCGGAGTCGCTTCGATTTTTGCCTTCACAATAAAAGCTTGGGGAATTGCTTAATTGGTACACTTTTTTTTATTAAAAGTGTCAGCAGATTTCATAAGGAGACAACTGCAAATTGATTTACTGCGTTAAATGGTCATTCTTGACCATATAATAGTGTGACTTAAATTATGCATTGGAGCCTTTAGGGGTGGGCTTGCAAGCCCCTCATAAAATGTTGGAATTCAAAATGCAGCTCTGTTTCGCCTGAGTTCGCATTCATGACAACTGATTTTTATGATGGCTGGATTGACTGCAATCATTGGGAAATTGGTTATTTATAACAGAGCGAAACAAGCAAACAGCAAGATTTGACAAACAAGATCAAGCGTGTGTTAATGAAAAACAAAGGGGAACTTTTGCATAAAATGAAAATGAGAATATTCTATAAGGTTGTCTGGGTGTAAATGAAATGATAGGTTCTTCGTGCCCGAAGCTAAAGATTGAAAAGAAGATGTTAATTTTGCTAACTTTGCTACTCGACTTTTCACCGGTTACAGGCTTTATTTTGAAAGGTGTGATCGGATGCGGCTCACGTTACCGCGCAGAGCTTGACAGCGCGCAGAGAGGCGGGGGATTGCGAACAAACCGGGGGGCTGGAGGTCTGCTGCGGACTCAGTCGGAGCAGCCCGACGCTGAACTCGGTGGGAAAAGTTGCTCTTAACTACGTCCACGGTGGTCAGAGAAAACGCGGAGACACCACGGGAGTTTTCTAAAAAAAAAAAAAAAAAAAAGGTGGGTAGGTTTTTCCTGTGCGGGGCTTTTGTCGTCGCCCGGTCAGCGAGAGGCTATTGGCTTGTGTCGGAGTTACTTTGTTGCTATGCACGCTGTTGCGGATCGAGGGGTTTGTATCCGAGTGAACCTGCAGTGTGTGTGTTTTTTTTGTCCAAGCTCGAAGCCTCTGGAAATGTTCACATAAATGCCTCCAGCCGGGGAATTAACGTCAAAGTGAACATTAATTTCGTTCGTACCTGTTTAAGATAATGCAACAAATGGGTAATTAATCAGTCCACGTGATAGCATCGGTCTGTGTGCACAGGTTCGCTGAGCTAATTTTCTCGCGGTGTGTTTGGCTAATTGTCCCCGTTCAGGAGGAGGAGTGGGCGCGAGGGTGTGTGTGTGTGTGTGTGTGTGTGTGTGTGTGTGGGCTGTCTCCCCCGGCAGGCACGTCCCAACCCTTCCCTCGCTCCTGGGAATCCTCGGTGATGTCGAGTCGGAGCCCTTTGTTGTGAATGCACATGGATTAAACTCCTTTGTGTTGTATTTCTGTCTCTGTGGACCCTGCCCCCACCTATGCCCCCTCCCACTACCGCCGCCGCCATCCGCCCCAGGCGCGCTCTGGCCGCGCGGACCCCACAGTTTCTCCACCCAGTCAGCTGGGTTTCGGGGCGGGGGGGCGCTTCCGCAGCGCGGTGGCAGGGATGAAATGAAAGTGTTTTCCCGCGGAGCGCACGGGGCCGATGGGGTGAAGATGCGGCGGCGCGCGCTGGAGTGGACGCTGGCTCGGCCACATCTGTTTTGAATGAAGCGCTGCGGGGACAAAGGCGGTCCGAGTCTCGGGGTGTTTTTGCGCGGCTGCCGTGGCTGTGTCTGCAGACGTACGCAGACACAAAAGCACGGGTCGCGATCCCTTGCGTCGACGCGCACGTTGGTTTCCTGCCAGCCAACACTTCAGAATGAGTCACGGGTGCTGCATTGGAGTGCTTTGTCATAAAGTCAATATATATTGGAACTCAGTGGCGCTGAAATCTACATGTTGCTGGTGTACATCTGCAGTGGGCATGTGGGCGAGGGGCTCAAACATTTGATTTAATAAATCTTGTTTTCCCCAGGGAACCACATGTGCAGTCAGATTTTTCTTATGAAGGTGGGGTCTTCTATAGAATGATATATCTGTCCTCTCTGTGCACGACACAGAAATCAGATTTGCTGTGCAGCTACATGTGGAAATAATAGTAAAAACAGAAAGCTGATAATAATCTGATAATCACTGTGCAAGAACAGGTGTGCTGGTGAAGGCAGTGAAATTAATTGCAGGTACTCTCATAGATATGTTGGGGAGGGAATGTATCCTGAACATATGAGTACAGACATTAAAACCCTTTTAAAGAAATAAAAAAAGTGGGGCGTCCTCTTCCAAAAACCTTGGAAGTTCTTGGGCCCCGCTTTGGGAACCACCGACCGATTCCCCAAATATAAAAGAATAAGGACGCCACAGCCGTGGCCCACGCACACAGACATGTAGTTGTCCAGTCACCGCCGTGGCAGCTTGTGTGGCAACATGAGCCACATCCTTTGAGCAACAAGTTGGTTGCGGCGCTCCACCGACACTTCACTGCACCCGGACACGGCGCGGTGACGGGGACTTAAATTCCAGTAAAATTGACTCTCTCTGGTCTGGCGCAGTGGAGGAAATGGAGGGGGGGGGGTGTAGGCTATTTGCATTGTGTCTGAGGAGTCAGTTGTAATTGATGGTTACCAGTAGCTGGCCTCATCGTGACTCAGGTGTGGGCCGCAGCCAAGGTGAGTGATGTCATGCCTGATTTCCCGCTGTCTGGTTTCCCGAGGTTTTGTTTTGCCTCCAAAAAACGGCAATTAAAGTTACTCCACATTTGATCGCTAAATTACACGTGCTTGCTCTGTTGTCTGACTCGGCAGCGTAGTAAACAGGCCTTTGGCACCGCCTTTGAAATAGCTCTCGTTACACCTGTGTGTATTTGGGATCCCTAATCTCTCAGGAGAGCGTCTCCAGCGGCGGATGCTAACGGCGTGAGGAGGCCCGGAGAGGCTGGCAGCCATCCGGCAGATTAACAGCGTGGCGTTCTCACGCTGCGGCGCTGCGGCGTTACTTATCGCAGGCTCACCTGGATATCAGTGCGCATGGTGACGGCGTGAACCCGCCGCGAGGAGGCTGCGGCGGCTGCTGTCCTGCCCCATCGCCGATAGTGCCGTGTTTTTTTTATCGAGCGCGTGACCTGACGCTCTGACTGGCTCCTGCCTGCGTCTCCGGCACCTCTGGCGATAGCGCGCTCGCACGCACGAATTCAAACAGACAGCGACTGTTTGCTGAGAGACGCCCATTCATGACGCCTGTCGACATCATGGCAGAAGCGCGTACCGGGGACAGGCCTGGACTGGGCCGCTGACAGGCGCACACACACACACACACACTAAAAGCAGTGGCATTACATAACTCTGTGTGTGTGTGTGCTTCATGGTGTTGAAACAGATAAAACAGAAACTGTTTAAGCCCATTATGAACACGCGGCCCGTCTCTCATGGGCTCCCACTCAGACGGCTCTCGCCACAGGAAAATCTATTCTGGGTGCGTAGCTGTCAGTCTGAGCTTCACAGTGTGTGTGTGTGTGTGTGTGTACATATTGCTTTACATAAGGATGCACCCCCTTATAGACTCAGGGCCGTGCTCTCACGCCTCACTAAAAGCACCTGCTTTTACCGCTCGCACTTCCAGGATGTCAGCCCGGCGGCGGCTGCTATTTCAGGGAGGCAACGGAGGGCGAATGCGATGCGAGGCCGAGGCAGCGCTCCGCTATTTATTTAGGTTGTCTGACGAAGGGATCCTCTCTGACAGACGGATCGGTGACAGGCCTCGTCCCAAAACAAACCCTGCGGGAACGGCCGGGGCCCAGCTGTCCCCTGACTCGCACACTGACGGTGCGTGAAATATCGAGAAGATCACCCTGAGCTTTTTAAAGCCTCCCCGCCGTGCCTTGTAGCAGCATTAATAATGTCAGGACCCCGTGGAAAAAAAAAACCTAACAACCCACGCTTTATTTTTGGATGCGGTCTCTGGGGAACAAAAGCTCCGGGGAGCCATTGTAGCCGCCGGATCACACGCAGGATCGGCGCGTGGGGTCACGCTGTCGTCACCTTTTCGCTCCTCGGATGGCGATCGGGTTGCCGGGCTGGATATCCTCGGCGGCCGCGTGGGTCGCCAGAGCGGTCAGGGTTTACTGTCTGTTGTGGTTTCGGGCGATGAGGGGGAGGAGTCGCCCCGTGGCCTTCTTCGCTGCACGCAGCAGTCGAGCATGTCTGTGTGGAAGTAGCGTTGTGCGTTACAGCAGCAGCGCTTTGCGGTTGTGGTAATCGGGTGAGTAACAAGCCAGGGGAGGGTTCGTATCAGCAACCGGGATCTTGTGGTTGTGTTTTAAAAAGACAGCTTTTAGCTGAAAGAGTCGCATTTCTCTAAACAGTGATGGAAAGATCTAAACATCTCGCACATGGAGGGCGATCCCTCTTAAGAAATCACGCTCAGCACTGCCCCTAAACACCTGGAGTGGACCCGAACCCGTCCTGAGGTGGTCCAGTGTGGCGGCTGAGCGCAGGTTCAAACTTCTGAGCGAAAATGAAAGGGCCGAATCACGTTCTCCATACATGCATCATCTCTAAGTTATCTGCGTGAAATGATATTGTGGGTGAGATGCTCTTGAAATTTACATGGACTCATTATCATAAAAAAACAGAAATGACAGATTACAAATATCGGCTTCAATGGAGCTTTTACCAGCCTGTTCGTCTCTTTGACGGACAATGAAAAAGTCTAACATGACGTCTGCTTCTCATCCGTCTTATCTGCAGCACAGCAGTTTGCCCCCGCCCGGACATGAGGAGCCCCCGAGGCCTGGGTCGCTGAGCAGCTGAGGTCAGAGTTCGAGCGCTCGTTCCGGCAGCCATGGCCGACAGAGAGGGGCTGCCCATCGCCCCGGGCCAGGTCTACATCGAGGTGGAGTACGACTACGAGTACAAGGCCAAAGACAAGATGGTGGCCATCCGCCAGGGCGAGTGCTACATGCTGGTGAAGAAGACCAACGAGGACTGGTGGCAGGTGAGGAAGGAGGAGGGCACCAAGGCCTTCTACGTGCCGGCGCAGTACGTCCGGGAGGTGCGCCGGGCGCTCATGCCCCCCCAGAAGCCGGCCCTGAGGGCCAAGCCCACCGTTTTGGATATTTGCCGGGCGTCCAACGAGAACCTCAACAGGCCCCAGCCGGAGATGTCCAGCTTCGGACGCCCGTCTCCCTCCTCCACGCCATCGCCGTCCTCCGATCGCGTCACGCCGCCGGTCCTGCCCAAGGACGCTAACCAGAACGTGGCGAGCCCCCACCACTGCAAGGTGGTGGCCGAGCTGGTGCTGCTGCACAACAACAACAACCATCACCACGGCAACAGCGCCACGCTGCCGCGGACGCGGGCGGACTCTCCTCCGCTCAAGGCGGGGAACAGGAGCCCCGACAGCGACAAGGCGTCCCCGCCGAGCGAGCCGCCGGCAGAGGGGCTGGGCAAGCTCCGCAACGACTCCGAATCCGGGGACGAGCTGAGCAGCAGCTCCACGGAGCACATGCAGGTGAGCTGCTACCGCGCTCCGTCCGGCGACACCGTCCGCCCCCCGCCCGTTAGTGAGATTTGCGCATTCGTGGGTACTTTAAGGAATAATCTGTGTGATAATCCCGCACGGTGCATGGCAGCTCCTGTCTTTAGAGGCCTTTGTTCCCCCGGGTTCCTCTCCTCCGTCCTGCCTGGTTTACATCCCACCCTCTGCTCATTTGATTCTTTCCACCCTGTGCCAGCTGCAGATAAACCGCCCACGTTCCCCGCGCCGCGCTCCCCCTCGCTCACCGTTCCGTCGCGCGGCGACACTCATCCATCAGCTCACCGCGCGAGTCTGCCTCCGATAATTTTGCGCCTCGTTTGCCAGATTCGAAGAAGCCGGCGACGGTCGCAGGTGCTTATTAAAATCTCCGACTGCTGCCCTTGAAGCGTGATTCGTCTGGCTCGTGCAGACGTGCGTTTTTTGGTTGTTTTTTTTTTTTTTTCCTGGAGGGGTGGCTGTTGCAGTTGGGTCATTAAAGACTAAATGTTCTGTTCACAGCTCCCCCGCCAAATGAAGGGTCCTGTAAACGAGAGTCTGCGAGCGCATTTAACGCAGGGAAATGCCGAACACAACGGCCTGGTTGTGTGGGTTTGTAACTGTCACCTTTTGAGCCGGTTGTTGCACTTCAGGAATGCGTGCAAAGGCATCATTAAACCCCAGAATAATGCTTGGAGTCAGATGATGATATTAGATTAGATTTATTCGTATGAGGCGCTTTATGTCGGGCCCAGTCCTCATGCAGGGTTCCAAACTTCCTAATGGTTCCTCATGAAAACATCCAGTTAATCTCCCCCTCCCCCCGTCCCTCCAGTCCCCACTGATAACTGGGGGGGGTATCTGTCTCAGGAGAAAGGAGGAGGTTTCCACAAGGGGAGTCCATGCAGCGTTGCCTTCTCAAGCCCCTTTTTCGGGGGGTGGGTGTTCCGAGGCAGGGTCAGCTCGTTTTGAAGGCTCCGAGCCTGCTCTTTGTTCCGCGGGCCGCAGCAGCAGCCTCCTCCGCCGCCGAGCGAACAAAGACGCGCCGGCCTGAATAGAAAGTAGGTCATATCTGCCGAGGATCAGTCTGCAGCCCCCCCCCCCCGGCCGCCCCGCCGTGGGGAACCACAGTGTGAGCGCACGCGGGACGCCGCGTGCGATGCGCCGCGGGTAAGGAAAGTGAGAATGGACGCCACACAGTTACAGCTTCAGAGCTCCACACCTAGGCCCGCTTAATGGTTTGCGGGTCGGAACGGACGCACCCCGAATAAGGCCCCGCCAAGGCGAGAAAAGGCTCATTTTCTGCAGCTTCACCAAGCTTTTTTGAATGAATTTCACGCCTGCCGAATCACACGGGCCAAAATAAACACGCATTTCACTCTCATTTACATTTGCATGTGCAGCTCTTTGGAGCGCTCTTTTTCCCCCCCCTTCTTTTCTTTTTTTTTTTGGTTCAGTCTACAGTAGAGGCCGGCGGGGCGGATAAGAAACAGACAGCGGACGGGATTCAGCCAAAACCTCCCCGAGACGCTCAGCGGTGGCTGCGGTCGCCGGGGCAGGTGGAACCCTCTCCCTCGCTCTTTGTGCCTTTTGTGCTGTTGTGTTAGTTTGTCCTGTTTGGCCCGTTGCCAGGCGAGGGGGCTGACCCCGCAGAAAAACCCCGACTCTTTCAACTCCCCCTGCTTCCACGGCTTCCTGTCATTGCTTGGGTGCTGGCAAACTGGGCCTGAGAGAGAGAGAGGGAGAGAGAGCGAGCATGGAGTGAGTTATTAGCGCTCTCCAGGGCCTGACTGAGGCGAGAAATGAAGAGTTTAAAAATATATGTCCTGAGCAGGACATTTTACGTTTGCAAGCAACCACCGACACCAACTCTGAGCAGCAACGCAGGCTCCAAGGTTCAATGTAGTTTTGTCTGGAATGGAAATGAGAAAGGAGAACCGTGACCTTCGTTCCTGCGCGTTTGGCATTTTCGCTTGAAAAACAACGGAAGTGATGAATGGATTTGGAAACTATCTGCAGATTTATTTTCCACCGATCAACTTTCGTGCGTTAATCTCTGCAACTCCGTACTGAAACCTAATCTGATACCGCTGGAAAAGTGAGCCGCTGATAGCAGAAACCCTGCAGTTTGTTTTGACACTTAGTCGCACGCTGGATACCTCGTCTGCTTAATGAGGTCGGCATCGGTCCGTCGGCACCGAAATGGAGGCGTCGTACGGCGTTGTCCTGGCTTCACGGTGCCGATGGGAGTCGCTCCACAGTGTGAAGGCTGTGTTGCCGCGCTGCGATTAGGACGCACACTTCACATTTGTGTCTGGGGTTATTTGTGGAGACTTTTGATAATTGAGAGAATTTGTCACACTTCCTGGTGGAGAACGTTGATGTCAAACGTCCCCGTGTCCTTCCATGCTTCCCGTACGTAGGGTTTTGGTCATCACCGGGGGCCGAGGGGTCCGCGCCTCCCGCCTCCTCAGCACCATGAGGGCTCGCTGTGTTCTGTGGTCACGCAGCTCCTGTGCTCTTCAGGGACCGGCAAAATAAACCTGTTTTCCTCACGTCTCCGGGACATGGCGGGGGGAGGGAGAGATTGTTTTTGTGATGTGAAACCTCCTTTCCGTGTAAACATATTGGGTTTTGTCCACGGCGGCCCCGTTTTCCACGATGCTGCCGCGTCGTCTATTTTAAACACGGCCACACAGCCTCCGCAGTCACCACAAAAGAAACTTATTTTGAGCTGGCGCTATTCTGGAATACTTTTACTCATATCTTCGTAAGGGGCGGGGGGGGGGATTGGGGGGCGGCCGACTGCTCTGTTTTGATGGGAAACGTCCTAATGAGCGGACAGAGGCGGCATCGTGTGAGAAGATGGTTGTTTATCTCTCTGTAAGAGATGTGTCATGGGGGGGGGGCGAGTGTTTGTGTCTGTGGCTGTGCAGCGCAGAGCCGGCAGGATGCCCCGATCTCGCTCGCCCCCCCCCCCCCCCCTCCACACATAGCAGTTAAGTAACTCCGTAACATGCGGGGCTCCTCGTCCACAACAAAACCAGTAATTCCCAGAGATTACAAGCTGGATCAGTCGCTGCCCTCTAAAATAAGCCGCCTTGCAGCCGGTTTCACAGAAAGCTCCCTGAAGCTTTAAAGATGCCCACAGCCACAGTGACATAACCGGGCCTGCAGACGTATGCGGACAGATTGTCAAAGCGGTTTGAAAAACAAAAGGAAGCGGCCAGAGCCTGTCTGCCTTCAGCCCGCTGTGTGGCCTTCTTCCTGGCTGTCAGGAGGGAGGAGGACGAGGGAGGGACGAGGTTGCGTGTCTTAGTGTAGGGAGAGAGGAGCAAAGTGCGCACCCCCCCCCGACGTAGCCCTCGCGGGATGGCAGGGCAGATCCGTTTTCATGTTTGGGTGAGTCCGGAGATGAGTTGCGATCCCTGAGCCGTAAAAGCCCTCCGAACGCCTGCCACGGAGAGACGGATGACCGCGGAGAGCGGCGCTACAAGGGCACCATTAAAGATGGAGGAGAGCATTACAACTGGGTGTCATGAATGTCTGAGCGTCTGTGGATGTAGATGGATTGTTCATTGTGTTTTTTTTTCTCTTTCTCCCCCCCGTGAATACCACACTCGCTCTGTTTGCTGACTTGTGCAACAGGGCGAAGGCTGAAAGTGTGCGCCAGTGGCTGAGCGGTGCGTTGAAATAGGTGCGGGGGCGGTTGGGACTTTAAAAGAAATGCGTTTTGATTGGCCTGCTGCTGGAGCGGCTGCTGTTTTGGCGCCGGGGAAGCGGCTCATTATTATCCAGCGCGGCGGATTTCGTCCTGCGTGGAGCGCAGGATCCACGTGTGTGTGTGTGTGTGTGTCGCTGCGCGGCGGCTGGCGAGGAAGCCTCCCCGCCCCACTTTGAGGGTCCCGGGAAGCCCGTCAGTTTACTGTACAGAAACGACCTGTTCCTAAACATCCCCCCGCCACAGTAACCTGCTAATTACACGTTGCGCTAAACACATTCCCCCGCCTGCAGAGCGCCGTTTACAGCCAATTTCCAAAACTTCTGAGGGCGAGGACGAGACAGAGCGTGGTTTCTTCATTCACGTCGCGACGCCGTAAACGCCGCGGAGTCCGAGCGCGGCCCGCCCCCCCCCCCGCGTGCCGCACGGCGTAATCTGGAGCTGAAAAGGAGGCCCCTGCTTGTTTTCCAGCGCATACTTGACATTCCTGCCTCAGTGCCCACACACACTCGTACGGCCAGGCAGCAGCGAGCGGGCGAAGTCAGCGAAGGCCCGCTCGGCCCCTCGAAAGCCGAGCGCTGGGCTTTTCAGTAACGCAGGATTAAACTGGAGCAAACAGCGCGTCCGCTGTGTCCGTGCGAGGGGCTGCCTCTCTGCCCGCCTGCATTCTTTCTGCTTCCCCTCGCCTTCCCCTGTCTGGGCCGTTTAGTTTCTCTTCCACTTTTCACGCTCGGCGTCCCCCGCCGCTTCCTCTTCTTGCCTGGCCTTCACCCCTGCACACCTGCCTCCCCCTTCAGCCTCTCCCCCGACTGATGTTCTCAGAAGTGGCAGGAGTCGGCGGAGGGCGCGGTGACAACGAGGCTACCAAGAACTCCTGTGACCGCCCTTCTATTTTTCCTTATTTTTTTTTTTTCCTTCCACACATCCATCGTAATCCGTGCCTCCGTGATACAACAAGAGGATTAAACCCGCAAAGCCCCCGGGGGCTGAGCCGTCAAGACGACCACGAGAGCTGCTGTTGACAAATCAGGCTCAGAGTTTAAGGGGAATCACGTCTGTTGTGTAAGGTGCAGGTTCTGGGCATGAAGTCCCAGCAGAGCCTCATTGCTTCGTGCAGGTCTGAGACCAGTCATTTCAGATCGAAGCAGCAGGCGACGCCTCCGGAGTGTAATGAAATATTCAGTGTTTACGTCGCCATTTTATTCCCGGCACGCAGCGGAAAACTCCTTTTGACACGGCCGGTCATTTGATACTCCCGTGCCAGTGAAACAGTTGAAGCTGGGGCAGCGGCGAATTAACGCCGCAGCAGGGACGGCCCCCGCCGGGCAGGTCACATTGCAGGTTGTCGGTGCCGATTAACTCCGCTCCAAACTGCAGCAGCCGCTGTGGCCGTGCGGGATGAAAATAATGAAACGCACGTCGTCGCGGCTTTCATTAAAGGCTAATCGCCGGCAGATTGCCGCGCTTTATTACCGGGCTGTTTCAAAGCAGTCGCTGAGACGACTCAATTAGCTTGCGAGGATTGAGCAAACGTACGAGGGACCAGTCGCAAACCATCTTGACAAGGCGGACCTTTTGAGACGGTGAGAGTCTGAAACAGAATGTCGCGCCTCCCACTTTGAGACAAATCTGGACTTTCTTCCTGGTATCCATCTGGCTACGAACCAGACGAGCCACAGCCAATGCTACGCCATAAGCCTGCATGGCCCCACACCTCTGAATCACTGCCCACATCTCTTATTAGCTCAGTGATTCACACACTTGTAAGTCTGTTGTCCTCTTTTTTTATTTTTTTACGGGTGTTTCCCAACAAGTCAGAGCTCCGCATGTGGGAACAGGAGCCCCCGTCAAATCCGCGAAAAGGGAAAAATGTGGGAAAGCGCGGGCGGTTGGCGCTTAACGCGGGCTGGTTTGGTTTAAAACGCAGCAGAACGGCTCCTCCTCACCGACACAATAGCGGGCTGGATGAAAGAAGCGGAGTTAAAGGTCTCTGCCTGGTTATCTGCAGGAACATGCGCCGCAGGTCGCAGCTTCCTCCGTCCACCCCGGTGGCTGCAGCCGCGAGGCGGCTCCGCCTGTTCGGCCCGCGATGGGGGTGGGGGTGTGCTGCCTCTTTCATTTGCTCGCCCCTGCTCTCTCCCTCCTCTCCTCACTGTATTTCACTCTCTCTCTCTCTCTCTCTCTCTCTCTCTCTCTCTGGGCCTGTCTCACTGCTGTGGCGCGGTGCACTGGGACAGCATGTACCCAGAGAAGGTAAGAGCCCCTGGCTGGCCAGCCCTTGACAGCGCAGTGATTAATTTTTTTTTTTCCTTGCACTTCCTCCTTCCCTCCTCTCCAGCCCTGGCTCTCTCCCCGGTTCGGGACATCGCTCGGCTCCGCCGTCGTCTCCCCGTCGTCTCCCCTGCGACATTTTTGCCTCAAACAACATCGAGACCGACAGCACCAACTGCTGCACGCACCGTTAACGTATTTCATACGGTGCCGGGGCACGTGTGGGTGTTCTTGTGTGGGATTTATTTAGCCAGTAACCTGACCGCCGTGTTATCCACAGAGGTCCGTGTTTGCGTACGAGAGACGGTGCCCGGGGCAGCGGGCTCAGCGCTGCGGTTGCGTAACCGACGCAGGGCCCGCTGCGTCTGGAGCCTTTTAAACAGCTGCTAGTCATTTTTCCCTCCGGCGGCCTCCTGCTTTGGTCGAGCGCGCGGGTCAAGCAGCCATGCTTCCACTCTCTCTCCCCCTCTGAGGAGAGCTGTCCGCGTGAGATGCGTGACGGCGGTCGTGTTTTCCGGGCATCTCATCGTGCAGTTTCCCCCGTTTCCGATTTCTCCTGTTACCTCTGAATCCACCTCGAGCAGTGAGGAGGATCGCCGCAGATCCCCCGCTGTGCTCGGCTTTTTGTGTCGACTTCCCTCCCCCCTGCTTCTTTTTGCCCACGCTGCCGTTCCGTCCTGCATGGGGACCGACTGAAATTTGCAGCAGCTCGCAATTTAAAAGACGGAAGTGCGTCTCAAAACGCTTTTTGTGCCCTTGAGGCAAGAAGAACAAGATGTTGCCAACAGAGCACGAATGACTTGCGTGTAAAGTCAGAGGGGATGCTGCGCAGCGTTTTGTCTCCTTTCGTAAGAAGTGAAACTGTAAGTGACTTGATCTGATCTGCGGGGTAGTGAAAGGGGATCTTTTCTACTCCCTCGCCCTCATTCCTGTGTTTTTAGCCGATGTCTCGACCCGCCGCGCTCCGTCTTTTCAGCGCAGCAGCTTGCGCGTCTCAACAGCTCAGCACGTTACCCGGGATCAAAGGCGGCGTTGGCGAGCCATCCGGCATTTCTCCACTCTCGCCTGCGTTTCCTCAGGAGGGGTGCAGCTGCTGCTGCTGCTGCTGGCGGCCGCCAGCGCGTGGGAGGACCCGGTGGAAGCGTCGGCGCGTGGGCGTCCCCGAGCATCAAGGGTCACTTATTGTTGCTCGTCATATGCCGTCGCCGCCGCTAATTACTTGGCGTGGCTGCCAGAGAGACAAAGAGGATGAGCCGTGCGTGATAACGGCTGAAAGGTTTCCGCTAGTCTCACCAGAGTTCATTTACTATGAAAAGGATGTTGCGATTGGTCCGTCACCATCCATCTGGCAGCTGCTGGAGTCTGCATTGAGCGTACAGGGATGAGTTACTGAGGTGTGGTTTGGTTTATTGATGCTCCATCATTAGAGTGATGGACGTTTGTTCTGCTCATGCCGTCGTCTCACATCGTCAGTCCGGTGTTTGGGCATCATTTGTATGCCAGCAGTTGACTATCCGCTGCTCTCGCAGTCCCGCAGCAGCCGCATTTGTCTCTCTCGCGCTCTCTCCCCGTGAATCGACTTTCCAGAAACTCCGGGTTTTTTGTCCTCAGAACTTTCCACGAGCAGCTGTCACTGGACAGAGATGCCGCAGAGAGGAACAAAGGGGGCACACAGAGCTCACACTGCACCACTGTGGATCCGTCTGGATCCTTCTGCCAGCTCCGCAGCTCTGTACCCAAACAGTCATCGCAAACGGCGAATGCAATTTTGAAAACGCGGCATCGACGAGCCTGCTATAATTGCACTCAGATGGGCTTTCAGCTCAGCGGGGAGTCTGCCAGCCAAACTCTGCCTTTTTGGGGGGGGGCACAGTGCTGGCCTCTGTACGTTTCCTCAAAGCTGGCCAGAAATAGCGCGCAGAGACGGGGGGCGGAGGCCGATCGGCAGCGCACGGAACAGGCTCCTGAGGCCGGCGGCGCCCTCGTGCTTGACTGGCAGGGAGCCAGCGGTCACGGCGCGTCTCGCTGTTCACGCTCTGATGGTCCTGCAACACCATTGGCTGGTTTGATCACCTCTTTGTACTGCTGACTGACAGCGTGTTGATTATTTCATCAGGAAGGGATTACTGCGCCTCAGTAAGACATGTATACAGTACATATAGAGTATTAAGTCAGTGTGTGCTGTGAAGCTGTAAATAGGGAAGCGCTTTGGTTTTTTATATTTCTCTCTCGACAATCACCTTTTTGTAGAATAACTTCCTGTTATTCGACATGGACCTTGGTTGGGGCCGGCATGTTTTCAGACGGCGAAACAACCGCGTGCTTTGGACGCACCACTTTCTGTCTCTGTTGTTTTTAAAGCGCCAACACGCCACGTCTTCGAACCGCGAAATCAGAAATTGGACCGAACGGAGGTGACCGGCGGTATCGGCGTGAATTACAGCGTGTCACCGCTGCTTGAATTCACAGAGGCGTATTTAAATAACCTTGGAACCGGCGTCGCCGGATTAAACGCACCTCGAAATTGGCAGGATTTTACAGAACCTGCTCGAACAAAGACGAACACGGTAATCTGAGCTACGTGAACGGGAAATAAAACCCTTTTAAGACGTTTATGGATGCGGCACATTTAACAAATGACATGCTTATATTATATTTGGCTTCTCTTTTGACTGAGTGGGAGAGCAGGCGGAGATTGCTACCTGCCAGCGGAGGTTCTCCTCTGTTTCCTCACATTAAAGAGCCTTTGGTTCGACCACCGCCCCACAGACCATCTGCTCAGACAGACGCTCCTCATTAACGCTTGTCTGCTGCGTTTCACGTCACTTCATCTCAGGCCACGTTGTATGAGCGTCCCGAGTGGCCCGCGACCGCGGCGCTCCTTCAGCACGGAAGACTCCAGTCCCGGTGCCGCTGCCTGTTCCTTTTCGTCTTAACTTTTATAGGCGAAATTAAAAAAAAACGATTGGGTGCAACCCTCTTTATGGCTGAGGTCAGTGGATTTTACCTCCTCGTCGTACTTTCTGTGCGTGAGGATAAACCCGGGCCCAATAAGCATGGTGCACTAAAGTGCGCGTCTGTGTTTTTTGGTAAGGGAGTGCTACTTGTGTGTTGTTTTGTACGGATTAAAGACACAGACAGACCGGGCCAGAGTGCCATAATCATCTAAAAAAGTGTTAGAGGCTTCGCTGGATAAGCTCCGTGCACCAGCAACTGTGGGACAGAGGGGCTTACAGGTCAGCCCGAGTCCCCCCCCCCCCCCCCACACACACACACCACCCACCTCCATACGCATACACTTACTAGAATGCAATCTTCTTACATATCTGGATTAAGGGGTTGTGTACAGTACATTCCTGGGTTAAACCCCTTCCACACCCCCCAAAAAATCCTGTTCATCCAACACCAACATTTCTCATGTTGTCGAACTATTTGCTTATTTGCTCCGTGCTGCAGCTCTTCAACCGTATTGGCTGATGTGTGTGTCGTACTCTTGACACCCCCAGGCTGTTAAGGGACGTGGAGAGGGTTATTTGCTGTTTAGGTCCATGTCTTCACAAACTCCTTCTCCCGCCTTGTGTCTCCCCTGGTGGTATTTGAAAAGGCGAGTAATCTGTCATTCTTAGATGGGGGGGTGGGGTTCTGTGGCTGCTCTGTGGTCCCGGGCCAGGACCCCCTCCTGCTGGCTGGCAGACAGGTTTGCCATGGATCTGCCAGCCAGTCCCCAGCCTCTTGAGCCTCCAGTGCTCTGAAATAAGAGGGTGTTTGTAACCATGGTGACATATTGAAATCAGGCAGGCAGCTCCTCCAGCGCCTGTTGGGCTGCGGCGCTTGGTATGGGTTTAGCGTGCTGCAGCGTCAAAGACACGAAGGCCACTTCAGGCTGAGATCCTTGAATTAGGGCATGATTTAAATGAAATCAAAGGGCAGCCATTAATACTTTCTAATCAAAGCTGCGAGAGATATCCGTCGGAAGAGATTTGCATATGCACGGAATGTATAAAACAGAAGTCGACCACTGGTGGGTTGTTAAAGGCAGATAAAATAATCATAATTTGGAGCATGGAAAAGCCGATTCTTTTCCTTCCTGTCTGCCTTTATTGTATCATGGACATAGAGCTGATGGTTATATAGTCCAGAGAGATAGTTTTTGTTGGGAGAAATGAAGATGGGTTGTTGCAGTGTGGAATAAAAGGTATTCTTTAGTTTCCATTTAAGTGTGTAAAATTCCATCTTTAAAACTCAAATTGGAGTGATTTGATTTGATTCTGTTTATGAAGAAAATGAGCAGGGCGCTTATGTGAGACTCTTGTTTTGGCCACCACCAGAGTAACACTTAAAAATCCCGAGCTCACTGACTGGCTGCACTTCCAGATCCCTATCCTGAACGTGAAGTGGGAGCAGGTCTCATCCCAGCTCCTCTGAGCCCACTCCCCGGCCTTTCGGGCCCTGATCCAATGTCCCTTTTGTTTCCCTGAAGCAAGCCCCTGATCCTGGCTGCCCCCCCCCCCTCCCAACCCATTGGCACCACTCAGCACGGTCGGCAGGGTAGGACCACCTCACGGCCCAGGGTTACCGAGCGGCCCAGTGGCCGCCGTGCCCGGTATACATCCTGTCACCGGGGCTGCGGGACGACTTGGCGGACGGAGCCGCGCTTACGTGCCATCGCTGGGCCAACAAAACAATCGGCGATTCAAAAGCGCCACTCTCCCTCATGTGGCAAGACATGCCCGGTGGAAATTGAATTGCTTTCTACAGAAGCGGCTCTGTGACAGCCGATTACCCAACCAAGACTCTTTTTATGGGTCACCCAGAGGACAGAAGAGAACAGGGCCGTCCGCTGGGAGATACTACAGCCTGCACGTGACCCAGTTGGTTCTGTGATGCCACTTACCTGGGTTTTAATGGAAAAAGAAAACGCATATAATGTTGATGGTGATATAATGATGTAAAGCCGTTGAGTTATTTCTTAACACGCATGTAGGCAGTGGGATGACAAGCGTGAGTGCGTGTAGAATTGGGTGTTCATCACTTGTCAGAGTTTACTGTGCGGTCATGTTTTCAGCAGGGCCCAGCTGATGATGCGGGTCACCCCCCCCCCCAAAGAGCCCAGGCATGTGAGCGGGCAGCACAGATGACAAGGCAGCCCTCTCTCTGACAGCGGCCGTGCACAACAATGGCTTTACAGTGGCCCGCTGCGCTGCTGGAACTTTTCTCTGGAAGGATATGGAGAGGGACGGGGGCGCGGGGAAGGGAGGGCCGGGCCCCGGCTCGGCTCGGCAGTCTCCGGCGGGCAGCGGGCCGAGCGACCCGTGACCCGTACGAACGAGGACACAATGCGTCTTTCTGTGGCCGCGTCTCCGCCCCTCGCACGCAGACGGCCTGAGTCACGGTATGTGGGCCGATGGGCGGACGGGCCCGGACATTTAAATATGCCCTTTTAATTGTGCGTAGCCCACTAGCCCACTTTCCCATGTTTCTCGGCCTCTGTCACCGCAGGCCGCGGTCATCGCGATTCATTAATCTGGAGTGACGAATGCCCCTCACGAGCAACCTGAGGCCAGAGCAGTGCCCCACACAGAGGAAACAAGCAGCTTAATGTTCGCTGCTTCATATACCACTAAAAGTCTCAAAATATCACGTCGCTCTCTGTAATCGATAACAACCGTTTCATCGCAGACAAGGTCGCAGACTGACAAAATAATCTCTGATCAGAGTGTGCAAAGTGGGGACAACATCACCACACAACTGATTAAAGACGACAAATGTCCCGTTTCGGGCTGACCTTTATTCACATGATCAGTTAATGGGTAGATTATTGTGTGCTCGCCCTCCCAGCCCACGTGTGCTGTGACTGTCTGCCACCCACTCACTCCCTCCTCCCTCCATCGTCTCTTTCCTTCCCCCTTCTTCACGCTCCCATGACGTTTCAAAATAGACACCATTTACTGGCAACATTTGAATCGCTTAAACTAGACATGTTGTTATCCTGTTAATGGTGTTTAAAACGTGCGGCGCACTCTGCCGCAAGAGATGCTGGATGCGTTGTTTAAAACCCCGGCCACGGTTCCGCTCCATTTCCGTGAAAACCCGTCGTTCACCACAGGCTGAAGCTCGCCCAGTGCTTCCTCTGTCTGTCTGTCTGTCTGTGTTGTGTGCAGGGCGGTTGTGCGTCTGCGTGTTCACCGCAGTCGGCTGGTTTGAGGGTTTCACGCGGAAGGAAGTGTCTTATTTCCTTTTGCGGGTGGCTGTCGCCTTGTTGAAGTCGACCGTCGCCCCCGCCCCCTCCGGCTCTCGGGTCCGTTGTCGATTCAGTCGGCGTTGAGGGGGAGCGCGATACCGACCGGTGGCCTGAATAATTCAGTCGGTGGACACATGCTAACGAGCGCGCCTGCACGCACGCACACTCTTACACCCTGTTGCAGAGGCAGCCCTGTGGCGCTCCACGGAGGGGTGAAGGGTGATGTTGGAGTGTGGAGGAGGAGGAGGGGGGGTGTGTGTGTGTGTGTGTGTGTGTGTGTGTGTGAAATGTTGCCACTGGAACCTCCGGGGCAGCAGCTTATCTGGGTCAGGTTCTGGGGAGAGGGATCATTAAATTCGGAGCATCAGAAATTAGCATCGTGAGCGCCGGGTCCTGTGTTCTGGTGCTTAAACCCGCACCTGCTGGCAAGATGACGGCTGCAGGTGGACCGAGCCTAACAGAGTTCCGAAGCGTGACGACACCGAACACGCAGGCAGAGCGCTGAAGAAGCGCGGCGAAGCAGATGGTCGGGGCCCCCACAGAGCCCTGATCTGCACATCAGCGAGTCGGTCTGGGATTACAGAAAAGAAACAAAAGACGCGTCGCTCAGACGTCTTTAAACCAGCAGACGAACCGTGGCGAGTTGTCAAAGACGCACGGAAGCGCCTGCCCGCCTGTGCATCTGCCGCGTTTGAGCAGCGTAACCTGTGTACAGGATAGAGTACGGCGCAGCAGTCACTTCCCTTCTGCTGCAGCCAATATCGCTTTCATCAGCGAGTAATCTACCAAGTGTGTTGTCAGGTCACCGTTTGATCCAATGACATGTCAGAAAAGAGTAATTAAGCGTCTCTATTTCCCAGAACTGAGACTGATGTTGTCAGTTTTCTTGTTTTTATCTGATAAACAAGTTGGTTTTTTTCTGCTGAAGTTGACAGATGGTCTCACTTCTGCTCTATCAGAGGAGATTTTAGCTGTTTTTCCTGAGCGTTGAGATCAGAACTTGTGGCGGGCCTGTTGTCATCTCTAAGAAATGAACTGATTATAAAAATAGTTAATGGTGCCGGTGTTGGTAGTGCCAGTGTGTGAGCGCTTGTTGCATTCGTGTCCGGGCGATGTTTTTTTTAGCCCCCTCAGACAAGGCGGACACACTCTCACTGCGCCCTCCTCTCACCTGGCTCGCCGCTGCGCGCTCGTGGCCGATTGGCTTTGACAGATAGCCCCCGCCCACCGATCTGCCGCCCCCGCTAACGAGTTAGATAATGGCTCTAATCTGTCATCATCCTCATCTATTTTGGCTGACCTCTTCCCCCGACACGCTGGGAGAGGAAGCACTGACGGGGGCGTCGGGATCAGCTGCGATCGCGGCGTTTTTCGCACGCAGCCGGTGGCAGGCTTACCCCCCCAACTCCAAAAATCTAATCTCGATAATCTTCCCGCGACACTGGGCTGAGGAGGACCGACACCGCGGGCTGTGGCAGTTTGATGACTGCAGCTTGTCGGATGCCTTTTACCGTGTAAAAAGGCGATTCATGCGACGTTTGTCGAGTGGTTTTTTTTTTCGCTTGTTTTTTTGCCTCATTTCTCGGCTACGTTCGGCGCAGTCTTCAGCGCAGGTTTCGTTGCGGCGTCTGTCGCTGTAACTGGAGCGTGTGAACCACAGACTTTGCGACCCCGGGACGGTGAACTCTGACCTCCCGTGGCCTTTTGGCTGAACTTTGAGCGTGGCCACCCGTCAAGCAATCCACTCCGTCTCTTTCTTCCTTTGCACGCCTTCATCTGGCTCTGTATTTTCTGTCAGGCTCTCTCCCTCCCACCCTCCCTCCCTCCCTCCCTCCCTCCCTTCCTCCCTCCCTACATCTCTCTCTGTGTCCCTGTGTTTCTGAGAGGCTCAGGTCATTCAGCTAATGAGTGCTCCTATTTGAGGCGAGCACCAGGGCCCTAAATAGATCTCTTAAGATCCTTTAATCAGCCGCTGAGGCCTCTTCTTTTCCGTGTGACGCCAGTCTGTGCACAGCGAGGCTGTTACCGCAGCCACCACCTGCCGCGTACCTGCTCGGGACTCCCACCCTCCTCGCCCCCACCCCGGGCTCCTCTCTAGATTTTGGACCATGTTTTCATACCTGAGGACCCCGCATTACATCGTGAGTAGCTGCGGTGCTGTGCTGCCCAGGACCGGGGCTTAGCGACTGGATGTGTTGAGGCTTAGGCCACTTGGCTGAGGGAAAAGTGGAGCAGGTGTTAGTGGGTCTCGCTTCTTGTCATGACAAACTGTCTCTGATTGAAGTGTGTGTTGATTATTGTCAGCGGAGAACGTGAGCTAAGAACATTTTTTGACACTGTTGTGCTTCAGTGCAGTTTTGAGATTCTTGTCCTTTTTCCATTTCATGCAAACTTACACGTCACTACATTTCAGAGGGAAATGTTGCTCTTTCTTACTCCACTATGTGTATTTAACAGCTATCAGTTACATTTTAAATCACAACTCTCCAAAATGCATGATCATCTCCAGAAACACAATGCGTGTTTATGGAATGAACTGTTCAAATGGAGAGACGGGTGTCCACTTCTGGACAAGTGAGGATGCAGGCAAGAATGCGTGGATGGATATTATCTCTGGTTCTGGTTCTGTTGTGTGAATCCCGATCACGTGCAATGCCAAATCAGTACTCTTCAGTGAAGGATCCTGCTGCTTCTGGCCGTGTGTTAAAATGATGCTGTAACACCACTGTTTCACTTTCTGCTTACGACTGGCGGTCGCTGAGGTTCTGGGTTACGTAAGAGAGAAAAGGGGCCGGCGATTGTTTTCGGCGCTCGGACCGAGTCTGCAACCGATTGAGAGACGGAGCACAAAGAGGCTCTGGCCTTCACTTCACTCCAGGGCAAATTCACTTCAACCTGAGCGGCCCGCTGACGAGGAGAGAGCTGATGCTGAGAGACGTGGCAGTGCCTTCTGGGTGTGTGTGTGTGTGTGTGTGATGTGCAGACAGGTGATTTGTATTCAGGGCTAAAGCTCGAGATGCAACAATGTACACACATTTCCCTTATTCTCCGGTAGCAACAGTGGGCCTAACAACCCCCCCCCCACACACACACACACTTCTCCACGGTAACCACAGCTGTCGGGTCCACCTACTGCGGGTTCATTCTTCTCTGTCGCCCTCCCTCCTCTCTGTCTTTCTTTCTGTGTCACTGTGTTTCTTCACACTCCCTCCTTCAGGAGCCAAATAACCCCCGTGACGCTTTACACCTCTCTTACACCCCCCCCCCAGACCCACGCCTTCCTTTCTCCCTCCTCCACCTCTCTTGTCCCAGTCAGCTGCTCAGCTGCAGTGACTGACCATTGTTTCCCTCTGTACCAAGAGCCCTTGTGTCCCGCGCTGTCTCTGCACTTCATGTGGCACATCATCGATAGACCTCAGGCCGATACCCCCCCACCATTACCAAAAAAAGACCTGTAGGACGGTCAGGATTGAAATCGACCAGGGCCCAGGATCACTTCACCCAAACCAGAATTATAAACGTCCTCCTCCCCGGACTGCCAGAGGTGAATCTTCACAAGAGCTGCCCAGCCCGGGCCCACGGCTGATGTAAACATGGCTGTCATAGCTTGTTACAACATGTTGGCTTTTTCTGCTCTCACACTTACTCAGACATCAGTGCACCACAGTAATTCTTTCACATGTGCGTGATGTAGCGCTGAATGATGCGTTTGTCCCGTGTCAGAAGTAAACCAGCCCGTCCAGCAGCGTCGTCGTAGGTCACTCCCAACTTCACTCATTTACTGCACACTGTGTAACAAGGCGCAGCTATTACCCAAAGTTTTCACACAGTGGCCATTTTGGCACCTGTGATATGTGATGCATTGTGGGATAGAGTTACGAAAGGCTTACGCTTCATCAGTGAGTGTGAAACGGTAAACGCCATTATTTTATTTATTGTTTAGACTGATTTAGATTTCTTGGCGATGTCTTTCAGCGCGGTGTCTCTGTCAGAGGCCACAGCAGCAAATCCTAGTTCTCAACAGGTGCTCCGGACTCTCCCAGCACAGTGTTTGCTTTTCCACCAATGGAAACTATACAACCTAATGGCTAAAGCTGAAGCTGATCTGTTTTTTTAGCCTTTCGTCGACCTTCAAATTTATTTACTTCTTAGACCCGCGCTGTATGAATTAGTCCAAAATCAAATCAAACTGGCCAGATGTTTCACATACTTGTTAATGCTGCACTTCTCAAATATAAAGCAGCGACCTTGCTTTCAGCTCTGAGGCTGAAAAATAAAACCTTGGTGCTAACAATAACCCGCCCTGCTGAAGTGTCCTTGAGCAAGCCAGCTCCAGAGCGCGCGTCCTGGGGCCGACCCTGAACGCGTCTCCGGCGCGGATCAATGAGAGCGCGTTACTCCTTCAGACTCCGTGTTGTTCTGCACGATGAGGAGCTATCAGCAGATGTGAAGGCTCCGGCTATCTGTAAAATAGTTAGCGCTGTTCCCGCTATCTAACGTGCGCTCGGCTCTGTTTTGACGTTGCTACTGCGAAGGCAGTAACTTGATCTTGTTTTTGTCGCGGCCGCAGCTTGACCTGCTGGTGTGTGTGTGTGTGTGTGTGTGTGTGTGTGTTGTGCATGTGCAGGCGGTGGGGAGGTTTCTGAGGAAGGAAGGGAGTGCAACAGACTCTCCCAGCATCATATCTCTCTTATTGAATCCATGGCATTTTGATCGTGAAGCGCTGTCGTGTTTTCAAACGGACGGCCGGAAATGGAACTTCAGCGCAGTCACAGCTGGGTTCGTCGGAAGGCACGGCGACATCACGCTGGGACACGTCCAGTTATTTTGTTGTCAGCTGCTCAGGGCTCACCGGAGCGCCGCTCAGTCAATGTTAAGGTGCCGCTGCTGCTGAAAACACACATGTTGGAAGTTACAGCAAGACATGTGATATTAATAGCGGCGTGTTTGCGGCAGGTATTAATTCATCAGTCGGACACAGAGAGTGCATGCCTGCCTGTAATCTGCTTCCTCTGACACTTAATCCATTAAAATAGGAAGTACTGAGGGACTCTGTTCCTAGTATACAGTAAGTTGTCGTTTCCTTAACCTGACTGGGCTAATGTGCTTATGGTGGAGACGGCCGCTCGTTAACTCTCCTTGTCTCTCGCAACCACAAAGGCTCTCGGGAAGCCTCATTGATGTTTCAAGACAACAAAGGCTCGGCTGAGTGGGCGGCCTGAGGAGGGAATGTGCAGAGTGGAAGTGACTTCTGGTTCCTGCCCCAGACAGGTTTATTAGACATGGAAACACGCTTGTTGACACGCACACACACAGACGAAGCATCGCCTGCGCCGATCTCCAGAACATGCTCTGCGGCTGTTTTTGTTTGAGCCGTGTTCTCTTTCTGACAAGTGATTCATCGCCGGTGCACAATCAGACTTTTGATAGGTCGGGCCACGGAGGATCCACCCGTCAGATCCCCGTTTCCCCGGGAGATGAATGACGCGTTTCTCTCCCACATTTTTAGAAACCTTTTGAAATGGAACGGCCTTCATGCTGTGACGCTGTCGGTCGTCACACGCAGCCTTGGAAGGATCAGGCTCCTGATTTGAGACAGATTAATGCTGATGTTACAGCAACGAATGCATGTGCAGCAGGTAATCAGGTGTATCTATGTATTATATGTGATAATACATAGACGTGAAAGCCTTTTGTTTGTGTGGTGGGAGCTGCATAAAATCTGATCCTGTATATTTTTTACTTTCACTTTAATGTTCTGTAATTCCACTCATTTGAAATATTTTGCTCTCAGGATTATTCTCAACGTTGTCATCTATTAAAGAGGAGTTGGGAGTTGTTTCGGGAGGGGGAGAAGGGGGAAATCAGGGTTCCACCTCCTCCTCCACCTCCTCCTGCCTGCTCCGCTCCTCACAACCCCTCTGAGTGTCTGCTTCCACATAAACAGAGCAGATTAGCAGCAACATTTGAGGGAATATTAATAACCTGCTATGAAGCGCAGCCAGCTGCCTCCCGGACCAGCGCTAAAGAGAGAGAGCGGCTGGTGTTTTGCTGCTTCCAAAGTATAATGAGCCGCCGCTAAGTGATTTGGTTTTTCTTTTCAAATGTGGTTTGTGTTGGCTGGTAATATACAACGAGGCGCATTGTGTCCAGAATGGTAATGTTACGCTAAAAAAAAATACAGTCTTGCCTTGAGCTAAAAACAAGAGTAGGTTTCAGGTTGTTGTTGATGTCAGTTGGCAGGACGGGGCCGAGTTTCCTCCGCGTCTGGAGAACTCGCCTCGCCTGTTGCTTCAGGAGAGTGATGCGCGTGTGATGCGTTTCCCCCAGCGAGCTTCTCTGTAACGCTCACTGATCTGCCGCTCCTTCCTGCACACCCGTGCAGGTGGAGGTTCTGACTGTCCGACGCGGACCGGGCTTGGAGTTGCTTTGGGAAGTGCCGGAAGCTGTGTTTTGAAAAGACAAATCAGGCCGCTGTATGAATTTTAACCAATGCCCGGGGCGGCAGCTAATGATTATTTCCATTATTTATAATCCAGCGATACTTCTTCCTGATGAATTGCCGGGGCCTGTAATGTGTACTGAAAAATTAAAAATGTGCATCGCAGGTTCCCAGAGTCCAGAGAAATCAATTATGAAAACAATTATCCGACTGTCATTTTCACTAATTGTTTCAGCTCACCAGCACCTCCACTCTTTTTAGCTCTGCCCCGCCGCGTCCAGCCAGCCACTCAGCAGCCAGGGAAGGGGAGCTTGTGTAATTAGCTCCAACCAATCCCGCTGAAGGCATTAGGGCAGGATTACTCATTAGACGGGGCTTTGGCCGTCAGCCGCGAGCCACAGAAGAATGCCGCTAAGTCTTGTACGCCCTCGCACCGAGAGACGCAGAGAAATCAGGCTTGCTGTGAACGTCTCCGTCGCCCGGTGTTCCCCTCTTCATTTCCTGGAGACATTATTGCCATAGTACAGTCGCTGCACACGTGCAGGGGGGGGAGTGGGATGCGGAGGAGCTGACCTGAAATCAGCCCGCACTGGCACCAGCTGTTCATCGTCTCCGGTGCAGAATGTAATGCGTGATGTTTCGCGGTGTCAGAACAGAGTCTCTGTTTGTTTTGGCCGTGCGGCGGGAGAAGCCCCGGCGGCGGCGAGTCCGAACATTTAGACTCTTTGTACGGCAGCGATCGCTCGAAATAAGTAATAAGAGAGCAATTTGGCGGTGCTGGTTCCATAAAAAGAAATTGAATTTTCTTATGGCCCGCCATCAATACCCCCCTCCCCAAACCTGTCTGCAACTAAACAGAACAAATTGATGCTGTCAGGGAGCTGGCAGGTCATTTGACGTTTGCAGCCAGAATTCATTTATTAGGCCCCTTCCTGTTCTGTCTCCTCTCCCAGGAACAGACGCAGAATCCATCACATCGCGTTCTTCCCATTTATTGGATGGTTGTGTCGGTAACAGATTGCAGCGCGGCTCTGTCATCCCGTCCCACAAGTCTCACTGTTCGGTCTCGCGCTTTGATGGCAGAGCCCAGACGCTTGCTGACTGCGGGGCTTCCAGGGACGGCGGCGTATCATGAGTCCCGGTTTGGCACAGAAGGAGGAGGAGGGGGCGGGAGCGCGGCACCCGGGCCGGACAGACTGCCGGGGGGTTCCGCGAGTCACCCCTGCTGTGCGTGGATCTGTGACCTTTGACCCTCCCCGGAGGAGGGAGACACGGGAGCCTCTGCACTCCTTTTCTCTCTTTGTTTCCCAGCATGAACTCGTGGCCACAGCGACCTTTAAAACAGGGAAAAGAAAATATGCATATTCATGGCGTGAAAGTGCTGACGGTGCTGTGGAAGGACAGAGAGCCGCACGGTCCACAACAGAGGACGCGACCGAAGCCTGCGCTCGTGGTGTTGCACCTTTTTTTTATTTAACCTCCTCTGTTGGAGTGAAAACCAATATTTCAAGCCTTTTTTGTTTTATTTTGATAATTAAGGATTATAGCTCATGAAAATCATACCACACTGTATCTCAAATATTCCCAGAATAGATCAAAAAGGGATTTACATGACAGAAATGTCCGAAATGAGGCTAAGACAAAGTGGGCCCAGGTGCTGCAGGGACACAGGTGGCGTCCGCCTGGAGCAGCTTGTTACACAAATCATATCATGCGCGCCGACGGTGAGCATCCCGTCGCCTGTGTGTGCTCCTCCTGCTTCACAGATTCTCTCTCACACACACACACACACACACACACACACACACACACACACACACACACATTTCCCCAAACACTCCAGGAATGCGTCCATAGGCTTTAAAGAGACAAACGGGGGAGAGAAAGGAGAAACGTCTGGCCGATTTTGGCTCATGTCTGTTTGCTTTCACGCTCCAGCTCCAGCTCAGCCTCAAATAGAAGCCAAACCCTTGTGATCTATCGGGTGCCTATAAAATAACCATGGGCGTGTTGTCCCAGATACGAACGGTTTGAAACCCCCTCGCTCTAGTTAAACCCTCCTCACTGGAGCGCTTGTGCTGCAGATTCTGCGGCCCGGCGCTGCGGACCGCTTCCACGGCCAATGACGGCGTCGGCCCATGTGCGCACAAGGCCGAACGTGGCTGCGGGGCCCCCACCCCCCGTCCCCCCCTCCGCAAAATACACCCTCTCCCTGGCGCTCATTAACATTTCAAGAGGAAAATGAGATCGGCGCGCGGCACAGAAAACCCCTTCTGTCACACACACAGAATACACGAGAACAGAGGGCTGAACACGCCGCTGAGCTCGTAAAAGTAAAACGGATCATTTTGACACAAAAACTCCAATCAACTGTCGATTGCAGCTTTTTTTTTTTTTTGTCCCGCCAACAAAATTGAACCACTTTGTGCACTAATCCAGCAAAATGCCCTTTTCTCTGCAGCTCGGTGGCGTCTTTTGTCTGCCGTATCCGAGCAGCGAGAGCTTTATCAGAAACGGGGGTTTATTTCCGCGCACACAGGCTGACATTTTAGCCGAGCACTATCAGCGCAGGACCAAAAGGTTAATTGCCCGCGCCTCTGTCAGGTTGCGAGCGGCGCCGGAACCTCTGATCCGTGAAATGAAAGTAGCTGTCGTCATCCCGACTCGCGAAAAGATGCTGACACACTCGCATCCCGAGGTTTTCTTGGATTTGTTTTTTTTTTTTTGTGCTTTTACTCTCAGACCCTTTTTCGCTGACTTGTGTATGTGCGTGCGGCCGCATCAGCGAGCGAAGTCAATATTTGAATTCCATTAACGTTTTGGGTGTTTTTTCCCCACCCACACTTACTGTTCGGTCTTATTTCCCAAAGCTGAACATCAGTTGTTTTTGAGCACAATGCCTCTCTGAACTGCAGTGCAGGGCTGGAGCCGGTTGCTAAGGGAAGCGAGGAGCAGTGTGTGTGTGTGTGTGTGTGTGTGTGTGTGCTGTTAGGCTTGTGAAATGCCACAAATGTGATGGAGGGAGGGGGGGCAGGGGGAACGTGGTCCGGCCGACGCCCAGCGAGGTGGAAATGTAGGTTAATCTGCTCGTATGGATGCAGCCATCATCATCATCATCATCATTGTAGCTCCTGGAGCAGAGACAAGAGAGTTTGATGGAAGGGGGGGCAGTGGGGTGTTGGCTGAGCCTTGGGGGGGGGGGTCACGATGATCAGATGAAGCGGAGGAAAAGGGCAGGGAGTGGGAGATGAAGGAGGTGGAGAAAGATGAGGGGACAAAAGAACAGAGGGAGCAGCAGCGGCAGCGGATTGATGCGCGCCCCCACCCTCACCTCTCGTCCCGCGACCTATATCTTCAAACGCTCCTCTGTGTGCCCCCACCCCCAGCCCCCCCTCGGTCCCCGCGCCACCTCTTCCCACCACGCTTCCCCTTCTAATTCAATTACACAATCACATTATGTAATGTGGTTATGGGGGGGGGGGCACATACGCTCTGTGAGGTGTGACACTGATTCAGACGCCATCTGCGGCAGGAGACGGGCCGACTTTTTAAACCAAACACTGACTAATCATTTGAGCCGTGCAGCTGCCGTCATGTTGCAGAGGGAACGCTTCTCCCCGTTTCTTTTTTTTCCCCCTGTAGCCTTTCGCAGGAAATGTGTTGTCTCTCCACGTGTATTAGACAGGCTATTTATGGAGCACGGCTCACACGGAGGCAGGTTGCACGGCACTTTAACGCAGAAAGGAGTTTAAACGCCAGAGGATCAAAGGCACGCTCGGTTCAGGGAGGTTGTCAAAGTCACGCACGGCTAATTTTTAGCATGGTCACGAAAGACAAAAAATATAAGTTGTCTCATGGACATGCACTGCAGTGGCCACTATGTTTCTTAATCTAGCGTCACTGAAATGCTGTGTTTTTGTCTCTGCTTTGTGTCAGCAAGTAGTTTAATCCACATGAATGCGCAGTAATGCTGGTCTGAACAAGGCCTGGGAGTTTCTGACGCCCCTTTTTTTTTGGGAACCGAGCCTGTTTGACATGATGGAAACAGCCGGACCTTTCTGCAGAGACGGTCCAGGTGTGCACAGGTGTGGGCTCCTCTCTCGGACACTCTCCTGCGTCACCCTTCGCCGTGACTTCCTCCAAACAGTGACTCTCCACCACTGCGTGCGCCCGCGCTTCTTCCCCGTCTGCTCACCGAGCACGACGCGCTGCTGACCTTTCGTTTCGAGCGCGCTGAACACTTCACAGGTGTGGCGCTCTCATATTGCAGAAGCGGGTCGGCAGTGCACCGTATATAGCTTCGCGCTGAGCCATTCAGTGATTTACAGACCAGCAGCGGCATTACGTATTCAGCCACACGGCGGACGTGAGCGTGAGGTCTGGCAGACCTGACTTCCTTCGTCCTGGCGGCTGCAGCAAGGTGACTGGAGCGCGTCTCAGCCTGGACTGAGCTTGCGCGTGCGTGCGCAGGGGAGATGCTGCAGAGCGGGTTGCCATGTGTGCACCCGGCGAAAGATTAAAACCCCTCCCCCTCGCTCGACTTTCCTCGCGGCCAGATACGTGCGACGACTCCCACCCACTCACACCAGCGCCCCTGCGCCCCATCCTCCCTCCCAACCCGAGGGTGACACCTAGTGGAGCCAGGTTGTGACAACAGACACTCCCCCACCCCCACCCCCACCCCTCTCGCTGCCCTCACCCTGACCTGCAATTCTTTACACGCAGAATAATTTATGGTTTAATTTACAGCGCTCTGCGAGGCGCGGGCATTTTCTGGTGATTGTACAAGCACAGTGGGGCAGGAGGGTGGGGTAGGTGGGAGGTGGGGAGGTGGGGGGGTGGAGAAGGGACACTGAGCAGTATTCCCAACATGCTGATAAACACAAAGGCTGCAGCAGAGCCTGATCTCACTGGTCTCCATCAGGAAGCCGACTCTCATCTGTTCTCTTTGCTTTGGCCGTTCTCCTGTGCCTTCACACCTTCACACGCTCCAATCAGACGTCGCCTTTCATTTCCACGCCGGGGTGTGCCTGCACACTCTCCGGGTGGCGGAACGCATCATAATGCAGCTTGCCGCGCCGGCCTGCCGCCTGAAACTCATTTATCACGGCCGCCGCGAGGAAGACTGTTCTTCATTCAGCAGCACATCTCTCACCTCTCTGCCGCCCTCTGTCTCTCATCCTCTCCATCCATCCCTCATTTACACCTCTCTCCCGCAGGCTGTATGAGCCCCACCACCACCACTCCCCGGGTTCTTTCAATTTTTAATTACCTGTCAGAGACCCGAGGTCTCGATCCCCCTGCCTCCCAGCTCTCTGCCACATCTCATTCACCTCAGACTGGCCAAGAATGAGTCTATAAAAATCCTGCGAGGAGAGATTTACAATCAGGCGCTCGCCCGCTGAGAAGTGCATTGTGGGAAGAGTAATTTTCACTGCCCACAGATGTACTGTAAATGTCTAGCTTCTCTTCAATCCTGGCTGTTGCAGGACCCAGCAATCCTTTTGACCAGTTGTCAATTACAAGCCTGTATGTGTGATTATAAGCAAGAACAACCCCGACCAAAACGATGGAAAGAGGAAAGGGTGGAGACAAGTTCATGATGTAGTCGTTTACAATACAGTGAGCATATTTGACATATCAGCCATCCCCCACACAGTTGTTTCTCCTAATGTGAACCTGATCAAGTTAAAGCTCACACTGAGCATCCATTATTTTATTTCAAAAGTGCTCATGCACAGGTGAAGCACATTCATGTGGAACTGTCCAATATACAGTCTGACTCACCTTCATATTCTTAAAACTCTTAAAATATGCTGTTATTGGTAAATCTCAGTCATCGCTGGCTCAACCTCTTAAACTTTGCACAAGTGAATATTAGGAGAAAATGATACACGGCGTAAGCAGAAAGTCAAATATAATGTTTGCAAAGCTTTCAAAACAGAAACCAAGTGTGTGAAAGTTGCATTACAACAGTTGTTGCAAAACAGCTGTTGAGTGACAGGCTGAAGTCTTCTTTCGTCCTGCAGCTCTGTCTCACTGTCTTCCCAGGTCGTCTCCTCGGCCCTCATTCGTCCCGGTTAAAAGAGGAGAGTGCACGACGGAGCAGTTGCATCGCCGGCGATCGGCGGTGTCGCCTTTCCTCGACGCACCGAGTCAGACTGTAGCCGTCGGGTTAAAAGTTCGAGCCGGGCCTGCGATGCGGCGGCCCGTCTCAGATGCGCAGTGCGATAGAGGAAGCTCTGACTTCTTCTGCGCCGCTTCCTGTTGTGTCAGATGGTTTTGGGTGTACTGCGCCGTGTGCACTTGCGGGGTAGAAAGATCCTGTTCTGCTTTGCCTCTGCCGCAGTCGCTCTCAAGCGACCTCGTACCCGTCGACTGGAAGCAGCCATGCACGGACGGCCGAGGTGCGCCGCCGTGCGCCGCGCGTTGAGCGTGTTCAGAGGCTACAGGCGAGCCGGGGAGGATGACGACGACGTGTTTGTGTGCGGCCTCGGGAACAAGGTGACACGCCAGACAGGATGGGTTTGGAAATATGTGGATTCTGCTTAGTTTTAAACTTTTGAAAGTGTTAGTTTTACCACGTCAGGTACCTTTTGCACCGTGTCCTCTCATGGATTAATATAGAACAGGGGGTCTGCTTTGCCAGCACAGATGGATTTCATGTCCTGTAACCGCTTTTTCCCTCAACCTGTCCATTTATAGCCTGAGAACTTTCCATCAGTCGCCGGCAGCTTTTGTTCTCCGCAAACTGATAAATTGGCTTCCAGGCAGCTCGGGGAAGGTCCTCGCTGAAGTTGGCCCGTCTCAAACTGCTGTGTGCCAGTGAAACGCTTGATGCGGAGTTCAATTAAACATGCAGGAGAGTGGTGGCTCTCCCGCTATTCCAGCCATGTGTGCGACTCGCGTCTCATGTTGCGCAAGGCTTTTCTTTCTGGTAGAGAACAGTCAGTTTGTGCAAAAGAGGGCACACGTTGTCTCTGGACCTCACTTCTGTTTTGTCTGTGTGGTTGTTTTTTATAGGGAGCAGTTGGTCCTTTCTTCTCTTTTTTTCTTATAAAAGTTTTGTAAAATATTGTATTTTGTAGTGTAAGTGATGTATTAACTGCTCATTTATATATCAGCATCGGCACATTTTAGGCCAATAGCGTTCCTCGTGACATGGTCTGTCCACAGGTAGATACTGCAGAGTTTTTGGTTTTTTTCAAGCTATTCTGCACAGTGTACTGAATTGTGATCAGTCTATAATGACAAAATTGAAAGGCTTTAGTACCTCTGTAATGTCTCCTGTGGCTCTGGAGGTAATTTGGTCAAGTGCGAGATAATAATCCCTGACGCCCTAATGGAAAAACCACACTGTGTTGCATTATGGGAGGTGGTCTGTCTTGGGTTTTTGGAGCTTTATGCATTAAAAAAAAAAAAGTCAGGACATCTCAACTTCTGCTTCTTCAATTTTGACCATCCTTTCTAAAGTCTCTCCCCTGTGGAGCACTAAAGAGCTGCAGCATCAACAATATGAGGTTGCATGAAGGTGACGCGCGGCGTGCGCGTCAGAGGTGGGCCTCCGCACGGCGACGGTCTGTGCGCGCCCTGCGCTCGGTCCAAAGCGGTTGTCGGATGATTGTCTGGGAGGGCAGAAAAATGCTGCGCGTGACGTTAAAGCCGGGTAATGACTGCAGTTCGGTTCGTCTGCACCCGGCGGAATCTAAATGGATTTGACCCGCGTCCAATCATCTGCATTTAGACTCCATCATTACCACATTATCGCCTAACAGGGAAAAAAAAAAATAACAACCCTGATTAAAACTGCAACTCGCTGGCTCCGAGCGATGAGTCTGATCGACGGGTCGGCCGAGCTGCCCTTCCTCCGCTGCAGCATGTGTGCAGGATATTAAATAATAATTTATGTGAAAAATATTCCTGTTATTCCAAGACCAGCAGGAAGTCCCATCTGCGTGCTGAAAAGAGTCCAGCAGCTCTCTGAGAAGTGTGCACCCCCCTCCACATTCCTCACCTGTAACAAATAGAATGCTGGCACAGCCTCCGGTATCTACTCCTCTTCTGTTTGGACACTTATCTGCTCTCTTTTACAAAATGTTTGGTGCTGGCGTCGGTGTCAGAGGCCCGCCCAACCCCCCCAAAAAAAAAAAATATTTTTCAGACGCATTCAGTGTTGAATGCTCTGCGCCGTAGCAATGGAAACATAGCTCTCTGGCTTTTGTGGTGTGACCTTCAGATGCTGCCAAGTTTTCAAAAAACTGTCGCCGAAGTGTGTCTGCTCTGACACCGCGGTTTGTGATTAAGATTATTGCGCTGACTGTGGTTTGTTGTCGTTATTTGGTAAATCCAATATGAGGATACCAACTGTTCTTTGTGCACCTCGAACTCATCTCGTTTCCTCTTCTGTTTCCTTGTTTTCGCTGCGCATCGTGCATATCTTTTGGGGTTCCCCATTCTTATCTTGTTTATTTCCACCGTCCGTTCTTTACACGGTTCTCATGTTTAAGGCGACACGGTTGCTTGTTGTTGTCCTTCAACTCTTGCGACATGCGTCCTTTCCGAACGTTCTCGCTGAATCCGCCTCCTCGCTCTTCGCTGGCCTCTCTATCGAGCACGTCAGTCGCAATTCAGAACAAAGTCTGCAACACGTGATTTATGGATGCACTGCTGTGTAGAATGGGGTAAAATTCTGTGCAGAGATTAATTTTGATCCCATGTGCTTTACACATAACTGCATTTGTTTCATACGTCACCATCTGTCTTTTCTATCATCTTCCCCTTCCTCCTCCCCCTGTGAAACCCTTGGTAACCTGTGTTTTGATAACACCAGCATCCCTTGATGTTCATAGCAGTTGCGCCTGCTCCGTCAGCGTCATTACATAACTGTGCTCTGGCTGGAGGGCTCGATCAGGATCGGACTGTTATGGTTTTAAAGGCCACATGCGGGCCACATGGGCATCTGATTAGATCAGCAGCTGCATCCTGCCATACAGGCTGTCAGAGCTGCTCAGAGCTGTCGGGTTGGGTTGGGTTTACGTGCATCAGGTCTGGGTGCGCAGCTAAATGTGCAGGATTGTGATTGTTACTTTGCAACAATAACCAGCTCGGCTTGTTTACATTCTGTGTTCTGTGCTGACCTGGACCAACATTCCCACAGATTCTTAGATCTTTGCAGACTCTGGAATGCTTTCTGGGCTCCGTCTGGTTATGGAATTCCTGGAATATCTTTGATTTTTCAGAAGCAAGTCAGGACATTCATTAAGTCTATGGAGAAGTTAGGGAGTGTCTGCTGAGGGATCAGGAAAAAAGTGTTCAGATCATGATTGAAACACTGAAATGAATGCTTAGGGATAACACATCAGAGATGCTGATCTGACCGCCTCTCTCTTCCTCCTCCAGACAACCTCACCTACAGGGCAGGGCCGGTCCGACTCTCCGGTGTACACCAACCTCCAGGAGCTGAAGATCTCGCAGTCCAGCCTGCCGCCCGTCCCCTCCAGCTCGCCTCTGCACATCCTGGGCGACTGGGAGACCCACAAGGACCTGAGCGGCAGGCACTTCTACTACAACCGGGCCACGGGAGAGCGGACCTGGAAGCCCCCGCGCACCAGGGATACCAGCGGCAGCACCAGCAGCTTCCGGACGGACAGCCAGGGTACCGTGGAGAGCGAGGTGAGGGATGTTTATGCTTATATTTCCCATTCTTGTGTCGCCCGCAGGAAACAGTAGGTGCCATCGCATGCTGTAACACAGGATTCAGGCGTTTAGTTTGTATGGGAGGAAAGGTCGAGGTGATGCTCCAGTCTCAGAGGACATTAAACAGCATGTAAATGTACTCTCCAGCATGCGGTGTTGGATAAACAGGTTGTGGTGAAGGTGCCGACCTCAAAGCACTTTTGAAATGCTGTTGTGGTTTGTGAAGGTGAGGAAACGAGTGCTGTTTGATGTGAGGAAGTCGTGCTTTCCTTTCAGGTTGTCATTTCCTGCCTAATTATCCAACGCTGCCCCTGTGTGGTGTTTTAGTGTATTGCTACACCATGGGGACAATAAGGAGGATGGATTTTGTACGGCGTTATTAGAATATAATCAGTGTTGAAAAGATGCTTGGGAAAAAAGTCAACATATCAGTCTGAGTGTAATTAGACCCTCAGACCAGATGGATTGAGCAAATATCATTGAGAGGAAGAAGAAAAGGAGAACAACAACACTTTTATTTTATATTCTGTAATACTTCCCATTTACTGCATTTCAGAGACAAAGAAAGTACTTGATCTTCCACAGCGTTCATTTACCAGCTATTTAATAGCCTCTCTACATGTAAACACAAACAGAAGTTATAACAGCTTTCTATGTCAGTGCCGTGACGCCGTCAGTTCAACCCAACAGACCATCTGAACATGTGCCGCGCTAATTCATATTTTGGATACAGTAACAAAGTCACTGCAGTCGAATGAGGTCATTATCATTGCTTGCATTTTTTGTAAGCATGTGCAGAGAACAAAGAAAGAAAGAAAGTCAGAGGAGTTGAGGGAGAGTGACAGGAAAGTTCTCTGACGACACCGCTGGAGTGGACTGGAGCATGAGTCGGCTAATAATTTGGTCTTTAGCCAAATATGCAGGTCAATAACGACACATGTTGACAAGAAGTGAAGTATAGAAACAATAGTGTTGTTTTGCTCACACAGTGTAGGAGTGACTTGTTATCTTCTCTGATGTGGACATGAATCAGCAGATCTGTTAGAGTGTTATAGCTATGCTAACACCATCACAATGCAGGGCTAGCTAACAGTTTACCAACCATATTGTCTGCTGATAACGCTCTCTCTCTCTCTCAAAACAGTTTCAACAAACACAAGCATTCTAACCTTCATGAACAATAAAAAAAATACCTACGGAGTACCAGATGTAATAATCATGTTCCAGTGAATATTCTGTATTCGGACTGTTGCGTCTTCTGCTGATTTTTTTTTTGTCTTTTTGTTTCGTAATGCTTCATTAAAAACTCGTAGCATTCAAGTTTTTGCCTCTGTCCCTCGTCCGTCCTCCACAGCTGCTGTCCTCAGAGGAGAACTGCCACAGCACCCACTCCAGCCAGTCTGACAGCCAGTACGGGTCGCCCCCCAGGGGCTGGTCCGAGGAGCTGGACGAGCACGGGCACACGCTTTACGTGTCCGAGTACACGCAGGAGAAGGTGGGGTCTCCATCTCCATGCTATCGTCCAGTCAGCCCTGCCAGTTCTCTCCACATCACAGATGATGGCATGGTTTTACTTGTGTGTTTGCTGACTCGCGTTTGTGTGTACAGTGGATAAAGCACGTGGACGAGCAGGGCCGGCCTTACTACTACAGCGCTGACGGGTCCAGGTCAGAGTGGGAACTGCCCAAGGTGAGCAGCAGCTGTCCACGCTTTTGTCTTTCCTGGTAAATGAGTAACCTCCACTGCAACGCAATCTCCTGGAAAACCTTCTCACGTTACATCACCTAACACCACTGACACACTTCTCTGTGACGTCTGCGGGCCTGTCAGTGTAAGTGGATGAGCGTAATGAGGAGCTAAGTTTGAGCCAAGTTTGAACTAATCTGGAGGCTTTAGAGCCGATCAGAATAGGTCGCTCCGTTCTCAGGGTGAATAGACGGTAGTCTGGACACGGAGACGTTAAGTGGACCCTGCTGTTGACTGGAGGGCTGAGGTTGTAAGAGGAGCCCCCACCCCCCATGTCTAATGGTGCTGTGGAGAGCGAAAGGAGAGGTAGGGGAGAGAAGGAAAGCGTCTGCTGGAACACCTCTGTGACGTCTAAACTCTCTCTCTCTCTCTCCTCCGTATAACATCTCCCCTCAGTCTGGCGAGGTCCCCAAGAGTCGCAGTCTGGAGAGGAAGCAGCAGGATCCCATCGTCCTCACCAAGTGGAGACACAGCACCTACGTGTTAGACCTCAACGACAAGGTACGACACCGCGACGACCCCCGAGATGTCAAGTACTCAAAATCTGAGAATCTCACGCAGACTCTCGGCTGTGATTGGTCTCCTGCTGCTGCAGGCTTTCTGGCAGGTTCTTACTAGTCTTTCCCTTCCCCGTCCTTTCAGTGGTGGGTTTAATCCCTGAGGACTAATTACATTTCAGTGGCTAAGTCTGTCTCTCTGGATGTCTTGGCAGAGGGTGTTACATTGTTCAGGTGAAAAGCAGATTAACTGCGTGTGTTTAAATACGGTTGTTGTGATTGTGGTTATCAGGTGGTGAAACCTACAATTCTAACACCACCACATCAGCAGTGTGGCAAACATTTAAGTGACAGAGCTTAATGCTAGCTAGAAGACTCGTCCCTCCTTTAGAAGCGGGTCAGTATTTAAATCATAAAAGATAAAAGCCATTGTACCTGACAGGTCAAAGAGAAGCAACTGAAGCAACTTTTGACTTGATCATTTGCGCAACACAACATATCGGAGGCTAACCCCCGCCATGGTTGTCGTTGCAGTTCTCGTTCAAACTCTGGCGGTTTGCCTCAGAGCCGCACAAGAGGAGGTTTCGTCTCTCTCTTTACCGAGATAAAGTTGGTACCGCAGCTCGGCCCTGCCTCTAATCAGCAGATGATCCGTTTTGATTCGCCTTGTCCAGTCACACGCCTCCTCAAATTGCTCAAATAATCAGGAAATGTGACGATCGAAATCCACGTCCTGACTCAATCAAAGATGTCTGATTAGTTTGTATCTTGGAGGCTGCAGATGTACAGGAAGGGAGCGCAGCTTCTTTGAATCAATCTCCTCTGATTTAACACATTTTCACCAAGCATGTCTCTAACCCCAATTCACTCTTACCCCAATCTTTACTGACCTGAATTAACATCCAGCTCAGTCTTGTGATTCCACTCCAGGTTCCTGATCCTCTCTCCGCTCCTCACCGCCATCACACCGGCCGTCTCCACGTGTCTCGTAGCTCGCTGGTAGCAATTAGAAACTCATCATCTTTGCTCCTCTTATTGGTAGGAGTGCGCTCCGGTGCCCAAGCAGAGCTCTCCAGATTCTGACTCCTGCCCCTCATCTCCTAAGCACCCCTCGACCGTTAGTATCCCAGCTTGCACTGCACCGCACCTCACTCATCATCTCACCCTTCATTTGCTTGACTTTCCATTTGGCTTTTCTCACCTACCGCATGCCGCATCCCAAACCTAACTGCATCACATCTAACGCTAAAAATTTTAAAAAAATCTCAACCAGCAGGAGAGCGGGAGTTTCAGCCCTTTGCAGCAGCCGTAGGGCGCCCCCTGCTGGTTATATTTTGGCACACAATCAAGCAGCCGCTTCCAGTCTTCGACACTGCCCATTTGCTTCTTAAGCTCCAGTGTGTTTGTGTGTGGATATGTGCGTGTTTTCATGCACGTGCTCCAGCAGGTTCTTACCTGCGCCCTGTGTCCTCCTCCTCAGCCCTCAGAGAAGTGCGGAGTCCTCAACGTCACCAAAATCACCGAAAATGGAAAGAAAGTCAGGTATGAGTTTGCTTTTTCAAAGCCCCGATGACCTCCACAGAGTCGTTGCTGAAAACCTGAGACCCGTGTCGTCTGTGTTTTGATTGTGACCGACAGGAAGAACTGGACCTCGTCGTGGACGGTGCTGCAGGGTTCCTCCCTGCTCTTCGCGAAGGGTCAGGGGGGCAGCACCAGCTGGGTAGGCATCCCATCAGCCCCTCAGGGCTCTGCACAGTTTTCAGCATTCCATTCATCTCTGTTATTTCACCTCTGTCTTCATTGCCAACTGTGCTGTGAAGATGGCCATCCTCTGTTTATCGCTCCTCTCCTCTCCTCTCCTCTCCTCTCCCCTCCTGAAGTCTTACTACCGCAGCGGCTCCATCCCAGAGCTGCTCCTCACTCTCCTTAGCAGCTGGAAGCGCTCAGTCAAGCCCCGTCCTGCTGTCTCCTATATGAACTGTAGGCCTGTGCAGGCTGCCGCTGTATGTCCCCTCTCTCTGCACGTCTCGCTGCTCCTGCACGTCTTTCATTCCTCCATCCAAACCTGCTCTGACCGACTGACGTCCATGTGTGCGTGTGAAGCTTGGTGGAGCTGATCCTACCGGGGGAGCAGCACTAATCGTTATTTTACACGACTGCATATAACTGCAATAATGACTAACAGAGCTGTATCGCCAGACGCCGCATCTTTCAGCTCGTTGTTTTGGTTCCACAGCCTGAAACTTTACTGTTTGGGTTCGCTCTCATCATCATTGCTTCCAGAACTGGCGGCTGGTTACAGCATAGCGGTTCTGATAAACCCACTGCGCGCTTCCTCAACAAACAGCAGGCAGACGCAGCGAGCTAGCAGCTGGCGAACAGAGTGGAGCATTTGCAGGGCTCGGCATTATAATTCTATTTCCATCTGGAGTTGGTAGAGACAAAAAGATGGAGTGAATATTAGAGTTTGATTCATCAGGCGGGCGCAAACACAACTTCGAACGAGTGACAGTCTGATGTATAAACAGGCAACTGTGTCTTAACAAGACTGCCGTATCAACTTTCATAGGCAGTGCTATTTCAGTGTTGTGTTTACGCTGAACTGATGTATTCCCCCCGAGCAGCACATAAATCCGTTGATGCGGGTTTGCGTTGGACGGAAGGATGAAACCGAGTCTCCGAATTGTGTGAAGGAGAATTTCCCAAGCGTTTATTTATTTGATTTGGCAAGAGAATGTAAAATATAAAGACTCAGGGTTTTAGTTAGTATCAGACAGATGACAGGAACTCCCAGTCACACTCAAAGTGGTGGACCAAGTAGCTCATGGTCACAATTTGAAACCATACTCCACAGACACACTCCACTCTTTGTTCTATTTTTACATGTCTCTCCATACCAAAACACATCAGTTCAGATTTTTTAACCTCTAAAAAAAATAGCAGCAGGCTGATCTGAAGTCAGATATCACACCTGCAATAAGTTACACTTCTGATAACATGAGACAATAATAAGGGGGATGAAAGGCAAGCACAATTGTAATAATAATAATAATTGTCATTATATGAATTTAAATTAAAAATAGCTCTTATTTTATTATGATACCATACACTAAGTTGGAAAGTCAAAAGGGAAAGTCAGCGAATGGCTTTGAATTCTGTGTCCCACAATTTAATCAAAAAAGCATTGTGTGCTTATTAGTATGCATGTGACGGTTTTAACAAGAACTAACAGAGTTTTTGCTTTTCATGTAACACAATGCTGAAGATGAGTTTGCATCAACGAAGAGCTGTGAAATGACATGCCCAGCTTTTAACCGCGTCGCCCCTGCTCCCACAAGCATTGCGGTGGATTAAGTGTCTGCGCTGCAGAACCGTTTCTTTGGTTTGCGACATGCACGCCACGTCCTCTCTCTGTCAGCCGCGGACCCTCACGCTGTTTCCTTGATTTCAGAAGTTCGGCAGCAACCAATCCAAGCCCGAGTTCACCGTGGATCTGCGGGGCGGTTCTGTGGACTGGGCCTCCAAGGACAAGTCCAGCAAGAAGCACGTCATCGAGGTATCTGCCCTCACGCTTTGCCGTAGATCAGCCCTCCCTTTCAGGCATTTTATAGCCGTCATGATGTTGACTCCTCCTCTCCCAGCTGAAGACCCGCCAGGGGACAGAGCTGCTGATCCAGTCAGAGATCGACAGCGTGATCAACGACTGGTACCGGGCCCTCACAGAGACCATCAACACACACGTGAGGGGACGCGTTCATCCTCGGTTTCACTTTCACGTTGCTCCTCATCAGCGCTAAGTGAAGACGATGTGTGAAGTGTCTTTCATCTGCACTCATTCAGTCATCTCTTTGCCTCGTCCTGTCCAGGCCTGGGAGTCTGATGAGGCCATCGAGGAGGACATGCCCGAGTCTCCTGGAGCTGAGAAGCAGGACAAGGAGAAAGACCACCGGGACTCCAAGAAGAATAGAGGTGCGACTCTCTGCCGCTGCGAAAGCGCGGCGCTGCCTGTCGGCGGCGTCGCTAGAGAAACGCGCTCACATCCTGCCTGTCGTCCTTCAGTGATGAAGACCTCCGTGAGCATGGACTCGTCGGACCAGAAGAAAACCAGGATGAAGCTCAAGAAGTTCCTCACGCGTCGACCCACGTACCAGGCGGTCCGAGACAAAGGATACATCAAAGGTATTCAGACAGTATTCTGTTGTCAGTCGCTCCGTTTTTTGGACAGTTTCCGACATGTGAATACGTGTCGCCGTTTGAGTATTTGGTGGCACGCGGCCTGTCGAGGCGTGTAATCAAAGTTTTCCTCTGCCGATCCGCAGATCAGGTGTTTGGCTGCAGTCTGACCAGCCTGTGCCAGCGGGAGAACACATCAGTGCCCAACTTTGTCAAGATGTGCATCGACCACGTGGAGAACACGGGTATGAACTGAAGCCCCGCTTCGTTTCCGCTCATTCAAATCCCACGTTACTGATGACGTCGCGAAGGCGGAGACAATCGCAGCTGCAGTGATTCAAAATGAATGACAACTGGCAAAGATTGGCATGTCCTCGTGTTTTCCGTTCCCTGCTTCACCTCTTCATCCGTCCACTCGCCCCGCAGGTCTCAATATCGACGGCTTATACAGAGTGAGCGGGAACCTGGCGGTGATACAGAAGCTCCGCTTCGCCGTGAATCACGGTAGGGCTCCGGCCCCGTCGGACAGAATGCGATGATGTGTCGGCGGCCAGGAAGGAGTTTTCCTGTGTTAAAGCTTTGCTGTGTTTTTTTTCATCCATCAGACGAGAAGGTGGACCTGAACGACAGCAAGTGGGAGGACATCCACGTCACCACCGGAGCTCTCAAGATGTTCTTCAGGGAGCTCCCTGAGCCGCTCTTCACATATGGATCCTTCAACGACTTTGTCAACGCCATCAGTGAGTGTCCAGATTCACCGCTGTTCAAACGCGCCCTGACGCGATTTAAAAATACGCAATGACCGATCAGGTGTCGAGCTCACGGTTTCAGTCCCTCCCGTCCCCGCTTTGGCCACAAGGTGGCGCTCTTCACCTGCACATTCACTGACCCGCCGTCCATCTCTCTGCCTCAGAGTGCTCCGACTACAAGCAGCGAGTGAACTCCATCAAAGACCTGATCAGGAAGTTGCCAAAACCCAACCACGACACAATGCAGAACCTCTTCAAACACCTGCGCAGGTAAGTCACACACACACACACACACATCATCTTAATCTACAGACCTGCGTCTTTTAAATATTATTTACAGAAGTAATTAAAACGTACTACTAACATTATTATATCCTGGTGACATAGTTCCTTCCGTGAGACTAAGTTTCTTTAGCAGTTTTGTATATTTAACTAATTGAAAAAGGCTTAAAATATGTTTATGTTTCCCCAATGACTGTTGGCACAGATGTGGAATATTTGGGGAAAAAAAAAAAAAAAGCCTGACTAGGTGCTGAATTTTTCCCATGGAGGTTTCACATGCAGGAATTTATAATATTATATTATAATATAATATTCAGATGATCAGTGAAAACATCTGTCTCATCACTAAACAAGAGCAGATAACCAAACAAACTATGACAAACCAAACTAAACCAAATACTGACACAGTGAAAATGAACCCTAATTTAGGCATATTTCCAGAAATAGAATTAATATGCATCGCCCCCCTTAAACAAACAAACTAAATACACAAACACTGGGGCCACATACAAGCTTGCTTGCGTGCGTAACGTCTAAGGGTACAACAAAATGATGCAGTTACCATTAGAGCTGAGGGGAGGGGCCTGTGCCGCCATCCGTTTTATTACAAAGGTCCCGACAGGATGTTTGTTTGCCACGCGCGATGATGCGCTCCGCTCCAGCGTGCGAAACCGACGGGAGACAGGGACACGGTTCACGCGTCGGCGTTCCGATTTGGACGGGCTGGCGCTTTTTCACCGAGTGATCCTCGGCACCTTTCCGAGCGCCCGCCCCGCGCCCGCTCCCCCTCACCGGCGCGCCGTCGGGCTGTTGGGTTTAACTCCGTGACCCCCGCAGCGTGTTAAATGAGTTTGGCACTGATTGCGCCTCGCTGGTGCCCGCTCCCGCTCCACTCCCGGGCCGGTCCCCCCCCCCCCCCTCGTGTTTACCTTTGCTCGGACCGCTCGGCCTGTGGGCGGACACCGACTCCATCCGGGGGTTTAACGCGCGCTCTCGGCCCGCCGGAGCCGGTGGCGGTATCATATGTTCCCGATGACATTTGCCTCGGTTTCCAATTTGCATTTATATGGCGCCGTGTTTGCTGTAATTCAGCACCTATGAAGTGGTGTTTCTTGAGGAAATTTATAGCGTGACATTCAGTGTATGGAGATCTACGTACATCAGCGGGCGGATTTAATCTCCTTTTTTTTCCCCTTCTATGAATATGTTATTGTTTTGTGCATCTGCATGCAAGGATGTAGATTCTATTTAAAAAGGCTATTATGCTCTTGCCTGGAGCGTTCAGAGGTGTTGCAAAGTGTGTGTGTGTGTGTGTGTGTGTGTGTGTGTGTGTGTGTGTGTGTGTGTGTGTGTCACCAGGCTTGCCTCAGCACTCAATCTCAAGCCCCGCAGATGTGTGTAAAAGATCGTTATGTTGTTGGGTTGGTTTTTTTTTTTAGATGAGACCCCGAAGCTGCACTGAAACCAAACGACTGTCAAACAAATTCATAGTCACAACACACCCCGGATTTAAATCTGCTCTTGCTGTACCCCCCCCACTTCCTCCCCACCAGGGTGATTGACCACGGCGAGGCCAACCGCATGACCACCCAGAGCGTGGCCATCGTGTTCGGACCCACGCTGCTGCGGCCCGAGACGGAGACGGGCAACATTGCGGTCCACATGGTCTACCAGAACCAGATAGTGGAGCTCATACTGCTCGAGTACGAGAGCATCTTCGGCAGGTAGAGGCGCCCTCACTGAAGAGGACGCCGGGCTTTTCAAAACAGAGACTGCTTTTCCTTCGACCCCCCCCCCCTTTTTTCCTTTGGCTGAACTGAACAATCCTGTGGACCAAGCGGTTGAGAGAAAAGAAGCTACTTTCCATTCATTGCCGGGACAGCATTGCACTTACAGAGGCTTTCAGAGATGTATTGAAAAGAGGTGTACAGATTCCACTTTTTTTTTCCGCGCTGCGAGGAGCGGTGCGGACGATGGACAGTTGTTTCCTAGTGATGCCGTGGTGACGTGTGGACGTCCGTGTGATTTGGTGGATTTGAGCGTTCAGGTGTGTTTGTTTTTGGTTTTTTTCGCATACACTGAATCCCTGTGGCCAGTAATTCAAACTTTGAGAGCGGGGGCCGCGGCTGTGCCGGAGCTGGACGTGTCTTCTGTGTCGTGGAGCTTCATCTGTGCCGTGCGAGCCCTTTTCCCATCAGGTGGAGAAAACGAATCAGTGTTAACGGACTGTGTTTTTTGGCACTTCAATGGACTGGGGGTCACCGATCTGTGTGCCCCCCCCCCTCGCTCCACCTCCACCTCCCCTCCTACAACCAGTGTTAACCCTGTGACATGAGCGTCCTGTGACTTGAATGAAGGATGTGTGCGTGAGTGAATTAACCTAAATGGAATCCTCCCCACTCTGTACGAACTGTGTGTCGTGTAGTCTAACGTGCTTTGGTAAAGTTTCCGTCACGCTGCCTGGGTGGTGTCGGGGTGGGGGGGGTGGGGTGGGGGTGTTGGGGTGTGGGCGGGGGCAGCAGCACCTGCGCCTTTCATGAACTTCAGCGTTCAGTGCGGCCGAGATCGAGACATCGCTGGAAAACAATTAAAAGTGGATTTGCGGAAACCGTTATCACTTCACATGAATTGTGTCGGATGACCCCACCCACACCGCCCATACACCGCCCACACCCCCCCCCCCACCCTCACCCTCGCTAACATGAAAGAGCATCCAGAGAAGGGAAGCTGTAATGAGAAGACGTCAGAGGAGGCTGTGTGGGCGTTCTCTGAGCGTATGTACAGCACAGAAGCTGCTGGTGAGGTGTGTACGCCTGGAATGGTGAGCCGGTGAAAGATGACTTGGATATTTTATTTTATTTTTTTTTTTTTTGTAAATTTGAATTAAAACATGAGAATATGCAGATTGTGGGGGAGAAAAAAAACAAAAAAAAAAAAAACGTGATCCGACTGTTACTTTTGTTTGAAAGTGTACCTGGGAGTGTTTGTGCATGCTCAGCTGCACATTTTGAATGTAATTTTCAGGCTAACTGCTGTTTGTGAACTTGCTATGTCTAATAAATAAAAAAAAAAAGAAGCGAGAGCGAAAGAGAAGAAGAAGAAGAAGACGTGAGTGTTTTTTCTGGCGGACGAGGAGTCTGCGGCTTCACCTTCAATCTGCTGGAAAGCTTCACCTTTTCCCTCGGCTTTAATTACATAATTGAATTAATCTACTCAGCCCCGATATCCTGCCTATTGAACTGAGTGATTAAGCTTCCGCGTCTCAATCAATTACGTCCCTACCTGTTAATTATGAAATGAATCGCGGTATATTTCAGGAGATCTCTCGAATGCGGCGCAACCCCTGGCGCCCGGCTCCCATTAATCTGGCTACGCTGTTCTTCGAAGGCTTTTTTTTTTTTTTAGCGCTCCGCGGGTCAGACGGGGGTGCAGACCGGAAGCGTGCGGATTAATTGATGTGTAATTAGGTAATTGCCACGGTGCCGGTTTTGATTAAGAAGCGGGGCCCGCCCGCTGCAGGCCGCCATGCCATTCAGCTTTCTCTTTATTAACCTGCAGGTTGTGCGCGTGCGTGCGAGATCCGGAAGTGCGGGAAAAAGTAAGTGAAAAGTTTCATAAAGAATCATAAAAAAAAAAAAAATACATGATTAGAAAAAGATGATGACATGGCGAGACTTAATAATGATTAACTTTCAAAATAATGATAGTCGGCTTTGACTGCCATAGTTTTGATACAGCTAATTGTTACTTTAATAATACTTAAAATTTAGTAATTTGGACTGAAAAAGTCAAGAGTCGCTCTATTAACTTTACTACTAACTGTTGTGAATCATTTATATTTTATTTTCCTCATGCCAAACTCTTCACATTCGTCCTTTGCCGTTAGCTTGTGTCAGCGACAATGAGCTCCCAGGGAGAAAAGAAACCCCTTCACTTTGTTTGTTGCGATTTAATTTGAGTAGTGTATGGTTTTTCATCTAGTTGTGACACAAACTAAACTCTTTCCAAGCGAAGAAGTCGTCTGCACAGTTTGAACTGACTAACGATATCAAGCCTGGTACAGTGTATGGAGCATGTTAAAGGAATTAGGATGTTTCCATGAGCACACGATCAAAGAAGTGCACGCGAATGGAAGATCTCACCATAAGTGCAGCAGTTTTCACTTGTTTTTTTGGCCTGGTGCAGGTCGGGGGTTTTAATAAACTGGTTCCTTCAGAATAAGTCGATTCTCTGAGGAGCCAAAATGCAATCCCCACGTTTGTTTTATGTGTACCTATTACCACATGTGCCCTTTCTCTGATCACAGCCGCCCCTCTTTGAAGTCCAGATCAAGCCCCCCACCCCCCGTGTCTACGTGTTAATTTACTGCAACAGGTCTGACTTACACCTCAGCTCTGGCTCTGTTTTGATTGGACGGACCACCTTGGATCCGACGAACGTGTTGGAGGTAGGCAGCGCTGAATCATGTGCCCCGCTGGGAAACCGCAGGCCGTTAAAACTGAGACGCGGAGAAGGAGGGGCCCCCAGAATTTCCAAATGAGAAAACAATTAGATCATTTCTATAATTCATGGGCGCGACCGCAGCTCAGGCCCGGGAGGCGAGGAGTGTTTGAAGTGCTCCATATGCTCGCCGTGGTTTTCAGGGCCCGATCTGCTCGGCGCTGGCCCGGCCTGCTCCGTGGAGGCTGAGGTGTGGGCAGGTAATGTGAACAAGCCATTATGGGGCATAAAAGATTTATGGATCTTCAGTGTCCTGCCCCCCACCCCCTCGCTTCATTTGCAGGTGGGCTGTCAGCAAAGTGGCAGGATGAGAACAAAATGGTTTCGGAGGTTTTGCCACTCTGTGGTGAAGACCTCTGTACTTTACCCACTGCTTTTTACTCAGCGAGCACACGGCTGCTGAAACCAGGAGGATGACATTATAAAACACAGTTGTAATGCAGAGCAGCGTTTTATAAGACGCTTTGAAACCACCCAAGATGTCAGGATTTAGGAGCCAGATCCCACGATTACCGCGCAGCTCTCACCATGCGCATATACATTTGATTGTCAGTGTAAAATATGTCTTAGTGCAACTTCAAACAGAGTCAAGTTCTCTGTGTTTTTTTTTTTAGTTGAGATTTGAGGCCCTAAAAGCTGATGTTTTCTCACCCCTAAATCCTCCAGCGTTTGTCTTGAGGTGCTAACAAATCATCCGTATATGGGAGAGGCTACGTGCGATATTTCACTTGACGCATTAACCACTTTTTACAGCGTAATATACAGCAACAACGCCAGCAGCCTCTGCCCGTGTCCCCACCCGGCCTCCAATCCAAACAGCCCATCTGACAGGAGGACTGATGTCCCGCCGGCGCCTGTGCATCCATCTCACCAGCGTTCGCTGGCCACTGGAGTAATGTCAGGGCGGCGGCAGAGCGCTGACCTTCTGTTGTTGGTCTCTAATGGCAACTGGGGCCTCACCGCCAACCCTCGATCTCTTAGCATGGCTGATGTGCAGTCAGCTTTTCTGATGCACTGCAGCGCTACAAACGTAACGCCATCTCTTCCGTCGCCGTGGCTTCAGAGATTTCAGAAACGGGCATCTCTTACCCTAAGTGAGAAAACTTCTTGTTTTCATTTGAGGGAAATACCCCTTTAAAACCGCAGCAACATCAAATGCGGTGCGGGCACGTTATCGTAATGGTAAAATTCTGGGGAATGATGCCGTTCCAGCGCACACATGGAAGTCTGCACGCTCCCTGCGTTCCTCTGTCTGCTTGATCAAAGATTGCGTGAGCACTTACAAGCATAACGGCAACGCGCGGCGAAGACGAACCGGTTCCTGTTGCAGGAATAACTCATTTTGCCCCTGTGCGCGTTGATTCAAAGCCATCCTTTTTCCAAATGTGCTGTCATAGCGGCGGCGCATGGCAGACTGGCCTTGTGTTCTCGCATGCATGGCAATGCTAAGTAAGCGTGTAAGTATTCCAAATGTCAGCCCGGCTCGTCGTCGTTATTAATGAGCTTCAGGCGGCAGGAGTGGATCATTTTCCATGGAAATTCAATGCATTTTAAATAGCAGTGGATCAACATTCCAGGCCAGGATTTACATAAGGTAATTGCAGGATGCTGAAAGTACCTTCTCGCTGGCAATGGGATTTTTTTCCCTCCTTACCTTCAGTAATACAATCAAGTCCATTAAGTAGGCAATAAATACAAGGGAAGACTGTATCAGCGCTCAGTGACAGATAAAGGCCCCTCTCTAGAATAGCTATTTATTTACCCTTGGACACACACACCTCCGTAGCCCGAGCCTGCTTCGTTTCCCTCCTCACCTGCTGCAGGAGATGTGACAGCCTCACACCTATGTGTGTTTTTCGCCCGCTGTGATTGAGTGTCGGCTGCTGGGAGAGGAAGGATGGTGATGAGGCCCCGCGTTGCACCTCTTCCAGGGCTACCTGCAGCAGCTGCAATGGGGGTCTGGGGAAATTAACTGCAGATAGAGAGCGGGAACACAGACAATAGTGCCACGCTGCACCGCATGTATGCAGAGGTGCCGGGGGGGGGGGCTGTCTTCAGTCGAGCGAACGCTGCTGCTGCTATCGCTGAAGAAAAACATCATCAGTGAAAAGGAGTTGTTTGGCTTTGTTAGCTGGTGGCTACAACACCTTCCCCTCTCGGCTGGAATATTAACATCAAATAAACTGTCTGCCTGTTCTGTGTGTGTGTGTGTGGGGGGGGTACCAGGGCCTTAGGTGGTAGTTAGCCTCTGCAGGTCTCTGACATGGCCTATTCAGCAGCTCATTAGAGAAATGGGCTGAGCTGGCTGACTGCCCCTCCTTCCTCTGCACGAACACACACACACACACACATACATACACCCCGGAGACGCTGCGATTATGTGTTAGTGGTGTGTCTGAGTTTTTCTTTTTTTTTTTTTTTTTGGTGGTGGCCATTAAGTGATGATTATGCTCAGAAAGTGCTCTGTGTGTGCCTTGGACTTCAGACTGATGGAGGAAAATGAGACTTTTTGCTTGGAAATAAAAGCAGCGGTGGAAGTGATGGTCCAACCTGGATGGAGATGTGAGGTTGAGGTTGGCCACGATAAGAACTGACAGAGACGGGAAGAACTAGGTGCTCTGATTAATATGAAAAGTGTGTGTGTGTGTGTGTGTGTTCCCCCCCCTTGTCTCATTAACACCGTTGGCTCCAGAATCTGTTAGCTGACAGCACACGTATTCCCCCGATGGAGCCTCTTCTCCGCCGAGGCTGTAATTAGGACATTTCATCCACGGCCTTTTCACAGCTGTCTGATTGGACGAAAGGCTTGGCGTAATTACAGAGACCCTGTCACCCCCCCAACACTACCGGGAGGGACCCCCTAAAACAAAATACAAACAAGAATTTAATTAAAGGATCAACAGCCTCGCGCGGGCACGTCCCCATTTGAACAGAAGTTCTTGAGGGCGAGCCTTCCTGCTTGCGAGTGGAAATGCAGTTGAAGTTTCCTCTCTCCCACCGCAGGTAAACCTTTCAGAGGGAGGGCCGCTCGACTCTGCCAGCTCTCTCATAAGCTCATTTGATTTGCTCCCGTGCCAACGTCTTACTTAATTAGCCTGCACATTTTTACGGGCATAAATCGCTTTTACATCACTGCCAACGGAGAGCACCGCAAAGTGGGTCGATCATATATTATGTTGATCCTCCCTGGCGCAGTTAAAGCCATACATTACATTTGAATTTGTCGAAGAGCTGAGGGCCCCTGGCATAATTCTTCTTTGTTGTGCTGTCAGCGCTAATCTCTCCCCAGGGGTCTCGGCATCAGCTCTCTCTCTCTCTCTCTCCCCCTCTTTCTCCCTCTCTCCCTCGTCGCTGCCCCCAGATCGGATGAGTAAAGGGACGCAGGGATTGAGCCGAGCCAGGAGGGCACCCACACATCTCTGGATCGCCAGCGCCGCCCCTCCCAGCGTCTAAAACCTGCCTCCCACCTTCATCAGCCAGCTCGGGGCCTCAACTTTCAGAATGTGGATGACACATTTTCTTAGTTTTACTTTGCCGACCTCCTCTCCACTCGCCTGCGCACACGCAAGACACACAGTTTCACAAACTTTTGAAGCTGCGCTAATCAATATTTCTCCACACGTATGACGTCAAAATGCTAGGTGTTACGTGAAAGGTGTTGCCCTCGGTGACAAACCAACAGAAAGTTGTCATCCACATCTGGAGTTCCCCTCAGCTCTTTGGCTCTTTTGGCGCTCGGTTTCGTTTTTATGGTCCGCAGCTGTTTTCTCAAGAAACACGTCTGATAAACCTTCACTATGCAAGCTGATTTAAAAAAATGCAACATTTACAGCTGAAGAGCCAGATGTTTCTTTTTGTCAGCAGTTAGTGGAGACCAATACAGAGCAAAAAGGAGAGTGAACGCTGGACTTCCGGACTCCAGATAATTGCTGACGGTTGCTGTGGATGGATGCAGTGTTTGTTGGTGACTGTTTCTTAACATGTTCGCCAGATAAGGTGATCACCTTACAAGCTCCACATTGTGTTTACCGCTTGTTGCCTTGCCCCTAAGTGGCCTGGAAAAAAAAATCAATGAATGCAGGATGGAAACCGCTACAAAAGACCATTAGAAGCTCTCGACTGGAAGCTGGATGTACGGACGTCGTCCATGAAGTCTCCTCCTTCGAAGGAGGAGTGTGTGAGGATGTAACCTCCCAAATCCACAACAACCCACACTATGAGTGTGTTTTGCTGTGCAGCATCTCACAGCGAACAATGGGGGTCAAGGATGGTCTTTAGTCTTTGCCTCCATTTGCGTTTCTATCAATCTTTTATTTCTGTCAATAGATTTTTGTTTCCGGCCACAGATTTGTGACGATCAAACCTCCCACTAGCAGTGAGATTCATCGGGAGGAACCTTCAGCGTATTGATGTCTGTGGTTCGATTGCACCTCTGTCCGTGTTCTGTCTCCCTGCAGTGTCTCTTCTCCCCCACTAGGGTGTAGTGAAGAACATGGATTGCCAGTCTTGCCTGCGACCCAGATGCATACCTGCTTGAGGCTGCGCTGTTTGTTCTCTCCTTGGATTAGCTTCCCCAAAGCGTCCACCCTCCCTCCTCCACTTCATCTTCCTCCTCCTCTCCCACCTCCACACAGGGAAGAAAAAACAACTCAAGACACTTGGCTCTCAGCACATGGCAAATCTGCTCTGACTGAGCTTGTAAACACACACACACACACACACACACACACACACACACACACACTCACTCACAGAATCAAGCTTTTGCCACTCTTCCTCCCCGGTCCCCTCTGCATTAGCATGGAAGTCATCCATATTGATGCTAGGTGATTCATGTGCTGCCAGCCTTTTTGTTTTATCTTTTTTTTTTCTTGCCTCCTTGCCCTCTTTTACCCCAGCAAAGCTTTCTGGGGATCAGGGCGGTGATTAAGGCAAGGAGAGATGGGGGAGTGGTCGACCGGGGACCTCAGGGTGGTGGGGGTGGAGGCAGGCAGGTTTGTAGCCCCGGTCCCCCTGGTGACGAGGTGGAGCCTAATTGATTTGTCAATGTGGAGCCATCTGGCACGGAGAGATGGGGCTCCAACCTGTTCTCCTTTCTGAGATGGGGGTTGGGGTGGGGAGGGGGCATCAGGAGAGACGGGTTGAATTACAGACTCATGACACATGTGTACTCCTTGGGATTTTATATCTCTTTCTTTATTTTCCTCCCTCATTCGCTCACCTTTGTTAAGGACAAAGTGTGTCTTCCTCTGCTTCTTATCCTTGATCATTTCCATACCATTGCTGAGGCCCACAATGCCCCCAGCGCTCCCCCTCCCAGCACACGCTCAGTGAACGGTGACGGGGACAGAAGGCACAACAGAACCCGGAGGCGTGCACCGCCAGGCAAAGTGGAAACGCACACGCATCTTTGAACCCTCGCACGGCAGGAATCAAAAGGTCAGAGGTGCTGATGGACGCCGGCGCAGAATCCAGGCCTCCAGGCTCTTAATGAAAAGAGCTTGAGGAAATGGCGACAGACAGAGACAGAAGGAGAGAATGGGTGCTGCCCGGACTGATTAGGATCCCTCGTCATCATCTCGATTTACCCCCCCCGTCCCTTCATTTCCCTCTGATGCCCTTCCTCTGACTGGGAGACTCATTTCCAGGGTCATTTTAAAGGTTGTGATAAGCAAAGTAAATGAACTGAAGGACTCATCATGACAGGCACTGTCATTAGTTTTGTCAGTTTAGATTATTTTAAACACAAAAAATTACTGTTAGTATCTCTGTAATCTTCGACAGCACATTTCTCTGCTGATGTAAAAACCTCATTACTGGCACTTTTTTTGTTTTTACTTCTGTTTAAGAAACAAAGGTGAGTTGAGCCACTTTTGGCATCACTGGAGCAAAGAGATCATGTCATGTCATGCCAAGTACCATCTGAACATGCATTTCAGGATATTATACATCACTGGAAACCTTCACATTATTTCTAATATAGCACAAATATGAATATGAAACAGGCACTGGACAATTGAGGCATATTGGAATCACACAGTTCATATTTTAAAAATTATTTTTTACTCTAATTAAAAAATGAAGGTTCTTTAAAGCTGCACTAATCTATATTTTCATATAAACAATGGATCAGATTATTATATCTAATGTGCATTGGTCGCACCTAGTGACGAATAGACCAAATAATACCATTTTTTTTGTTTCTGCCAGCAATTACCAAATAGAGACTCTTTTCTTTATTAGCACTTTTTAGACTGTTATGTAAAAAGCTCTGGAGCTCATGCCTTAGACACAACAGCGGCTCAGCGGGGCGCCGAGTCTCCGCTGTCAGCGGAGGGGAGGAAGAGCAAAACTGGTGATAATCGCTGGATTCAAAACAACAGGTGGTGTCCAAGCCTCTCAGCCCGATTAACTGGAGGAGAGACAGGGAAACCACATATCTGAAGGTGAAATGTGTTTGAAGAGAAGGAGGAGAGGAGTGAATGAACAGAGGCTGCGAGGGAGGGATCCGGGCGGGCGGCAGGAAGAGTGGTGGAGAGGAGGTGTAATGATGGAGGTTGATAAGACACAGAACATCTCTTTTGACCCTCTTTCACACTGAAACACGCGCCCACGCCGACGTCTCCCAGCCGAGTCAGACAAAGGCCAAGGTTAAAGGTCGTCTCTACTGAGGCGTGCACACCTGGTCAGGGGGGGCTGAAGGTCAAGCGCGGCCGGGTGGGGGCACTGGACACATTGACACACACAAGAAGCGGAGGAGAGAGTCGGGCGGCGAGGAGACCTGAACGTGAGAGGGCTCGGAGCAGGTTTATCTGAGTTTCAGCTGTCGGGTGCTGAGTGACGCACAGCCCTGAACCACATCTGGATGTTTGCTGCATGACTTTTCTCTTCTCCTGTTACTGCAACAGAGCACATGCAGAAGATCTTGAGACATGATGCTGGGGCAAGGATTTAACCCATACTGAGGTCATGAATCTACGTGACCTGAAAATTCTCTGTTAAGTTTCTTATTTTTCATGTTTAATTAATTCAATTGTTTTATTATTATTATTATTATTATTATTATTATTATTATTATTATTATTACTATTATTAACATTCTCAACTATTCAACTCACTCTTCAGTCTCTTCAAAAACCATGAGACAAATTGCACACCTCCCAGATGATTTGTGCGGCATTGTGCGTCAACCTGATTGGCCAGTCCAACCTCTATTTGGAGGGGGGCAGCCACAGAAGCATAAGCTTTGCAATATTTACTCTTCTGCTTAAAATCCTGGCAAGTGGAAAAGAAAAACAGCCACCCAGAACTTCCAGAATCTAATATCCCCACATTGAGGGGAAGACTTCAAGCGTGTGTTTTTGTATTTTGTGACATCCATGATGCTGTTCCTGCAGCGTTTGGTCTGTTCAGCCATGGCTACCATTGCTTCTGCTATTCCATTCTGCACCTCTTTCTTTTCTCCTGCAGGAAACAACCACTAACCATTTCCTGTGCTCTGGAGCATTTGTCCTGTCTGACCCCAGCCGCTTAAAGCTTCTGGAAACTGACTTTTAGTCTTCATCACGAGCTTCTTCGCTCATCTGAGGAACGATGGCTTAATGTTCATATGCTTATGGAGGAATATCCATCTGTAAGACCATCTTTCTGGAGTCAGAGGAGGACGAGGAGGAAGGAGATGTCTGAAGGCAATGATGGGTCATCATAACCTCACATGGTAACAGAGGAGGACTCATCTCATCATCTATCTGTACCCAGAAAGAAACATCCTTTCACTTCATCTCCTCTGAAGTGACCATTTCTTCAGCTACATTATTGTGTCACTTGCTCCCACAGACCTGAGTAAGTGTGCGACACAAAGGCAGAACCATACAGTCCTTGTAGCACACAGGCGCTGTAAGGACAAGGAGGTGAACATTTAAGGGAGTGTAAAGAGATGTCACGCCTTTTTATGGGCTTATCCACTGACCTCCAGCAGCCAATCAGCTGGCTACTTTGGAGACGACACTTGAAGGTTCCAGGCTTCTGTGAGGAGGACAGGACAATGGGATTACACAGCACACGCACGCGCGCACACACACATGCAGCGGAGGCTCTGGGGAGAGGAGGAATGAATATTTGTGTGTGAGATTTGTGAGTGTGTGTGTGTTTCATGCACGCTTTCCCGTGTGCGTGTGTGGGAGGACCAAAGCACACACGAGTGGGTAGTTGGGTGGAGGCGTGTTACTTACAGCATAGTGCAGTGTGTGTGTGTGTGTGTGTGTGCAGGCAGGTGGGTGGTAGCTTTTCAAAGAGCAGACCATTTAATTGAATTCTGTGCAGCTCCTTGTTATTCTAGTCATGACTGAGAGCCGCTCCATGTTGTCCCAGCAGTGTGGGAGGGCTGGGGCCGGCCGTACCTGCAAATACTGGCCGGTTGGCACTGTGTGTGTGTGTGTGTGTGTGCGCGTGCGCGCGTCTGTGTGTCTTTGAGTGCGTAGAGGTTGTGAGGTGATTGTGGTTGCGCTGCTGTTTGTCTAGCGCAACTTGAGTCCTGATGTGGTAACGAGGAGGGGAAGTGGTGAAAGTCAGCCCTGAACCTCACCCTGAAAAGAAAGCAAGAAACTGCCAGAGCATTAATGCTAAATATGTGTGTGTGTGTGTGTGTGTGTGTGTGAGAGAGAGAGAGAGAGAGAGAGAGAAAAAAACAGTTGAGAAGGAGTGCATGTAAAGCTATCAACTCATTGTCCTTATTACAAAGCAACCCAAAGTGCACAAAAGAGGACAAAATAACACAGTTACTAACGCACATACAGTTCAGCAATCGAAGGAGATATGCAGCCTAATAAAATGAAAAGAGTCTCTAAGCAATTACAAGCTTAAACGATGATGCATAAATTTCATTTATAGATAGATTTCACCAGGGCTTATCTCTGAGAAACACTGTAATAGGATTCAGCTGGAAGGCAAGAAAAGAAAGATGTGTGGACGGTGTGTGTGTGCGTGTGTGTGTGTGTGTGTGTGCGTTCACGCTGAGGAAGAATGAAGCCGTGTTTGTGATTAAGGTGATTGGCAAAGAGGTGACCAGGTGACTCCCGGCTAAACAAGGACACCAAAAACCTCGGTGAAGCTCAACGTTGTTAACGATTGGTTTCATATCGCTGTGGCTGAAGGGTAATTCTCTTGGGGTGGGGGTTTAGGGGTGCGAGCTAAATACAGCACAATGACAATCCAATCAACTCTTTGCTCCACACACACACACACACACACATGTTCTGACTGTCCTCCTCTGTTGGTGACCCCATAGTCCTCTTGAATACTGCTTTTGTGTTTGTGTACTCTAGTTTTCTTGGAATCAAGACTAAAGACAAGGTGTCACGTTTCATCTGTGACTGAAGACTATAAAATGGGTAAACGTATTGTTAGGTGAAAATTGAATGGAAATGCCATAAAGCAGGCCAGATGGGTAAATATATGCATCTCTTTCCTGAAATCGCCAGACCTGCTCCACTTCTTATTATACACCTATGATAAGATATAATACTTCATGTATACAGGTGTGAGTGATGAGTTGTATCACGTTTGACAGGATTGTGCGTTTGCTTTGGCTCAGATCTCCCCACACAGTGTGGAAAACTGGATCTATGTGTCCTGATGCAAACGTTTCAGTGGAAAGAATGTCTCTTACAGTGGTGTGGATTGACGTTTACGGTAATGTTGCCGTACACTACATTATGGCTGGTACAGATAAAGTAAAGTAACACTATGAAAAACACTCACAATCATCCTTTTACCTTGAACGCATGTAGGATTTAATATGTTACACAGCAACCTATATATTTACAGTAAAACAGCTGATTCAACAAATAACAGGGTCAGTTTGCAAACTTATTCTTCTACTTGACTTCAAATACTGACATCTGCTTATTGTGCACTGTTCCCCTCACTGCTATTTGCATAAATTTTGTATGTACATGAAATAGTCCCTCTCCGTTAAGTGGGATTCAAACCAGTTTGTGCCGGAAAGTCCCACCCAGTTTTGCGGTCGGTGTAGTAATCTGCTGTGGTCAACTGTGTCGACTGCAGCGCTGAGATCCAGTAATACTAAGCCAGAAGTTCTTCCACTGTCTGTGTTTGCGTGCGTGTCACCGAAGACGTTAACGAGAGCGGTTTCGGTGCCGTGGCGTGGTCGATATCCTGACTGGAAGACGTCAAAACACTCGTTTAGTGCCAAGAAGTGGTTCAGATGTGGGGAAAAAAACAGCTTTTCCCACAACTGGCTCTGTAATTGTTGATTAGTGATGTGTCTAGGTGGTTCTTTAATAAGACTGGCTTGATGACTGCAGTTTTCAGGGCCTGTGGGAACCCACCTGAGAGAAGGGACGTGTTAACAGTTTGAAGAACATCTGAGGCTGTGCAATTAGATACATGTTTGGAAAAAAAAAATGTTGGCAGAATATCAAGGCAGCAGGAGGAGGATTTCAGGTGTTGCACTGTATAATATCCTCCAAGCTCTTGTTGATAGGATGGAACCGAGTCATGCTGCTGGAGTTGATTTTAAGCGCATACAGTGACTGCTTGTCTAATTTTCTGAACTTTGTCAGTGAAGAAGGAGGTAAATTCATTGCAGGCCCTGGTGGATAGAGATTCAGAGGCTACTGACAGTTTTTCAAGGCATAATTATTGTTTTTGGTGATGATGTTACAGAAAAAGTCTCACCTTGCATTTCTCACTTCCAAATTATAAACGCCAAGTCTGTAAATGTCACAGTGAACCCGGAGATTTGTTTTTCCCCTCCTGCATTCAGCCTTTCTACACTCTCTCTTCTGACCAGCGGCGCACTTCTCCATGGAGATCTTTTCTTAGCAGCGACTGCCTTCACCTTTGTGGGTGCAATGGCACAAAACATCTATAATTTTACAGTTGAAATGATCTGCAAGCTCACTGACCGAGACACGAGATAGGTGATAGGTTCTTATTATATGTTTATGATCGGCGATGGCCAGTTTATATCATGCATGTTGTTTAAACAGCCACCTAAATTTTTTCTATACAGAATTTGTTAAAAAAAATCGAAAGGAAGCCATGTTTTGATCTTGACTTGAATGTGTAATTCGAATATCTGTGCAGACCACACATATATGTAGAATGTTTTTCTGGGTCTCAGCAGTTAAACCGTGGTGGTGCATGAATAGATTTTCAGTTATGTATGAGCTTACGCTGACCAGAGTGTTAAAAATGGAGCTCCGAAACGGCAATTTGTCACGTGAAGTGGCATATTAACCTGCCCCTTTACACATATGCGCACAGTTACACATGCGTACGGGCACGCACACACGCGTACACGCTGTCTCAGCGTACGATCTGCTATTTAGTGGTTGAGTAAATGAACATGATATTTAAGTGACTGCTATTTCCTGAGCGCAAGCTTTTCTTTCCTCCTCCTCCTCCTCCCGGCTTTTCTCTAAATTTCCCCGGGGAGCTTCAGCCCCCTGGGTTTGGCTTGGTGTCAGAGTCGCGGCAGCCATGATACTTCATCAGGCTTTTGCACCATTATTGGCAAGAGCACTCCATATCCTCTTAGCAGTTATAGCTTTTCAATTTTCCTTTGAAATGCTGAGCCCAGCAGAACATATGGCAATATCTTGGCTTGGAGTCCTGGATTGGACTGAAAGCCTGTAAAACGGCCCTGCATCCCGAACACGCAGCCACAGGCTACGCGCTGACCTTTTCAGACTTTTAGAGTGAGCCTCCGCGCTGCTCTGACCACTGTTAAAGACATTTGTAATAGGCACAATTACAAGATGCTGTTGGACGCTTCGCCGCAGTAATGTTATAGTGTGGGCTGTCCTATAAAGCATTACTTCAACACCCCCCCCCCACCCCTCGGGACGCAGAGTGTGTCTTCTAGGAAGGCGGGAGGGGGAAAAAATGAGATGGGGAGAACTATCAAATATGTTCAGCAGCGATTGTATCATTTTCAGCTCCTCAACAGACTATGGATTTTTAGTCCATTCCATTACTAATTCATGCTGGTGGAGGGGCTGGGGCTGGGGAGGGCAGGAGGAGGGTCGACCCCTCTTGAAACCTAATCTGGATCAATAGGGTTGACCTTGGGCTGGGCTGCTACCAGGCAGACTGGACTGAAGGGGAGGGGGGGTCTGACTGATTAGCGAGGGCTATGCGCAGGTCCTTTATTCATATTTTCACATAATGCACTTCAGTTTTAAAGAGCAGTTTGATATTTTCTACAGATCAGTCACATGACATGATGAGACCACTCACACGACTACGCTACGGCCAGCTAGCCTTTCCAAAGGCTAACTGAACCAATGCCTAGCTTACACTTACACCTACTATGACCTCGGTGCTAAAATAACACCTCTGACAACATTAACAAGACAAAACTAAAAGACCTGCACATTATAGACATTATAAAAGTCAACTTCATGGCAGGTCAGTTCTACTTGATTTTATTAGGCTGGACAAGTGCAGCTGATAGAGCGTCCATTGAATGTATGTGTTATACAGGCTATGCATGGACAATTACTGTATATATCCCTTCAGTTCCTCAAAAAGACATTCACAGCCAAAGACATATCTGAGATGTCCCCGTGCCATTTTTTCCTTCCTGACAATGATTCTGATACCTGAAGCTGTTTATCGGACTGTGTTAAAAAACATGTAGCTGTATACTACTAAGCCCTTTGTAGAATATGAACAAATACATAGATGCTACTGGATCTTGAGTGTCAGTCATTAAAGAAACCAATAAAAATTTATTGTTTTTATCTAAAGTGCAGCTACAGTTTTGTGACATAAGATATTTAAGTGTTTAAATAGCACCGTAACTGGATAAAACTGTGCAACAGCAACTTAAAACCCCAAACTCCTGAAATCAGTTCTTCTTTGCTGCACTAAAACAGTATTAATCACTGAATATTACTATTTAAAGTATTAATAAACGACATAGTACTGGATCTGTCTGAGACCTGATACCTGCAGATACTCGATCCATTGTCTGAGGCAGTGTCAGAGATGTGTGATGCTAGTATCTGTATCAGAACACTTATAATAGCGAGATCTGTAGTTTAGAGTTTAGAGACATCAGTTATAAACCCTGTAGATGTCTGACTGTTAAAATGCCAGTCACGGACTTGGAGCATGTGAGCATCCGCAGCATTTAATCAAATTTTACTGCTGGTGGCTGTGAGACGCCAAATAGAAGTTATCACTTATTTTCAGTGGCAGTGCCTCCGGACAGAATCATGTTTATGAGCAGTTTTCTTAAGATGAGGAGAATCCATGAAGATTCAAGTTGATTAAACAATCTTAAGTATGTTTTTGAGAAGAAAAAGTGTTTGGGCTCTTCAGGAACCAAAACAGGACACCAGGGCTAAATATTTAAAGTAAGTTGTTTTGTTTGTTTTGATTCTTTTTACATTTTTGAAGTGGTCCCTCATGAGATCGCTTTATTGTAATATTTGCAGCGCAAGCAACAACTTAATTGTGTTGTGCAATTTTAAAACTCTGAATGACAATATCATCACAAACTGAGCAGCTTGTAATTGATGTATTTTATTGTGAGATGGGGAGTCATAAAAAATGAACAAAAAAAGAAAAAAAAAACAAAAACAATCACTATAAAAAAAAGATGAGGGTGTTAAAAGGGAGGGGGGCATATAAAAGTGGGTGTGGTCTTGACACTGACATATAAAGTAACAAATTGGCACAAATAAAAACATAAGAACATACGTCAATATTATTTTGGCTTGGCAAAAAGGACAGTTTGTGTGGTTAAGCATCATCCTTCAATACAACAGCACACACTCATGCTATTAGACATACAATTAGTTTTCAAAAGTTCAGTAGCTTTATATTAGAGAGGGGAAAGAAAACTAAACTAACATGAGAATGGATGCAGAGAGGTCACAGGTTCCAATTTTCAGGCTTGCAGGGTGCGAGTGTCTTTTTTTTTTTTTTTCCCGAGGAAAAACATAATTTTGCTTGTTCGAAAAACATACTTCAGTATGCCGGAGTCTCATTTTCCAGGCTTGTAGTTGTTTGTCTTTGAATCTTTTCTTTTTCCATACTAAAATATATTATCGTATTAATACAAACTACAGTATTGTACACTACATAGTGTAATAAATAACCATAAAGAAATATAAAAAATAAGACATAAATATAAAAGTTCTCTATGACTAAACAGACATACCCATCTCATTGGGGGGTGGGGATAATACTGCCATTGCTGGAAACATACAGTACACACACTGAAACAGAACATAACACAACATAAGAGACCAAAAAAATAATACTGACAGGTAAAAACGTATGTTCAATTAAACTCCTGGGATTCATATCTGCCTACATTTTTGTTACCTGAAGAGACGTCTGAGCATTTCGTGGTGTGTTAAACAAGTGCACTGAATGAGCTTTGAAAAAAGGCAGGACACAGTTAACAATTAGAAATCATACTTCATCATCATCATCATCATCATCATCCATTTGAAAACATGTGCATTGGAACTGTTTTAGTCGCTCAGAGCAGGATTAAAAGCCAGTCACCTAAAGTCTATGATACATGAATACGTGGTAGGCTGAAGTCTGCTCTCTCAGGTGCGGTGGCAAGTCAACAGTATTCCGGCTTATGGTTTGATCTGGGACCCGGCAATACCTGATCATAGCTGCTAAGCTTCAACAGCAATATTCTGTGGCACTTCTGATATGCATGTTTCTCTTGTTTTAGATCTATTTTCTTTTTCTTTTCTTTTTTTTTTTGCATAAGGCTCCTTTCTGCTCACTCTGAACATTTAAAGCAACAGTTTGACATTTTGGGACGTGTGCTTATTTGCTTTCGTGCTAAGACTCAGATGAGAAGATAGCGCTGTCGTGTTTGCACAGTAAATACGAAGCTACAGCCAGGAGATGGTTAGTTTGCTTTAGCATTAATGCTACAAACAGAGGGGGGAGGGAGGGCCTGTAGCCTGGATGTGTCTGGTCAGAAATAGTCCGGCACAGAAACCCCCTTAAAACCCCAACTTGTCGGTTTTACAGTTTGGTTTTCTTTTGGTTCAAACAGACAAGCTATTACATGTTCACGTGAGACGTTTAGACCTTTAGAAGCTGCTTTTCACTGGCATTCGGAAAACCAGCGTACAGGCGCATCACTGCCGCCTACTGGACCGGCGTGTGGAGCAGTAAGACAGGCAGGAAATGACACGTTTCACTCATGTTCTGGTCGTCATGCTAAGCTAAGCTAAGGTGGCTGTAGCCTGAGAGCGGTGTCAATCCTTTCATCTAACTACCACGAAAAAAAGCGAATGAGCGTATTTCCCCAAATGTCCAACTGGTCCTCTAAAACACTGATTTGTAAAAGATAAGTCGAAAGGAATTAAACTGAAAAGACCCATCTGCCCTCCATTGTTATTTTTTCTTCTTAAGGCTCACAATCCAACCAAAATAACACCAAAACAATAAAGTAATGCTAACATCTGCTAGCGTGATGGCGTGGTATATCTAGTGCGGTAATACTGAAGGGTAGACAACACAACTCAACTGCTTAATCCATAGGTAAACCAAGCCACTTGTAGTGCACAGGATTTTTCTCATTTTCCTTCCAACTTAATAAAATACTGACTTTTTTTGTTCATTGGCAATAAAAAGGTATAGAAATATCTCCCAACTGTACAGCTTTTAAAGGTTAAAATATGAGTGATAAAATTAGTAACACTGATAAAAAGAAATGACCCAAGGTGTTTTAGTAATAAAACATTATCTAAAACATGTCGGCTCTAGCTTCCAAAGTCTGTATAATGCATTTCCTTTGTTAAAATCTGTGTTCGTCTTCATCTTTTTCTTTACAAATGGATTTTTCTAACAGTGAGAAATCGTTCTCCTGTGGAAAAGTCACGAGTATTTCTTCAGGCACACCTGGATTTCTACACAGTAGTGAACTGAAACGAACCGTCAGAGTGACCAGACACCATCTCTTGCATTGTTCCTCTGCGCTCGGAGAGGAGGAATCTGATTGTGTCTCGTGGAGGGGGTCTGGTTCCTCTTTTAGTCACTGTCTCCTTTCTCCTGCGGCGTCTCCTTCTCGTCTTCGGGCGCCGGGCTCCTGTTTGTTTCGCCTCCGCTCTCCTCTGTCACCCCTCCCTCTGTATCCATCGCGCCCTCTTCCTCCATCTTGACTTCCTCCTCTTCCTGACCGCTCCCGAGCACCTCCTCCTGCCTGGTGTCAGCCTCCTCTTCCTCCGCTTTCATTCCCATCTCCGTTTTTTCCTCCCCTCCCCCCGCTTCCTCCATCTCTCCCCCCATCTCCTCCTCATTACTGCCCCCTTGCTCTTCCTCTTCCTCCTCGTCCCCTATCTGCACCACCTGGATGTCGTCCATGTCCACCGCGCCTTCCTCCTCCTCCTCCTCCTCTTCCTCGCTCTCCTCGTCCTCTCTTGTGCTGCTTCCTCGCTCGTCCAGATCCAGCTGCGAGGGGGCCATGTGCTGCATGTGCGCCGCGCTCAGGGCCTCCATCTCAGCCTGGGCCTCGCCGTCCTCCTCGGGGCTCTCCTGGCCTCCTCCTTGGTTCTGCGTCTCCTTCTTGCAGTAGGAGTAGCGGTGGTTCATGTGCTGGGAGTAGGAGCCCGAGTGGGAGAAGCGCTTGCCACACTTGTCACACTGGTACGGCTTCTCGCCCGAGTGGAGCCGCATGTGTTCGATCAAGTGGTGTTTGTGTTTGAAGGCCTTGCTGCAGATGCCGCACTCGTGAGGTCGCTTCCCTGCAGAGAGAGACCGAGTAAATATGAGTCAACACATTTGAGAAAAATGAAAATTGCGTTGTGTTAAAAGGCACGGACGTGGGGGGGAAACAATAAACACCCCAGTGCAATCGCAGTGAATTTCCCACACTGTCACTTGAAAGATGCCAAAGCTCGAGGAGGCCCTAACAGTATCTATCACCAGTGTATCCAAGGAGAACACATCAAAACAGAGCAACTAAATCACAAACAATTGTGCTGAAAAACCTTCGAGGAAGCTTCATCCAGGCAGAGAGTGGCTCCTTTCACCTAGGATGAGGTCATTTGGAGCTGAAAACTGTGGTTCCAAGCCAGGTATCGCAGTAATAAAGAAAAGAGTCTAAAACGCCTCTGAGAGCATTGACCTGAGCTTGGCCACGGAATCATCATCGCGGAGCGCTCCAAATCACTACCAGAGCTCGCCTCTTGCAACATTTGGTGCTTCACATGAGAAGCTGGCAGCGCAGAGGTGGGGAGTTGGCGGAAAGAAATTCTCAGACCTCTTCTGTGCATGTTGAGTAATACCTGCTGGAATGGAGGTGTCCACCCCTCTTTACACTGAAGCTGAAAATCCCCCTCTGCTCGTGCTCTGACTCATCCTTACCAGGACCGAGAAGTCAGTGATGGTGAGACAAGTTCCGGTTCTGCTTTGTTGTTGTGTTAAAATTCAAGGTCCATCTGGGACCGGCGGTTGTGTTTGCGCTGCCTGAGCCTGGGAAACGGAGACAGCGTGCATTTACCTGTGTGTTCGTATTTGTGTCTGAGCAGCGAGCTGCTCTTCTGGAAGATCTTGTCGCAGAGGTCGCAGGCGTACATGCCGCTGTCCGTCTTCTTCATCTTCTTCCTCGGAGGGCCCGAGTCTGAGTCATTCTGCTCCTCCACCGTGGACACGCCCTCCGAGCCTGTGTCCTGTTTCTCCTCCTGGAGAATATGAGAAATCGCATTAACACAGTGGTCGGAGGCGTGCTGCTTGTTTTACGGCAAAAATACAATGAGTCAAAAAGAAAGAATACCAGTCAGTGGCTTAGTTGTACTTTGCAGGAAATGATCATGTGTCATACCCTGCTCATAGTTCTATCTGGACACTTTACCAATCATTTCCAACCATACGGGCAGCTTCCCCCTGTCCCTGGGCTGCTGAACCTCATCCACTCACGCAGCAGAGCAGGATGTGAGGCATTATTAAGGAGCAGATATACAGTATACAAAGGGCTCTTTTTTTTTTTTTTTTACAAGGCAGGTCTATGCCAATCCACTTAACACGAAAGTATAATACAACAACAATAAATCAATGAGGCAGGCAGAGGTGTGGCGTTTAAACAGATTCCGGCAGATCAATAGGGGCTCTGCAGTAAAGTGCAGCCTCATGTCCTCTGGGCGACAGCCCAGGAAGATCACTCACACACCCAGCGAGATCTCCATCCATCATTTGGGGCCCATTAGGTGTCCGCACAATGAAGAACTATTAAGGGCTATCATTTTTACAAAGAGCTGAATTCTGACATTTCTATATATGACTTATTGATTCGATTTTGGATGCTTTCAGACTATTTATCATGTTCTAGTGGTTTTGAACAATGAGAGGTAATGAGCTGGACTGAGGAGTTTGACTCATCGCTCCAGAAAGAGAAAATCCGACTTCATTCCAATCCACTTGTTTCTCCAAATGGCTTGGACACTGAAGAAACTCACCTTGTTCTGTCCAAAGTAACAGAATCTGCTTTGGAGCTCTAATTTGACTAAATAACATGTTGTATCTTTCTTTCACATAACCAACCACAGAAACACTGCTTTTGTGTGGATTAAACAAGTTAATTATTTAACAGGTTTTAAGGTGGTGTTAGGTGGATGTTGTTACCTTTGGACAGAGCCTGGCAGGTCAAACTATACTTTTAACTTTTTTTAGGGACGCTGGAACCTAAGCGGTTACAAACCTTCACTCCGTTGAGGTGGATGGTTTCGTGCATCTCGGTCCCCGCGGGGCTGCTCGCTGTAGTGGTATAGGTGTAAGCCAGCTGGGGGATCAGGATAGTCTGTTTGTTGGTGGTGGCTAGAGCCCTTAGGCATTGCATGGTGGTCACGATGTCGAGGGGTTTGGCACTTGGCTGGCTGGCGTACAGTGCGATGGGACTGGCGCCCATGGCTGAGAGTGGCGATGCCTCTTTCTTTGTGTAAGTTAAGTTCAGGGGTTCGTCCTCATTGGTCGAGCGGGAGGAAGGGGAAGGGTAGACCCCGGCTTTAGCCGCCGCTTTCTCCGCTTCCTCTCTGGAGGGCTTTGGCAGCGACAGGTCTAGGGGTCCGTCGGTGCTCTGGGCGGGCTGGGCTGGTACCGGACCGCCAGCTGTCAGGTTTAGTGGCGAGGAGGAGGCCGGCGAGCTGTGAGTGCCATTGATCTCTGCTGGGGTGGCTTCTGTAGGACTGTCCTGGGTCACAGAGGGGCTCATAGTGGACGTGTCCTTCCCCGGGACCAGAGACACCACGCTGTTAGCTTCACAGGTGTCCTCTTCCTCTGAGGGAGGTGTGGGGGCGCCCAGTGATATCTGCCCCTCCTGCATTTTGTCAAACCACTTCTTCACCACGTGCACTGGCAGGCTGACCGAGTCAGAGATCTTCGCCAGCTCATCCTTGGTGGGCTCTGCGTTTAAGGCAAAGTAGGCCTTGAGCAGGGACAAGAGGTTCTTGGGCTGGTTGCATAGCCCCCCCTCTGACAGCAGGGCAGCAACAGCAGACTCTGACTTATCCAGGCCCGCTCCATTCAGCCTGAGACCGTCCTTCTTGCAGTGCTTGAGGGCGTGGAGTGCTTCCAGCCCGCCGGGACAGTTATCACACAGGAGACAAGTTTTAGTGGTCTTTTCCTCTTTTTCTTTAGTCTCATTGGACCTGTTGCTTCTGGTTGTAAGATCTTCTGGGAGTTTCTGGGACTTGAAGTTGTCGGTGTTTGTCTGAGCTAGTGAGACCAGCTCAGGCTCTTTCTTCAGGTTTTGGGCTGTGAGCTGGCCCTGGTCCAAACTGTAGTTTATAATGATTTTTGCATTTCCATCCTGACCCACAATAGGCAGACTGATGGCTGAGATGAGTTGCTGCTGCGGGGAATGGAGCGTTCCAGTGGTTAACCCCGAGTTCACCTGCCCCTGGCCTTTGGCATTGTTTTCCAGCACATGGCGAATGACGTTGCCGTCCACCGCCACTTTGAGAGCATTCTGCAGGTCTGCCAGGTTGATGCTGATGGGCGACACCAGCCCCACGGTGGGCAGGACCACGGCCTGCACCGTGCCCTGCAGGGGAGCCGCGGCGCCTCCGCTGAAAACCCCGCCGTTCATGGCGGTCACGGCCGGGGACGTTATCACCGTTGGCTTGTACTCGTAGTCCACGGGCTCGGTCTTGATCTGGTTCAGGGGCAGCTGCTCCTGCAGGGGCTTGCTGTGCTCCAGCTTCTCCCGAATCTGGGTGCGGAGGACCGAGGGCGGCGTGGGCAGCACTGGTGATGGGCCCTGGGCTTGGGTTTTGCTGTTCCCCACGCGTGGTCTGCCGTTAACTGAGATGATGCCGATGCACTTCTTACTGCTGATGTGGGAGCTGTATGAACCTGAGTGGGAGAACCGCTTCTTGCAGTTGGAGCACTCATATGGTTTCTCTCCTGAATAAAACCACAGCGTGTAGAACAGAGAGAGAAATAAAGAGGTGGGGGGAGGGGGGGGGGGGGGCAGAGTTCCATTAGTGAACGAAGCTAAATGAGCAAGCTAGGCTATGAGCACTACGGCAGGAAAAAGCTCTAATGTGTTTCAATGATGCTTAAATGCTGATGTAATGGCACCATTGGGAACTGCCCTTCTCTAATTGCTGTCCCATAATGCAAAAAGAAACACAATTATCGCACATTAAGGAAGAGCACAGAATGGTCTGAAACACAATGAAGGGTATCTAAATACAGGGAATTGGCTACAACATAAATAAAACATAAATATTAGTTCAGTGGAGACTGAAACATCTGTGGCCAACAGAGGATCATGGCAAGGATGTGCTCGCCAGACCCGCTCCAGTGCACACACACACACCCATGTACACACAGACCGCTGCCATGGCGACGGGGCTTGGCCACTCACCGCTGTGGATGCGTAGGTGCTCCTTCAGATGGTGCTTGTATTTAAACGCTTTGCCACATTCAGTGCACTTGAATTTACGATTGCCGCCCGACTGTGTGATGTGTCTCTGTCGGACGAGGGGAGAGGGGTCATTTGGTGAGACGCACAATGAAAACACAACCTTTGAACTGCTACTAATTCCTGTCACAGTGTCATTAATCAATCCGGGGCAAAAGTTCATGTTTATTTATCATGTTTGGAAGCGAGCTGCTAAAGAAACGGGGCAAAGCTTCCACATAGGATTGCATAATTCAGAATCACTTTGTCAGTGGTTAATTGCTACAGCGCTGCAGTATGCTACTGAAACAAATCACAGGAGAGATAGGAGAATACTCTTTAAAGGCAGATCACTTAACACACGGTTTAAATCCAGTAAAGGAACTGCCTTTCACTTTCAACTCCAAACATCATCCATTAACATTAAGAGAGGGAGATTTTTCCTTTTAAGCTGTGAATGTGTTTTATCAGCATCCAGTCGGTTTTTACCTGATCCCGTCCGCCCTTGTGAACCGTCATGTGCCTCTCCAGTTGAGCGCGGTACGCGAAGCTGTAGCTGCACTCGGGGCAGCTGAAGCTCTCTTCGGTCTTCTCGTGCCGGTACTTGATGTGCTCCTTCAGGGAGCTGTAACGCTTGTAGCCGCGAGTGCAGTACGGGCAGGTGAGCAGCTGAGAGAACGAGTCCGGGGTTCCTGGGAGGGGAGGCAAAAAAAACCCCAAACAAAACAAACAACACAAAGAGAGAGAGATTGTTAGGACATGTGCGTGTGAGTCGAGCAGAGAGGGGGCAGGAAAGGGTTAATAACACGTGGTCAGTGGGGAGGGCTCAGTCACACTCCTTTGCTATCTCACCAATCACTGAGAGATCCTCCCCCACAGGTAAACAGCACCCAGGTAGCAGGAGGGATGAAAGCTGATTGCTGACCTGCAGGAACGCCTTCCTGCCTTTGTAAAAAAAATAGCTCACTGGTTCGCCAAAGCAGGACTGCTTCTTAAAAAAAAAAAATTTTTGATTCTGATGCCCCAGCTCCATTTACACTTTCACAGCTGTAATTCCATCGTCTGATTGCCAATTGTGAGTTACAGTTGTTTAAAAAAAAAACCAAAACAATGCCCACGCGCGTTAGGAGACGTGAGCTCGGTAAACAACTGCCACCTGCCCAGATCCAATCTGGCGAACAGAGGGTCTCAGTTGCCCGGCTCCCACACAGGTAAAGCATTACTTCGTTAACAGGTGATGTATTAAGTTCCCCTGTGGGACAGGTGAGGGCCTCGGGACGGGAATGCACACACATTACCGCCCAGGTAGCTGTGACTCACAGCTTGCACAGACGTGACAAATTTACTCAGGTGTTGCGGTTTCTCTTCCTCCTCCCCTCCCCTCCCTCCTCCCTCTCTTTTTTCCCCACCGTTTGCGGCAGCAGGTAAAAGGCACAAAAAAAAAAAAAAAGCCCGGGAGCCATAAAGGGCCCAGTGTGCTGCGCTTAACAAATCCCGGTGTGTGTAATGATGTTGGAGAGTGGTGTTAATGGGGTGGAGTTAACACCTGAGGTGAGACAGGGAGCAGGTAGAGCCATCCCCGGGGGGCGAGTAATTACCGGGTAGGAGCAGTAATAGTGTGACGGCTCACTGGCTGAGCTCACGGATGGAAACTCTGCTGTGCGTTTTAGTGCGAGTGTGATTTAGGGACACTTGTGTGTGCCAGTAAAAAAAAAAAAGAAGATATGAATGGCATTTAAAGCAATTATTGCAAAAAGCACATAACAGTATTTCAGAAAAGGGCCGTACGCATAGAAATGATGTAGATAAGGTTTTTATGGTTAACGTATAACGTGAATGGTCGGCAGATGCTGTTTGTTGATGTCTCTTACCGTTCTCATCATGGACGCCGGCGTCAGGGGTGCCCTGGCGCTGCGGCTCGTCTTCCGGGGCCTCGGGGTAGATGACGGCCGTGTCTCCTTGCTGGAGCATCTCCTCCACCAGGGCGTCCGTGCTCACGTCATCCTCGCCGTCCGACGCGCAATCCTCCTTCACTGTGATGGGTGAAAAAAAAAAAAAAAAAAAACATTGATTAGAGTCATGCTTCCAAAAAGATATTATTGATCATCATGTCATTTCAGGATTTACATGCTTTTCTATCGTTGCAGCCTGTGCGTATGAAATCTTAACCTCTGTACGTGAAACCTGATAATCCAATAATGTCGCATTGAGAGTCATTATGGCTGAGCTGGATCTTGCAGCCCGAGCCCTTGATCGTGACACGTTCACCAGCACGGAACGAGGCATGTTGGGGGTGGGGTGGGGGGGTGGGGGGGTGGCAAACATCCTGAGCGCTGTTGTTCATAATAGGATGAGAAAACTAATTAGAATCAAAGGCCACGGGCTACTGCATGAGCATTGAGCTCTTTGTAAGAATGAATGGCAAGCCTCTATTCACGGTGTTAGGTAAGGTACTTGTTGAGACAGGGACTGATAATTAGGTGATGGATCTTGCTCTGGTGTATCGCGGCAGATAGGTATCACGCAGGAGCGGACGCACGCTCTCAGGAGAGGCCCGGCCTTCAGACGGTGCTTCATATCCAAGCAAACGAGAGCCGGCACGTGGGAGCCGAGCGCGCTCCTTCCTGCGCATCACGTGAGCCCGGCTAGCTGGGCTAACGAGCACTAATTACCCAGCGGCGGCTTATAGGAAGTGTAACCTGATGATGGAGTTTAGCGCACGCTTCCTCTCCCCTCTCTCCGTCTCTGCTCACCCAGCGCTTCCTGGAGGTGGATGCCGGAACCAAGTATAGTGTGTCGGCGATTAAACCCGGCGTTATTCCTCTACGGATATGTTAGCGTGCCTGCGTGCATCGTTACAGAGAATAATTACAAGGCCGAGCTATCAGCTGAGAGCAAAGTTAGGCTACTGAGGACAGTGCGGCCGTGTTTACAAGGCAGATGTTTTATGGATTGATTTAAGCGCTCCCCCTGCTAAGTGGAGATTTGAGAATTGTGTCTTTGTGAATTGCGCGCGTTGAAAGACGGGGCCAGCTGCGTTCTCCTCGGAGATGGGAACAGGTGTAGCGCCTCATGACTCACAGGCGCACAGTGAATACCAGCGCTCTTACGCACGGCCCCGCTCCGGCTTCCTCTGGTGCACCTCAACAAAGCCGAGAAACAATAGGAGCGCAGTCATTTGTTGCTATGGTTATTAAAGGCCGCTCGAAGAAACCTCCCGCCCCGAGACAAACCCGGGAGAGGTAACACAGAGGGGAGGTTGTCTGCCGGTTGAATGCGTGTGTGTGTGTGTGTGTGTGTGTCTGTGTGCAAAGCAGGAGCCAACAGCAGGTGCTGAGAAAGTCGGATCGAGGAATTCTCATCCCACAGCGGAGGGTCAGGACCACATTAAGGGCTGCTAGCCCCAACAGAACACACAGCTTTGCTCCCATGACCTCAGCCCCCCACCCCGCCTCAAAACGTGTGCCGCATTTTTCAGCATCTTAAAAGAAATAGCACAAACCTTTTGAAAAATATGCTCGGATAAAAAAAGGCCATACCACCCTCACGTCTGTGCGCTAAACATGAAGCTAAAGCTAGCGCTTGGTTAGCCTGCCTCTACAAATCAAACAACACGCCCACCAGTGTTTTGTTTCCCCATGTGAGAGTGAGATTTTTTTGGGGGGGGCAATTGAAGAAGAAAGCAAGCTCATTTCCAACAAGCCGTTCCTTTAATTAACTGCTTTGTGATTTTCACAATTAAGTTGGCTGGAGTCAAATATGTACAGCGTGTGGGAAAGTGCTGATCTGACTGTGCTTAGCTGCCGTCCCCTGCTCAAAGGCAGCATCCAAACGCACAAACGCGCCTCCAGGCTACTAAATGTTGACCATGTGTGTGAAGTGGGGTCCCAGTTGGGGGTCTGCGGTGCAAAGGTACGACAAGCTGTTGTTTTCTCTGCCCGTATGCGTGTGTGTGTGTGTGTGTCTCTCCTGCTCTTTGTTGAATGCAGAGCGAAGCCAGAAGGGTTCACAGCCTCGCTGAGGCGGCTCCGTGTTATCAGGCTGCTCCCCTGACATGAAACATCACACAGGCCATTTATGTGCTGACGCAGGGATGTGAATGCACCACTGCACAAGTGGAAAGCAGCCCCAGACCTCGGGCCCTGTGAGGCTGGAGCAGGACGTGCTGTTGCAGCCCTGAGCTGAAAAAAGTAGCGTAACCTAACAGCAGTCTACGTCTTACAGCAAAATCGCAGGACCACCCACTCTCTGCTCTTCTCTTTCCCACATCTCTGCAACATGATACAACAGTGTCCCATGATGCATTTCCTGGCCTGGCCGACCTTTGCCCCCGCTGCTTCCTGTGGTCGTGCATCCAGGCCCGTTCGTAGATTCTATCTTAGATGAGAGCGACGTATCACCGATAAGGATTTGCACAAACAGCTCAAAAATTCCAGGAACATTTGTAAATATTTTGAGCTTTATCTCCCATCAAAAGGAGGTAAGTCACAAAATAGACGTGAGGTATTTTCAAATCTGGGATGATTTGCTTATCCTTGGCTTTGTGCTATCAAACATTTGTGCTGTGTGTCTCCACTGCACTAATCTCCCCGGCTCTCCGGAGACTCTTCCTTTCCTGTGCAGAAGGGTGGCTCGGTTTTAACATCGCATCATGACACATAGCACGCAGGAATTCAGGTGTTCCTGTGTGTCTGCGGAGTCCCTGCCGCGCAAACTATCCAAAATGGATATGAGAGCGATTCTGAGGAGCAGCGAAGAAATCGTAAGTGTCATTGTGCCTGAAAGCCGTGCAGCTTCACTGCTAGTGGGGAAAAATGTAGTGCAGCACGAGTGCCCATCAAACACACTCAGCCTACAAGCAGCCCATCTTCTTGCAGCCTTAGGCTATATTTCCATGCTGTTAAACCCGGTCTTTGGCTCTCGGTAAGTGCCATCGCTGCCTCATGATATCAAAGCTCTCCAGCTCCGCCCTGGCTATTCTCTGAGATGTAATCATGCTCTACATCTCATCAAATATAAAGGAGGAGCCCTCCCAGGTCAACTCTCTCTCTTAACTTTTCCTCCCCGGAGATAGTCAGCCTGTTCTTAGAGGAGAGCGGGCTGCAGTTTACTGCACCGACACTGGGCTGCTCCACTACTACATTATCATTTAGGAGTGAATGAGTAATGACAGCAAGCAGGGGGCCCATGATACCATATAATCAAGAGGAATGATTCAGAACAAGAGACGCGGCGAGAGAGACGGGGAGTGTAAAAAAGAGCAGGAGCGGAGGAAAGGAGAGATGGCAAAGTGCTGAAAAACCACTGTTTGGTTTTGGAGCGCAGCAGTCTCAGGAGAAGGGGTGTCAAGGCTTTAATTTGAAGCGAGCGGGCCTACGCTGAGCAGAAGATTAGTGGGTGGTGGTCATTTTTCAAGGCTGCACCAGAGACTGCTCCGTTCTCAGGAGTGAAACCAACAGAGGGAGGGATGAAGGGATGAGAGACGAGAGAAGTGTGTTTGTTTAAAGGACTGTGGCTTTCCCCCGTGTTTCATCAGCCCGATGCGGAGTGACAGCAAAGATGTGGCTTGATGTATGAGATGAAGGCTTAGAGGGAGAGGTGTGCGTGTGTGTGCACATGAGTGAAGGCAAAAGAAAATATGCCTGATCAGGCATAACTGTGGAGCGCGGCCAGCTCGCTGAGCTGTTCCAGTGTAACTTACGCTTTTGAAGTGTTTAATGTTCATGAAACCTGGCCAGCACCGCTGACATTATTCTTCCTCCAACTTTCCCTTTATCCACGGAGGTACAGCTGGAGAGCGGCGATGAAAATGACACCATCGTCTGGGGAATAATGGAGGTGGCTAACGCCAGGCGCAGGTCTCATGTAAGGGTGTGCGAACCGAAACCGACCGAGCTGAAACTGAGGTAAACTCACGGGAGAGGAATTCCTGAAAATCCCTCCCTAAATTAAGTTGATGGGTCGCTGGACATTCTCACATGGGCTAACTTGACCTCTTGCTAAATCAGAGCTCCCCCCCTCCGTCTCGTACATCTCTCACCCATGAAATATGCAGCCAAAACCTGCAAGAAACAACACCCTAACATAAATATCCTTGCGGTCGAATATCACGTCGAAGTGCCTAATTGCATAGGGGCTTGTCACAGCGTTGCACTTATTGTGCTTGGCACAGACGCCAAACTAACGGCGTCACAAGCGCACTGACAGATTTACATGTAGCCGCAGTATCGGGTCAGGAGCACAGCATGGACGGATTGAACCACAGACATCTTTTAGCACCTGCAGTTGTTGTTTTGGAGTGTGTGTGTGTGGAAGGGGGGGGGCGGGACTTATAGACCTTACAGTTTGATCACATTTTGGGAAAGTGAGAACATTCTGGCTTCAAAGGGCTGTTTGAGGGCTGCTTTTTAAAGGAGCTCTGTAGTTTTATTCTGGGAATCCACTCGAGCAAATTGCCATGAGTGACAAGTCCCCATTTATCTCAAACTGCCTGTTTTGTCGAGGCCGTTGTTGAAACAGGCAATATTAGATCGGGCCTCTTTAAGAGCCCACTCTCTTCTGATTGGCCGCACACCCAGAAGCCATCACCTCATCCCTCTATGCGGGTCCCAAAGGCAGACTGTAAAACTAAGTAACAGGACGTGGTTGATTTGAAATGGCAACTTGTCAAATCCATCCTGTCATCCGTATTCGATCCAAAGTATGAGCGTGGGCACCATGAACCTCCGCAGCACTGAACATTTCTCTATGTGTGGCTGCGATGGGGTGAGGTTCGGGCGCGGGGCTCGGGAATGCACCGGGTCAGTTAGTGTCCTCGCAGAGACAGAAGTAGTGTTGGCGTGTGAGTTTGTTTGTGATGTCAGCCTTTCCTGTGGGAAGTGAGCTGCCTCTGATGTCACTTCCAGGCGGGTTGAGGTAAAAAGGAGTTCACCGCGCCCCCCCCCCAGTGCCCACCAGTGCCATAAAGCTCTCCACTGCCTCTCTGGTCGCAGGGCTATTTTCTGTGCTTGAAGGTCTCTCCCTCTGTTGGCATTGTCTTTGTTTAACATTGTACTTCCTGCCTTAGTTAGAAATCCACTGTGTGTAGTACCTGTTTCCTTACACCCTGCGCCTCACAATGAGACAAAGCCTGGTACTTAACCGGGTACAGATGTCAACGAGACGTTTCTCAACTTAGCCCGCCTCACTCCAGCTGAGGCCGAAATGAAACAGCAGCAGTCAAACAGATAAAAGAAAAATACACCGGCTGCATGTCATATTTGCTTTCATGCGCCGGAGGCATTTTGAACTGTTGCTCCTATTCTGAGCAGGTAGGGGTGCGTATCGTGTTCAAAGCCACTCTGTCAGCCTCGTGATGGCAGGACTGACAGTGTAAGGAAGACACTTGCCATAAGAATATAAATCTTCAGATGTCATTTGTTCTGACACTTGAAGTGAACTTAGTGTAAACTCTGCCGGTTTAATTGTAATGACACTAGCGGGATGACAGACCTAAGTTTGCCCCTGTCTCGGTAAACTGGCTCCACTCTCAGTATAAGACAATTCTGACAAATAATGAACCACGTGCTCACTCTACCAAAGTAACATAATGAAGTAAGGACAAATGAGAACTTGTGCTGAACTTTTCCGCACTGCGGAGAGGCGGGAGGTGTCTCTCCAGTGCGGGTGGGAAGACGCGTACTGGCGTGATTCAGCGCGGTGCGACGATAACGCGACCTATGAGCGTGCTGCCGCTCTCACCTCGGTCCCAGCAGTGCTCCCTGGGGTGCTCGTCGTCCGGCAGGGTGCTGTCGCAGTCGGCCCCGTCCGCCAGGCTGCCTTCCTCCTCCACGATGTGCAGCTTGTCCTCGTCATCTGAGTCTGAGCCGGCCTCCACCACATTATTGTAGTTAGTCACTGCGCAGAGGGGGACATGGGGGACAGAGGTTAGAGTGACTTGTCTGACTGTGTCAACTCTTTAATTAGTCTTAAAAGGAGAGTGAACGGGCTCCGCACATTTACTATTTTAGTCCTTAATAAAGATAATGGGAGCTGCGCAGGGATGTGCTTCTTGATTATGAGTACTGAATGTGAAAGGCCATGAGTCGGGGAGGTTAAATATACAGTAAATGTCAAAACTATTAAAGGGAACGGTTGAAGGAAGAGGGGGTAGTTAGCTGGAAACACCAATTAAATAGATCAGTAGATTAGATGAAACTTAAGTGATCCCCGTGGGGAAAGTGGGTTGTTAAAGTGGGAGAGAATAAGACAGCGAAGGCACTAACAACAGAGTGAGCGGGGGCTATTAACTGTAATGCAACTGACGATTTTGATGCCTCGGTGCATATTAAATTATGCAAATGAAAACTTGGGAAAGACGCAAATCTACAGTGAAAAAAAAAAAAAAACAAGTTCCGGCACTACGTGTTTTTAGAGGAGCGGAGAAAATTCACACTTTCCACACTTGCAGACGCCGACAGTACCGCTGTGTGAGATCATGAGATCGCGGGCCGAGGCGGTGTGTGCGCTGTGTGGGAGTCGGTGTGACCTGGCCGGTTGCGTTATGGGCTGGAGGAGCCAGGGGACGCGCAGGCGGCCAGCCTACAGAGAGGGTTATTACGGGGAGTAAATTTTCCTGACCCGCTTGTCTTCATCTCCGCCGTGTGCGCGTGCGTGAGTGGGTCTTCTTCTCATTTCCACCTATCTCTCAATTCCACTTGTGTTACTTCCACCCACTCTTCTTCCATTTCTCTCCCACCTCCCCCCCCATCCCTCTGTTCCACTGAGAGAGCTACAGATCCTCTCGGAGGCCAAATCAATTCTCCAGCTAGAGCAGCCCAGTCAGCAGAGGGCCCGGGCTGCAGCAGTGAAACTACCTCTCCGGCTTCTCCATCTCACATCACACCTGCATCTGCTGGATACAAACTGCCAGTACAAAGCACCTGAACTGTTTTTTTTCCTCCCCTCTATATCTTCTCCTCAGCCCAACCCCACTCGCCCACCTCTTTCTGCTCGTGTTTTTTTTTTTTTTTTGTCAGGAGGAGGCGTATCTGGGAGAATCATGATCCTCTGTCTCAATCAATGAGAATTGTTTCGGTGAGGTCGCTCCCTTTCTCTCCGCGCTGTGCAGGTCATTACAACCGGCTGGTATTCACACGCACACACACACTCCGCAGACGTGCAAGGATCAGGCTGAGGAGGAGGCGTGGGGGCGGAGGGATGAAAGGTGGTGGTTGAGGAAGAGGAGGAGGAGGGCGAAGCGCCGTTATTTGGCGAGTCGTTTGCAGGGTCAACGCCGCTGTGCTGCAGCTGCGAAATCCTATCGGGGTTCATCGGGGGAGCTATTTCACTCTCAGCCTTTTTTTCCTCTCTTGACACCGTTTCTCACTCCACAATATCTTTTCATAACCGCCGCGTGACCGCTGCCACGTTGTAGTTTTCGAGATTGTACCTGGATTGCTCTCCACGCTACATGCTGGTCTGCAATGTTCTCATCAGAAGGCCAGTAGAACTATTTAAGCCCTGGGAGCCACAAAGCCGGGAGCCCACTCAAATAAATTGATAGTTAATTGGATTTATACTGCATTATGAGACTTTATAAACTAGTCTGTCCTCGTTCCTCCCTCCCCTCCCGCTTGTTTCGCTCACACCACCTCTGTCTCCCTTTCCCTACTGCTTTTTTTTCTGTCAGGGCGACTGTGCCAGGTGATGTATTGTCCATTCAGCAGCCCGAGCAGGGCGCAACACTTCATTCTGCAACAGAAGGTACTTTAGGACAAGTCTGAGAGGCTGTTTAGGGCCACAGCCGCTCAGGTGTGGAGCTGAGGTCAGCGATTACAGAGGCAACGCTCTCCACCAGCGGCGTCAAGAGAAAATGATCAACTATAAAGCTGTGGAGAGAAAATCGATGCGCCGGTGTGTGCAGACAGGAGGTGGCAATGGCGAGCGGGAGACTATAAACGGAGCCTGAGAAGTACAAGCAAAGGGGGTGAGAGAAGGGCGGGGGGTGACAGAGATGGTCTTCCTGTGCCAAATGGTTGGCGGTGTCGAAACAAAAGTGTGTGCTCCAACAGGAGATGTAACACCTAGCGTCAACAAAGGCTGCGGGCCCTTCTGGCTGACCGGCTGAGCGTTTGGACAGCTGGCCTCATTAGCGCTAGCATGCTAGCGCACAACAGGAGGATGACTCCTACGCATTTGAGAGAGAAAGCATTGGTAGGTGGAGGAAGCAAGGGGCTCACTTCGGAAAGTTTGCTTTCCTACAGGGGTTGCAGTGCACTGAACGCCTCATAAAATAATGGCCTTGGCTTTAAGTCGGCCTGTGAGCCCTGCTCATATTGAGCTCGCAAACTCGGTAGCTAACAGACCACGTCTCGGTTGTAGTTATCCACGTAACATGATAAGTGAGGCATTTACCTGGGAAAACCTGGAGCTTCCTGGTCCCAGTTCAAACACTTTCTATTCCTGACGGGGCTAATGATGGGTGTAAACAAGCGGACGTGAGAAGGAAAGCCTCTGAGTGTGTTTACTCGTCACCTACGCGTCTTTACAACACGCTAAAGATACGAGCTGGAGCTGGCTTTCGCCACCGAGACCTCAGCAAACGGCTGAGGCCAGAGCCGCTTGAATTTCCCCACCCTCGCCGTCCCTCGTCACCCTGGCTCCCCCTCGCAGAGTTCCCAGAGTCGGCTGAAAGGCGGTGCCAGACGGGCCCACGTCAGCCGCACTTAAATACAGTCCGCCCGCTGTGGACAGGGTTGTGTTGTTTTGACACCTGCCGCGCTGTATCAATTACTTGCAAAGGAATGGGCGAGCGAGCGGGTGACTCCCAAAACAGGCTCGACGTTGTCCTGTTGGGGGGGGGTGATCACCTTGGCAGACGCGTTGTCACCGATCTGAACACGCAGCGCCATGTGCCCCGTGACACAGGTTCATTTTGTAGATTCTCTCCTGGAAATTGTGTAAACTTGCCGATGCTTATTTTAGGCTCTTGCTACTTGATCCCGGCCCGGCCGACGAATTCGAGACATTTCAGGAGCTTAAAGTCGTCGTCGGGCTGCGGCTCGTGCGCCACCAGATTGCTTGGTTTGCGCTTTCACACGCCGTGGTACGGCAGAGTCTCAGCCTGTGTGGGAGCGAGCTGTCTCCCCGTTTGGAGGTCCTCAAGGTGAGCGACTGGTGTAATAACCGGGCCTTGGATGGGGACAGCGAGAGGCAGATATAGCCTGTGAACAAACACATTACCGTCTGAGAGTGAGCTTTTATCTTGATCCATTACCGAGAAGGACATCCGTAAGGAACCCACAACCTATAGGTCTTAGGCGCAGGCCGACAGCCCCACACCAGAACATGTAGTTGGTATGTCTGGAATGTCCAACCAAAACACTTTTCCCCGACTTTGTCTCTTAAAGAGACAGATCAAAGGACGCGCTCTCGCCTCGCTACTAATTTCAGTCCACTGACCGACACATATTCTGAGGTCTGCTGTTATCCTGCTTGTGATTAGACGGGATTGACTCATCGTGAGCGGCGGCCACTCTTTGTCTGCCCCTCTACCTCTCATGTGTCTCTAAATTTAGCCTCGGCGCAGGCCCCCTCATTGAGGTACGCCACTTATCTCGTTCGGAGCTCAGGGCCGAGGCGGGCCGCGGTGAAACTACCACAGGCATCCTCAGAGAGCGCAGACCCTGTCGTCACAGAGTCTGCCCTTGCGGCTCTGCAATGCCATTTTCTCAGGGAAGCCAACCACTACAAAAAAACCCCAAGCTCCAACCCAAAGTAAAACAAAGCCGTGCCATTCAAAACCTCAAGTATGCCGTCTCAAGGTGAGGCGCCTCATTCAGCTCTGAGGTAAACGCCGCTGGTTTTGTTAAAACAACAGCCTTCCTCCCACAGAGTCAGGAAGGTCAGCTCAAGGGCCGATAACAAAACAAAAGAATTGGGGATTTTTCATGGTTAGCTCGCTCGCTCGCCGCCTTGAACTTGCTAAGGCATTTAGGTCAGACAGGGGCTGTTTGGTTCTCGCAGTTGAGGAGATACGACACACAACGGTCTCCCTTCTCACACTCAGTTAGCTGCGGAGGGCACTAGGGGTCCCAAGAGACTGTTTCGTCGCGAGTTCAGCCTGCCAAGCCTCTGCCAGCCATTCCAGGGCAGGCCAGCCACATCGAGGGCCAGTCATATCCTGGATTATCTTTCTCCACGGATACACGGCATAACATTCAGCTGCAAAAAAATCCCCAAACAACATCAAATGACTCTTACTCATTGTTCTAAGTTAGGCTGCCAGGGCAAAAAGAAAAAAAAAGCAGATGCACGACTCTGGACTTCAGGTAAATATAGCACAGAGCTGTCCCGAGATTTAGTTCCTTTTGATGTAGTTCTGCATTCATTTGTGCCACAGTTACTGCAGATGTGCTGTAAAATGTTCCACTGACAGATCCAGGCGGCGGATTCTGCTAGTAAAACCGCAAAACAGGCCTAACGCGGACAAGTCGCTCGAGATTTGTTTCCATCAAAGGCAAAGCACTCCAGCAACCTGCGGAGCACGGCTCTTCATTGGAATCACTTCAGAGGTGAGCTGGAAGACAATGGGCTCTTGTCTTCCTAATGATGCTGATCAAGGTTTTAGCACGTGAGCTAATAGGCCTCCGTGGGTCACTCATCTCCCATGTGATGAGCACTTTCCATGATAACACTAATGCTAATGGGGGCTATTGTGCTCTTAATCTGCATGATGACACTTGGAAGCGTAAAGGAAGTCAGTGGGTGTTAATGAGTGTTAGGAAAAGCAAAAAAGAAGACTTAACTGCACCTCAGGGGTATCGTGGAATGCTTTTCTAAAAAGAAAAAAGACTAAACCTCGCCTATTATGTGCTTTCACATAAGGCCCCGTGCCTTTATTACTGGAGGTTAGTCCGAATTGTGCCGCTGTTCCGAAGTGCCACCCAGATCACTCTATCATCTCGCTGTATTTGGATTCGCAGGTTGTTCTCGGTAGGAATCATAGTGGCGCAGAGTTTCTCTGCGCGGTGATGAGCCACACACATTCTGTTTCACCGGGCGCCCTCGGAGAGCCGCTGCCTCTGGCTCCTCTCAGCTCTTCTAAATAAGGCCAGGTGGGCTGGTAGGGACTGGAGGGTGTGATCACACCGCACACACACACACACGCCGCGCACAATCCGCAGCATTGCCCTGGCCACCGAGTTTACACTAGTCTCACAACCCGTGTTTATGTTGGAGGTGAGACAGCCCCATCCAAGGTAATAACTCTGGTACACCTAAGTGAGTGTGTGCGTGTGTTCTGTATGTTAAGCTGTTAAAAGGCATGCCTTTCAGTCATTACGGGGCGGTCGCTTGACCTCGGCCGCACGTCCATAACAGGAGGCCACGGCAACCGTCGCACGAGCCGTCGCGCGGGGCCGACGCTACCTGCCACGAGCTCCCGCCACCACGCGCTGCAGCACTTCCAGTATCTGCGGGCCGTCAGCGAGGAGGCCTGCTGCGGGTCTCAAACACTCAGCAGCCCTCCGGTGAGAGAACGGCCACCCAGCAGAGCGCACAATGCACGCAGGTGACCTGGGAAGCAGCGACACGAAGGGTGGGTGTGAGAAAAAAAAAAAAAAAAAACAACAACAGAGAGGTGAGGAGAGGAAACATCTGCTTGTTGATTCTGGTGAGCCCAGAAAACCTGCAGTCACGCTTCTGGCAACCACTTTCCTCCTGCACTCTGTTTACCTCTCTGCTCCATTTTTCTGCCTTTTTACAGTTGATCCCTCGCTGTTTTTTTTTTTTTAGTTTTTTCCACCTTGTCTGAACCCTGTCAGCCGAGTATCAGCTGTCGGGCCTGGAACCAAAGCCGATTTTACACATGAACTCCGGACAATGGCCACTAGCCACACCGGCTCAGTCGTACGTTACACAGATTTTGATTGGGACGTTGGCGTTCACACATGAAGCTGGAGGAGCTGCAGAGCACGTGTGAAACTATGTTACCTGAGCGTGTATTTGGCTCGATCGCCGCGCCGCATATCACCTCCGACGCAGAAACAACACAGTGGCAAGACAAATATTTAGCCGGCGCAGGAAAGCATCAGCGCACACCTGGGTAAACAGTTGTTTCCCTTCTGTTGCGGGCTGTCTCCAGCGACGTGCAATACCTCTGCAACACCAGGCACGCCACCAAACACAAAGCTGTCTACATTAGCCTCCGTCAGGTCTCATTGGAGTGTTGCGGGGCAAAATGAAATGTCCCTGCCACCTCTGCTGTCAGGCTCCATTCAGGCTGCGGTTACAGACTGATGGGTTTTGAAGGCTGCACAGTGGTATAATGCTCCTCTTCCCTCTGATTTTGCCAGTTTGTGTCTCGGGCTGACATTTTGAGTGGAGGCTCTTTGAGGATATTATTAGAGCGACTGCCTGAAGGGATCCAGCCCCCGTTTTAAATGCAGTCAGTTACCTCAGTAGCATCAAACTTCATTACATAGCTTGTTGCCTTTTTATCCGGCGCTAATGACGGCAACACGACTGGGTCAGCAGATACCGCTACCGCGAGCCCCCCGCCAAAGCCCTCCGCTCGCGGGTTTCGGGCCGTGCTACAGGCCAGTGCGTCCAGAGGTGCGATAATCATTTATCTTGAACAAGAGGCAGGCCCCACTGCTGGGTCTGCTCTATGTGTTGTCAGACAAGAGAATCCAATTTCACAGCTTAATCCAAGCCCGGCTGCGGATGCACGCGGGTCAGCCGGCTGTGCGGGACCATGCATTCATATCAAGTTTAGAACTACTGACTCATTTGTACATTGTTGACAAACATCTAACCCATCAGTTTTTATTCGTTTGCCAAATTCATTAAAAAAAATGTATAATTTTATTATATATTCACGTGATGGCGTGTTTTTCGTGTCCACACTGCAGGGCTGCAGTCTAACAGCTGAGCTCGGGCACGTTGAGGTGTGTGTTTAAATATATGCAATGAGCAATAACGGTGTTATCCAAACCTGCTTGTGTGCTGCAGGTCTATATTAGGTTAGTGTAGCACAGGGCTGTTGCATTTTAGGAGCAGGTGACTGGACATTCCTGCCTGTATTAGGCTTGACAGTTTACTGTGGGGGAGTGCAGCGCGGGGAGAATTACACTGGCCTATGAAGAGGGAGGGAGGTACACAAGCCAAACAATTCTCCAACTGGAAAATCTCATTAAATCTTACCTGTAAGCAGACCTTACTGCGCGGGCTTATCGCTCGGCATCAGTAAATCCAACAGCAGTTCGTGGAGGAGACAGAACGCGACTGTCCTCTGCACATATTTACGCCCGTCACTTCTTTGTTCTTTGCGGCGGAGATTACTGCACACATTAGCAGTCAGCGGAAAGACGCCGTACGTGCAGAGACGAACAGGCGAAAAGGTGAACAGGGGCGAGCGGCGTCGGGGTGGGAGGAGAGGAAACCGCTAATGGCTTAAAAAGACAAAGCTGGCCTGTCACATACGATGCTCATCTGAACTGATGGCTGCCCCGGGGAGGGAGTGTCACAAAGTGTCAGAGAGGCTGAGAGAAAGGAGAGAGCGCAGAGGAGAGACAGAGGCCGGGGTGAAGGAGACGCGGGAGCTTGAAACGAGGGTGGCTGGCGAGAGAGGGGAAGCGAGCGAGTGATGCTAAGATGAAGGAAAAAGACAGGAAGAGGAAGCGACAGGAGGGAAAGAAAGACAGAAACTAAAAGAGCGGGGCCGCATTTCTGCTGGTGTGTGCGCATCATGTGATCGCCTGTGCTTCGTTAAAGGTCAGGTGTTGACACTGTGGCCCTGGCTGACAGATGTCTCATTGAGGGGACAGGCCGTGGGGCAACATGGAGTACACACACACACACACACACAGACACGTGGAAGTGCAGAAATAACCCAGAAGGGCCTTCTTGTTTTTTTCTAACAGTTGCAACTTCCCCATTTATGTTATTCAGCACATCTCAGTGAGGCCCGTGGCCGACATCCATGCTGACAACCTACTGTGGCTTCACTAATTCTGACACTAACGTGCAAAAGTGCAGCGAGCGGTCTTCTTTTTGTTGAAAATCCTCCTCTTTGTTGCAGTTTGACAACAGCTGACCATTCTCTCATTTCTCCAGAATGTCAGCTCTGTCACAAGACTCCCGGGGCCAAATGTCGCGGACAACCACCGACACGCATTCAGCGCATAATCAAACGCACGGCCTCGGGCTATCGCTCAGTTGTCACACTGGTTTCTTGTTATTCATGCGGAGCGGGGAGAAGAAAGGGGTTAATGCCGTAAACTTGCGTCGACAAAAGCTCTTTTGTCACCTCAGTTCTCCGACACAACTCCTTTCCCTTCTCCCTGGGCAGAGTGGCCCTTCCCCGTGTGATCGGGAAGGGGTCAGCCCCCCCCCCCCCTCCCCCCCGCGACAGCGCCAGCCCCCGGGGCAACCAGAGCTGAAGAGCAGTCAACCAGCTCCGCTCACACCATTAGCCTGCTGTTAAATGACCGTGAGGGTGGACTACAGACAGGCCTGCTGGATGGACAGTTACGCAAATCCGTCATGCTAAACCAGGCGAGAAGGACCGGACCCCTGTGCGCGTGTGCGTACACACAAACCAGTTGCCCCCCCGTTTTAATGTCGCAGTCGACAGGTGTGCGTTGCAAGAATACACCTACGCAGCATATAAGGCACGCCCCTTCAGTCAGCTCAATACAGCGCTTTAAGTAATAAGTAAACTTTGATTTCTGGAAGGGGGGGCGGACTGATGGAAAAGCCTGAGTGAGCGGCACCATTGTTGAGCCGCCCTCTCAACACGGTGCTGATTGGTGAAATGGCTGAGGCGGCAGGTAAACGCGGGTCGTCGTGTATCGACGTATTGACAGCCCCCCCCTCCCTTTTTGTCCATTACACCCCGAGGTGCTTGGATGGCGTGCTGGCCCGCGTCTAGTTGCCGCTGACCCCGGAGACCATTAGTTCGCTGTGTCAGAATTCGAAGGGGAGTATTGACAGGCCAGCTGGGCCAATCGATGGCCTGCGGATCTCTCACTCCCCTTTTGCCATCAATGGCAACAAACCGCGCCGTGTTGTATCTCCTGTTATATCACCTCACTTAGTGTAATCTCACACTGTGTCAAATACTTTATCTTGCTAATGATAGCGTTTGTGTATGCTTGCCTGCAACGTGTTTATGGGATGCGGCGTTGCGAAGCGCCGTGCTCCGGTGTGGAACCGGCTGAGCGCGCCTGGATAGCGGGACTGATGCAACTGCCAGACAAACAACGCCGATACTCCGCGAGGCTGCGTAAGCTCGGCGCAGCTGTCCCGTCCCTCATTCAGCGCAGCCCCGTTCTTTCCCGATCTGCTGGGATGCTGGCCGCCGCGAGCCCCCGAGGCCGTGGGACGGAGCCAGGGCCAGGGTTTCTTGCGAGCGAGGGTGGGACCCCGATTACCCAAGCGCGCTGCAATCGTTGGCCTGGACTCGCGGGACTATCCCGTGTGATGTCAGCCGTAATGTGAAGTCATTCGACAGGGAACAGCCAGATGTTTTCGCGGGATAGAGCCTCCTCTGTTTTTCATGTCAATTACTCCAGAGTAGAAACACTTAAGACCTCTATCTGATCTGAACGGTTCTGTCTTGGGGGGAACCTGCACCCATAATGATGATGGCTGTCTATCATCTATTTCTAGTGCCTTTCTACTCATTATTTCAGGTGAACATGTGGTCCACTCTTGTGACCCCAGTGCCTTAATGAGTCATATTACATAACCCATGGGAGTTGCTGGACGGCTGAATGAGTGACATGCCAAGATGAATCACCACCGGGTGCGCCGCCTTCGGTGATTTGCTTAAAGGCACACAGGCAGGGGACACTCAGCAGACCCCGCCCCCCGCTTTGGGGCAACAGACATCAGAGCAGTGCGGCGGTAGAGAGGCAGTTTGAGGGCTGGCTCTACGGCGCCCGAACTGAGTCAAACTTCGGTACGTGCTGGCCTTTGTGAGCTCCCTGCGGTTCGGGGGGAATTCCACTGGGCAGCGCGTGACCCTGCACACTGACCTTCCTGTTCAACTGTGGAGATGTGCTCCGTAGCCCAGGGGAAGAGGAAAGAAAGACAGTTCTGTCCAAGGACTGGCTCGTCTCGTCACACCGCTAACATGAGTGTGACTTGTGCTAATGGTTGTGTCGGAGCTGACTGTGTGTGTGCGCGCGCGCACCGGTGTACAGCTGTTGTCAGACAGATCAGTGATAACACACTGGCTTTTAATAAACTCAGCAGAAGTGTGCGTGTGTGTGTGTGTGTGTGTGTGTGTGTGTGTGCAGCTTGCTGAAAGGTCCTGGGCGTGTGATTGATGGGAGCTTTAGCACAGTAAACACATGCACACACACAGACACACACTCACTGGATGTGGGTGGAGAGAGGGATGGTCATATGCAGCAATGCTCAGCTAACATTATTCATCCTGCGTTCGTCTGTGTGCTCCTCATATTGATGAGCCAGGCGGTGTGTATTACTCACTTTATTTACGTGGCCACACGCACACACACACACTCACGCACACACACAGCAACACATATTAATGAAGCTCCTGCGAGACTCGGAGCAGAGAATTGAGGTAATTTCGAGCGTTTTGGGCTCTTCTTTTTTCGGGTCGTTCTTCTCTTTGTACTTCTCACATCCTGCGCTTCCAAACATTTGCGATCTGGGTGATGAGGTGATTCAGACAAAAGAAGGCTGGGAGGGGGTGGCTGCGAAGGAGAGCACGGAGGGACGGAGCGAGCAGGGAAGAGGAGAGGTTATTTTAGAGCCTGAACTGTAATCACCACCTACAGCTGCTTCCTCCCAGGTGCCCCAGATGGACATCAACAGAGAGAGAGAGAGAGAGAGGGAGGGAGGGAGGGAGGGAGGGAGGGAGGGAGGGAGAGAGAGAGAGAACGCAAAACGCTCATGTCGTGGAGGAGCTGCCATTTGTCCTGTTTATAATTAGCCTGAATTTCCATTTATCGCCGCTTAACTAATCGAAACCACATTCTAACTTCTTTTTCCGCGACAGGCAGACCGAGGCAAACGAGGGGAAGTTTTATCTCAGGAGCAAGGAGGAAGTTGAAAAGGGCTCTCGCAGAGCTGACGCGACACTTCCAGTACCTGCTAAGAGGAGACAGGATGGTGACTACTTTCAGAGGAAGTTAGACCGGGCCCGGGCCGTGAATTGTGCCAGACGGCAAGTGACTCGCACCGAAAAACAACTGTTGTTTGATGACAAACAGGTGAGGCCGGACTAACCCGGTCAAAGCCATTTACTCTGGTTACGTTTATTGAGCCGCAAATAAATGAATTACTACTAGCTGACGTATGTGTGGAGTGCATCACGCGCAGTCCAACATAGGTACAGTGTAAAAATGCACTAAATGCCACAGTACAGTAATGGCGTGGAGGTGCGTGCCTCGGGATAATCTGATAAGCTAACGCTGTTAACTCATTAGTCGGCTCGCTTCGTCCCACAACAGCGTAATGAGCTGATGGGGGTTCGACTTCTTCAGAGGCCGCCTTGTTGTCCCACCGACGCGAGATCGACACGCGGGACGCAGCGATGACCTGACAACCTCGTTAGCGTCAGCTCCTCGTGACGTCAGATCTCCGGGTCGAAACTCGGGACCTTCAAAGCGCTGTTAAGGCCTGAAGGGCGTGACCGACGGGCGCGCGCGTGGCACTTGCGACGACACATGCGCATGACGCTAATGTTCCACAAAAAAATCACGAGGCCCGCTCATTCATCCACCCAAAGCAGCTGTAGGCGCTGTCCCCGTAGAAGCCGCCGAGGCCAGGAAACGTACCACGCAGCGGTTCACGTGCGTTACAGCGACGCCTTCCACAGTCGAGCTCAAATAAAACCCCCCTCCATATGGAGGGTTGCGGCCGCATCCCTGTAAGTCATCTATGGCAGCCTCCCATTATTGTCCAATAAAAGCAGCTGGCGCCATGTGAGCTGTACATGTCACCAGCGACACCTCCGCTGTCTGCTGCGTTTCCAGCCAGCGCACGGCGACACAAATCTGGATTCATACGACCTCTGGCACAGACTAGGTTACAGTAGGGAAGGAGGAGACGGGGGAGACAACCTTAAAGATAAATAAAATGAGCGATGCATTATCATATATAATGTATAACGTTCACCAGGGAGGACAGAGCACAGGAACAGATCTTAGGAAGCTTAAAGTCAAGCCGAAACGAGTCGGTACAACAAACCAGTTTTTGGAGTATGACAACATTTTCCACTCTACTGAAACAAAAAACCCTCACCCACTGAAATGCCTTCACATGGACGCACCCATAAAACCATCAACCCATTCATGCATGAACAACAACAGGAGCAATGATTTAACAAAAAAAAAAAAAGGGTAAAAGGGTAGCGCTTAAAACCCAGCGGAGGTTAATCGTGCAACGTTGTCATCCTGTTAAAACCAGCGCACCGAGTCTGGCCAAACAAACCTGCGCGATAAGCGCGGCGGTGGCATCAAAGCCTCGCAGATTATAGATTACCGTCAAACCGGTCGGCGCACTGCTGCGATGGACAGGCACCTGCTGAGTTACAATAACGCCCCTTATCCATGGTGTTGGTGATTGGGGCAGTGTGTGTGTGTGTGTGTGTGTGTGAGGCTGATCTCTTTCATTAATGAGACAGGTTTGTATGAAACAATGGGGAGGCGGGTGATACCTGGGCTGTTTGTTTAAGCCCTCTCATGTTTGCATGGCTGCGTGTGAGTGCGTGCCAGAATTTTTCTGCGGTGCCAGTTTTTTTTTGTTTGTTTTTTTTTTTTTTTATACACACGAGATGATTAATATGCATCCAGTCTGTGGTTATCTGGGGGCATGTGTCTATATCCGTGCAGCTATGCATGCTATGTAGCCTCAGTGCCATGCTAACTGACTGTAATTACTGTCCAGTGTTTTTTTTTTTTTTTTTTTTAATATCCACTGTCACGGTGCCAGACCCCCCCCCACCACCACCAAACATACTGTGGCAGTGGTGCAGCTTGCTGCCTCTCTGCCCCTGTCACTCTTCTCTGCCAGCAGCAGTGTGAGGATTAGAGGAAAATCCTGACCTCCTCCTCCACCTCTCTTTAATGCCTCCGCTCATTTTAAACGGCTCCTCCGCGGCTAACTGGCTGGATTACTGCCTCAGGTGGCCCCGGCCCCGGCCCCGAGGCCCCGCCCACCCCCATGCCGGACGTACACGGGGCGATGACAAACGCTCGCCGCCACAATTCGCATCGACGCCTTTCTTTTAAGGCATTGACGGTCTTTGCTCCACGGGTCTCCCGCCAATTGTGCCGGTTACGTTTAATCGATTGAGATGCGGCCCGAACAATGCAGCGATGGTTGAGAGAGCGAGAGAGAGCGAGCGAGGGCGAGGATGACAGTCCACTGGAGATGGTGATATTCAATTTACCTGTCCAGAGCAACACACAAACCCCTCCCGACAGCCTCAGAATTCCTCCGGCGGGCAGAAATGCTCGCTCCTGTCTGTCTCCCCGCCAGAGTCGCTGGCGTAGCACTTTTCTCCATTTTCATTGCCGTTCTTAACCTTTATCTCCCTCCTCTCCTCCCATCGCCTGCCGTCCTCCTCCCTTTATCTCTCCTTTTTTCTTTAAAAAAAAAAAGGAACAGGCTTCTCACGGGGAGACAAGGCTGTAAAGGTGGGAATGCTGATATTGTTTGGTGTGTGTGTGTGTGTGTGTGTGTGTGTGTGTGTGTGAACACTACCAAGTGGCTTCTTACATCCGGAGGATATATCTTGGCACGCTGCCAGCTACGTGGCACTGCCGGAGGCACTGGTGCGCACACGCACTCTGTCTGAGCGCGTGTAGTATTTTTCGGTGTATTTGTTCCCTCTGTCTTCAATATTTAAAGATGGCTGCGAGCTCCTGCAAGCGAGGATCCCGATGACTTCACCACCTTTTTTTTTTTTTAAATCTCGTGCCGAAAAAAGCAGGAGACCAAATCAAATAAAGGAGAAAACCATTAGAAATGTCGACGGAACACGAATCGGAACTTAATACAGAATTCTGATCTACTGAGACGCGCTCTCGGCTAAAATGTCAGCGCATTAAGGACATTAGAAAAAAGAGGCTATTTGGGATTTACAGAGTTTAGCAATCACCTATACCGCTGCCTGTACTCGTGTATGATGTGGTCTGTCTTGTCACAAACTGGACTCAGCTACCAGGAGAGCCCCGGCATGCATATTTCATTCCCGCCCACCCATTAGTTACGTGCGGGAGACTAGGTAGGTACACTCTCACCGCAGCCGTTTGTCTTTCTAATGGAGGGGGGGGGGAACAGGAGCGACTGCAGGGGCAGAACAACTCTCATGCTCCTTTAATGGGAATGAATAAAGGATGAGTCGGGGCTCAGACACCAGGTTAAGATGCTGTTTAGCACCTCTGGCCCGGCGCCCGGCGTTGAAGGCTGGGATGGAAGGGAGGGAGGGGACGGCAGAGGGAGGACAAAGGGAATGACGAGGAGGAGACATCGGGTCGAGCATCAGGATGGACTGTTGGGCCAAATGATAGGACAGATATATTGTTGGCTGAAGAATATTATGGTTGAAGCAGAGGACACTGTACCGAGACAGTGACCAAATATATGGCAAGAAGAAGCCGTTGGAGAATTTTTTTTCCACAGTGCTGGCAGACGAACAAGGAGGGAATCAGAGAAAGCTACTTGTTGACACTGAGTCTGGTTCCATACGCCTCCATAGACCGCTTCTCTTTGATCCACCCTGGGAGAAAATGAAAGGCGCTGGGAGAGAGGAAAAAAAAGCAAAACAAGGAAGAACAGGGACCTGGGAGGAGGGATGTAAAGCTTTCTCTCAGAGAAAGTGCTGGTCATGTTGGGGAGAAGGCTGGAAGGGACAGATAGTGGCGGGACGCCGTGCCAGGGTGGCTGGGCTTAGTCAGCCACTCCGTCAACAGGCTCCCACGGGCGGCAGAACGCGAGGCCGCGAGGCGGCGACGGTGCCAGCCTGCCACCCTCAGACGGAGTCGTCACGGCTGCCACCTGCCCCCGGGTTACGGGAACCAGAAAGAGCTCACAGCGGCCGCCGGCAGCACCTGTGCTCAACAGTCAGATCACCACATCAAAACGAGCTCGACGGATTAGATGTCTACTGGGGGTGGAGTTGAAGGTCGCGTCGAGACGCCACAGATGGAGAGGTGCTTTTCACAATGCCTTTTTCCCTGCTGCGAGGCCCGCGCAAAGAAGAGCATGGGTGTAGTGAAGGGGGGGGGGCATTTTGCAAATTTGAAATTTGCCATCTGTATCGACTTCTTTTCAAAACCAATCACGTGAAAGATGAGGCGTGGCATCGCAATACATGCAACGCCTGACTCTTTGAAACGCAATACTGAAACTGGAGATATGTTTCAGCACAATAGAGCAACTCCTAATATGACCAGAAACGGTGTCATGTGATAATAAGTGCGGCTCCACCTGGCCGGCGCTTTATCCACCTAATAAAATGCAGAGCGGCGTGAGCGCGGCCTTCTGCACTCTCAGGCTTTCAAAGTCCGGGGGAGTATTTGAGGAGCTGCGGGTGATGGCTGGTGCCATGTGACATGGTGTGAGTGCATCTTATTTTAGAGTGAGAGGTTGAGATAAGGTGTTAAAAGGAGGGGAGGGAGAGGAATGCTGAGCTGTCCTTGTGAGCCCCGATGCACGGCGGATGTCACCTCCCCTCCCAGGTTGAATTCTTTGATTACGGCCGCTGCCAGCAGACGCTCAAAGAAAACCCGCTTTATTGCATTTGTCCCGATCCGGACCATTTACTCTGAGATGTGATTCCACTTCAAAGTGCAAAGAGCTACCCTGTAATAGTCTGTCCTTTTCTCTGAGTGATCCTGACACCTCCGAGAGCACTCTCTCCTTCTCTCTCCTCCCTCTGTCTTCGTCTTTCTCCCTCGCTCTCTCTGCCCCACGCAGCAGTTTATTTAGCTGCCATGTTTACATTCCTGTTCAGTCTGCCTCTCCCAGGGGAGGATGACTCGATCTGTGCACGGCGGCCGAGTCTCTCTCCCTCTCTCGGAGCCTCAGTCAGTTACTGGTGGTTTCAGCAGATAGCAGCGGCCGACACGTACAAGTCAGGGCTTTGGGTATTTGGCTCTGGCAAACAGGAGACGGCGAGTTGTAATAACGTGCGAGCGTGCACGAGAAGAAACTTATGAAATCACCAGGACAACATCAATCAGAAACCTGTCGCTCTTTTTAATAAACGGAGAAGAAAAGACGAATGGGGCGTCCGCCCTCAGCTGTCCTGCGTGCTCTAAGTAACGCTGCCTATGGGCGGGGCCTGGAGGTGGCTAATTGGATGGAGCTACGGGACGTCCTGAGCGCTCAGGTCCCCGGCACTTCGCCGGCCTCATCATTAGACTGACTGGCTCCTGTGGCCTCCGGCAGAGTGTTGTCTGCGCGCCCTAATGACCGCTGACTCACTCAGCACGCAGCAGCGCCGCCACATTAGTCCGGCCCAGAATAGCCCCAAATAAAGAGAGATGGGAGGGGAGCGGGGATGGCAGGCGCCCCGGCAGTCTTGTAAGTCGTCGCTCTGGGCTACACGCTGTCCTGCTGTGTTCTATCCTACTCTTGTATTATAGGATGTAACTGTAGTCATTTTTATATTGAGTACTTTTGTTCAGCTCACCAAGTCCAGCCCGTGTTTACTTGACAATACATTTAAGTATCGACACAGATTAATGTAAACACCTTAATAGTCACTCAAATTGATTTTTGTTACATGTTTGTTCTGTGAGCCATTATCACACAGTCATGTGTGTTAGTGAAGCACGAGGGCAGAGCTCCGTTTTTCCCTTGTTTGCCTTGTTGATATGTCTCGGGATTAGCAGCACTAAATCATCCAGAATCTGAATGAAGTCTGGTTCAGTCTCGTAGCGAGCTTCACAAGTGGAATAATAACCAGTAACAGACTTCAAGGAAGAGTCTGACACTGTGGCCATTATGTTTGTTGATTTTCTTGCCGGGCATTATATGACAATATTGATAACAGTAAGTATGAAGTTATCTTATTTTAGATTAGCATTCGTGCTAGAAACAGGGAGAAGCCAACTATGTCTCAATGTAATGCAATACGTTTCCCTCTGGAGCTAAGCTAAAGCTCAGTAATCAACACGTCAGCGGCCGCTCGCAGTGACTTCAGTGGGGAAATCGCCACACCCGGCCAAGAAACAGTCCCATAAAAGAGCAAAGAGATGTTTTGATTTTTTGTGGATTGAATAAACAAGATGTAACATGTTAATTAGTGAGCTTTAAAGGGGCTCAGGTTGGATTTTGTTAGCGAAGCTCGGCGGCTGCTGGTCGTAGCTTCATATGCTGCGCGCAGGCATGACAGTGGCATCGAGGAAGGCAAGCAAGCAGTTTTTTTTCTTGCCTGAGCAAAAGTGAGGTACTGAGCCCAGTAAATGAAGCCCTGTGTGGAACAATATAGAGACGGCTCACCGGAGGGCCGCGGGTTAAACAGGCTGTAAAACTCACATGATGGCAGGGACAGAGGGCGGCTCTGTCTTCTGCTGACCACGGGGAGGAAAGGTTGGAAGCGAGAGGGAGAGATGGGAAGAGTTTGGTGCTGCTGTCCTTCCAAAAAACGAACACACCTTCCCAATCTACCCAGCACCTCGTTCGGACTGTGGGAGGGAAACTAACGCTCACTTGGGCGATTGGACGGGGCAGTTCTGACCGAGAGAAAGAAAAGAAAAAAGGCGATTGGTCGTAAAAGAGGAATGCGCACATGCGTGTGATTGTATGTATGACAGAGAGAGAGACACAGAGACAGACAGAGAGAGTGGACACATCTGCTAGGGATTTGGGACCGGGTGATTTCACCTTCTGTCAGGAGAGAGGAAGAAAGGGAGAGAGGCGGAGCGAGCGCGGGAGAGACACGGCTCGTCTGAAACACACCAACTGAGTGCGGGATCAGCCAAAAATACTCCTCCTTACAAGTCAATACAGCGTATTGATCACCTCTGCACACGGCTTATGCAACAACACCACCTCAGTGTACAGTCGTGGTGAAATCGCTGTGTGCGCGCAGCAACCCGCCTGCCCCGCGGAGACGGCAAAGTAAACTATTCATGTGTGCCACAGGGTCCTTACATCAAACCGCACAAAGTGAACTAATGGCCTGGAAACAGTCGACAGACCCACAAAAAGAGGCGGGCGTGGGGAGGCAGCACAAAAAGAGGCAGCGGGGGGATGAAGGGAGCGAGCGCGTTAAAGGTCTGCAGGCCTCTGAGAAGGCCTCCACCATGGAACTGACTTTGTGATGAGAAGCATTTTGCATTCATCAACGTGGAGGAGGTTCAGGGCGACGTGGAGCTGAGGTGGGCGTCCTGTTGAAAGGAGCACGGGGGGTGGGGTTAGAGTCGAGCCAAAGCGTCGGTGAGGCATTTCTGAGCCGCACGTGATCACCTGCACCCGTCATTGTCCGACCCTCCTCTCCTCACCTGCTACTTCTCTTCCCTCCTGCTCTTATTCACCATCAGCTCCTCCCCCTCCTCCCTCATGAAACCCAAGGCAGGGCCGTCTCCGCTGGGACTCTGATGTGAGCCCGGAGATGGCCACGCTTAATCGATAGTGCCAGGTTGCCAAGACAACCTTGATTTCCTGTCGCTGTTTTTGCCGAGCCCCGGTGATTGTGCCGGGTGTCCGTTGCACCTGCCGCCCTCTCCTCCTCCTCCTCCTCCTCCCTCACTCTACTGTCTCATCAAGCGCTCCTTATCCCTCGCCTCCCTCCCTCCCTCCCCACGCCGTAGAGACAAAAAAGAAAGACAGATATACAAAGGTAAAAACGAATTAGACCCAAGAGATTGGGTTTAAACAATCAAAAACACAATAATGAATGTGTGGCCACATGGACAAGTGCACGCCAACGTGCTTTGCGCACACACACACGCACGCACACACCCTTAACAAAAGCGAGCTGTGACAGCTACGTATCATATCTACCTTGGAGGGTGATGTCATTGCACCTGGGGAGCATTTACTATCAGCCCCCCCCCACCCCCTACGCACACGCACACACACACACACACGCACACACACACACACACCCTCACACACCCTCCCCTCTCTCTCCTGCAGGAGGGGTTGGCACCTCCTGTTTTTTTTTTTTTCATTAATGGAGAGCTCATTAATCGTGGCTGATAACGAGGACGTGGGACAGGAACATGATTAAGGGGCTCTCTCTCCTTTAGCTGGGCGCCCTTGGGGATAAACAGCCTCGGTGTGTGTGTGTGTGTGCGCGTGCGTGCGCGTGTGTTTCTGTGTGGGCCGCATGTTAAAACAGGTAAAGGACACACACACGCACGCACACACACCCAGCGCTATCTCTAGGACATCTGTGCTGTCGGATACCACTGTTTTTTTTTCTACTTTTTAGTGTTTGCAGCCACAGTCACATGGATCCCAGTGAGAGCTGTACCCAGGTCTGCGCATGAAAGATCCCAGTATGTCTTCATCGGGCGAGTGTATGCCTGAGTGAGATGTGCCGGGGGCTCAGAGAGGCGAAGTTGACACTCTTTTCTTTACTTCTGACTGCCGAGTTCGGAGGGAGGGACTCACTTTAGAGACGCACGTCAGAACGGGAATATTCTGCGCTTGTGAGGGAGCATTATTTTTTGTGCGTTATCGCGTAATTTGCTAATTCAGTGGTGTGTCAGACTGCAATGGAGTCACATTAGTCGCTCGAGTGAGCAATATGTAGGCCAGACTGGGCCTAATTTCTCAGTGTCGAGCATGCTGTAAACTATGAAATTGGTGATTGTGAGTTAAGAGAGTGATGTGATTTGGGGTTTGTTAGCCTGCCCTTTGTGTGTGTTTGCATTTGCCTGAATGTTTGCCTGAAGTCTCCCGTGTTGTTTGGGATGAGATTGATCCGTTTCAGACTCAAATGTCACCGAGACGCTCGTAAATAGCTTCACTTTCGCCGGCTGCAAGACAATGGGGCCCTGAACAGCACGGCTGAGGTACAGTGGCACGGTGTGAGGGACCGGCTCGACACACACACGCACATTCACCACTTACAGTACACAGCACGTGCTGATGGCCGCCGCTCCACAGAGGTGGCTTCTTCATTGACAGAAGTAGGGGGAAAGCGGTAACGCTGGTTTACTGGTCTGAAGTGTGTAGGTCAGTGTGCACACAGAGACGTACGCCTGCGGAGGGAAAGCCCAACCTCGTGTGTGTGTGTGTCTGTGTGCGTGTGGGTGTGTGTTGGTTTGATACTGGCAACTCTGTCATACAGAAAGTAGCTACAGTTTGTCCAGACAGTTGCTACATTTCCCACTCGGTGCCCCCCCCCATGACATAATAGGGGCTGTTTTTGTGCATATGGGGAAACGAAAATTTTGTCAAGTCGCCAAGACAAACAATGTAATATTTTACAGAAAGTAAGCTTACACTACAGGCTATGAAGCGCAAACATGATATTATTACAGGCGACTAACAAGGCAGTACGAGACATACAAATGTAAATAATAATGAAATGGGAGTGAAGTGTTTCTGTCTTAACAGCTTGGACCTGACCGCAGTTGTAAAGGATGTGACTGATCCACAAACATATCAGGCTGCTGTATTATGTCTCAGCCCGAAGAGCAGAGATCAGTGTGTACACACACGAGGGCTTTGTAATTTAGTCTTACGCACACATTAAATCCAATCTGTCTGGACCAGGACCCTAATCCCCTCTCCACGACCACGGAGGCAAGCAGTAATCCTCCATATTTGTATATTAATAGCCAGGGTCTCGGGGGGGTGGGAGGGGGCCCTCTATATATTGCGATGTACGTTCTATTAGTTGTTTAATCTGCTTGTCGATCAGAGGACCTGGCCCATTTAAACCTGGGTTTTAATAAAAACACAGTCAGCCCTGCCTGAGGGATAAGCTCCCCAAGGACAAGGGGAAGAGTGTGCTTGGGTTCAATAGACTCATCATAAACAATAAACAGCTTTACATCAATGTTATCTGTCATACGGGCAATACAATTATTAGGTGGAATTCTGCCTCAGGCTTCTGCCCTTTCCTCAGAAGAGGGCCAGATAAAGCCTGACCCAAATGTAAGCCGGCTAGCTTGTTACCATAATGCACTCCTCAATCACCTCTAATGTTATTTCAGGGCGTGCTTCGGAATCGCCGTGTGCGACCGTGATAATCCACGCCGCCCGAGGAATTGTCCCGGCCCCTCCTGAATCTCAGACAGGAGGAGCCGATTCGGTCAAAGCGCCGTGCCAGAGCGGAGGAGAGAGCGAAAGGAGGCGAGATTCCTTCGGATTCTGAATCACGTTGGAGTCGTCTGCTCACCTCTCTGCCCGTCTAGACACTGTGTCACTGCCACACCCCGGAGGACATCTGTCCTGATTCAATAGATTTATCAGACAGCCATTCGATTAGAAGGGCACTGCTTTAAATTAGCTGGCCGGTCGGGGAGTGGTGGAGGCGGGCTGAACAGCAGGGCCATTACAGCCTATAGGACACTGCCCCCCCCCTTCTGTTCCAGTGGTCCTCAGTCACCAGGATCACAGTGACATCCCTGATCATTTCAACTATATAGCAGCTGTGGACATCCACTGATGCAATCAAGCTGGTCACCTTGTCCGATTCCCCCTTTAAATGATTACACTGGAATACGGAGGCACGTCTCGTGTGTGCGCAGACGCGGTTTTATGGTAGGCATCAATCAGGTTAGCAAACAGCTTTTAAACATCTGGTCAGGGGAGACGGAGAGAGGCCGAGGGAGGCACCCCGGGGAGCCGCGTGGATTCCCTCTGAGATCTGTTGATTAGGATGAGGGATGGGAGGAAGGGCAGAAAATGAAACAAACCACAAAAAAAAAAATGGCACAGAGGAAGCGCTCCAGAGACAGTTCACGCTCAGGTCAGAATTCAGGTGGAGGTCAGGAGCGCGCTCGCTCGCCGCCGTTTTACGCACGGAGCCGCACAGGCCCGCACAAAGGCACAAATAACATGGCCTTTTCAATGCATTGCAGCCAGACCATGTGACTCTCACGGGGTAATCTCATGGGAGCATTCTCTCCCTCCCGCCCGCCCCCCTCCCCTGAGCTCCCCGATGGACTATAACAACAGGAAGTCAGCTTGGCCGGCAGCATCACACCGCACCACACCTACAGATAGCCGCTCCCTCTCTCACACATACTAACACAGAACCACCCCCACCACCCGCGCCGCTCCGGCCTTCCACGTCCTTCATGCGTAACATTAAGGGGCGGCCGTCTATCAGTCATCACAGTGAAGTCTAAGTTTAAGCCCTCTAAAAGTGTGCTGTGTGTCGCTGAAGAATTGGTGGCACGGTGCCCGCTGCTGCTGGCGTTGGCGGCGAGCGAGACGCGCTGCAGCCTGGCACTGAAACAAGGACGGCCCAAGGCTGGCAGGGGGTGAGCTTTTCAGTGACTGAATAGCCCTTGTTTATCTAGGTCCCTCTGGGAAGTCAGTGCACTGCAGTGAATAGGAGCCAGTTAGCAGCGATGGCATAATAAGGGGCTGGGGGGGTCATTGAAATTCAACGCAGGCCACTGTCAAGACAAACCAGCCTTGCCAGCTGTGGCAGCAACTCAAAGGAGCGAGGAGTTATTTCTGAGGCTGAGGGGTTTGGGTTAACAACGCAACATACCAGCGCTTACTCATCAAAAATACTCCACGAGAGGCGAGGGCTCATGTCGGAAAAAGGGGGGCGTGCGCGTGTTTGTCTTTCGTAAGATCAGGCAACTGTTTCGCTGCGGCTGAACAAAAAGAGACGCGCCAACGTGTCTGATTTAGGCCAGCAGCTTCCCCAAACCAACGACAATGACATTGACAGGCGAACAGGATCTTGCCCGCGGGCCCATGTGTCCCACTGTGCTCACTCAGTGCTCTGCACGGGCGAGTCAGAGGTGAGCGGAGTCACTCGGTAGACGCACAGTTCCCCGGCCCTGTTTCCAAGTCTCAGTGTGTGTGTGCTGTGTACAAAAAAAAAAAAGAAAAAAACCCAGGGCTTTCGTTCCCAGGATCGGCCTTCAATTTAGAAACCTTTTTAAGGTGTCTGAAAAGAGGCAGTATTTTCCCCTGCCCTCTGTGTGGCGCCGGGCAGCCAGGCCTACTTCTGAGCAAGAGCGCTGATTCTTTTTCCAGGCTTTCATGTTTTCTGCCCCGGTTTGTGGTCTCTGCAGCCCCTGATGAGGAGCCTTAAATAGGCTGCCACAGGTGCTGGGGGCCGGGGGCGGGCGAAAGAGGAACGGGGGGGGGGGGGCTGGATGGGAGCAGGGCCGCAGGAAGCCTCTTGTTTTCACAGAGATAAAGGGCTTTCAGGTTGCATCCTGGGCCGTAATCTCTCGCACACTTCCTGGTTTTGTTCGCGGTGAGGCAAGAGAAAATGACAAACTAACCTTCGGCCCGAGAGGCTGATCGATAGCTCCTGATGAGACAGGATGTGTGCCTGGTATTGGTGGATTTGACGAGCGTACAAAGACAAAGAGACAGCCCGCGTTTGATTTTGAGCCGTGTTCATTAACAGCCCTTGATTTATGGGTTCATTTATTCTGAGTGCTGGTTCATTACTGGCGATGATTATAAAAGTGTGCATATAATTTCTTTCCTGACCTCTTCATTTGCTTTTAGAGCACAATTAACATTGTTCTGAGCTCTTACATCCTAATTACAGAAAAGATAACGCGCCCTTCCTTCAAATTCAAGTTCCTCCTTAACCAGTCACTTATTGCCGGCCTTGTGTTTAAAAAGAGCCATTTACCAGAAATTTGCATGAAAGGGGTTTATTGAAAAGTTGGCATTGAGGAGGCAGGCCGACTTCAAAAGAAGAGGCCACGCGTTCGCACGTAGAAAAGATCACATTCCTCCTCTTCTCTCCGCTCTCACGTTTTCTCTTTCTATTCTGAACATGTCCTTCTTGAGAAGGCCAGCGTTTGACCGTGAGCCACACCCTGTTCTCCTGCCAGAGGAAACTTTCAATCTCCGCCTCCCTCCCTCGCTCCGGCTGCAGCTCTGGCGCTCTCATACTTTTGTCAGGTGTTATTTATGAGCGCTGTAGAGCTGAGTTGCTGCATGCCTGCAGCACCTGCTGGCGCTGGAGAGTCAGAGCCAAAGCAGCTGCCGGAGAGAGGAACGAGAGGAAGAAAGGGAAGAATACGCAGGACCCGGGCGGAAGCCCGACAGGGGGGGACGCTTCATTCGCATCCATTCAAGAGGCGAAAATCCGAGGGTCAGGGAGAGAGAGCGGAGGCGGCGAGCCCCCGGTGGCGGGGCGGTGGCGTGCGGCTCGGTTGATGTTCGAATCGCACCGGCGCGCAGTGAACGCATCCTGCGACTAATGACGGGTGTTATGATGGGAACAGTAGGACAAGGCAAACAAACAAGTGATGAGCAAGCACCAATTAACGCCGTCGTTCAACTCCGAACGGAATGAATTAAAGGCCACGCTTCATTGACTCGCGGGCAAAAGCGCCGGCGCCAGTGTCACAGCAGAAAGAGAGGGGGTGTGGGGTGCGGTTGAGGTGGTGGTGGTGGTGGGGGGTCCCTGTCAGCATGAGTAAGAAGACAGATGCATGACCGCCTGGTTATGGAGAGCTGCGGGTGTCGTCTCTCTTCCCTTCACTACACACAGACACACACACACATTACCCCCACGCTCGTATTTATGGAACGTGCTCGGGGAGGCCCCGGTGTGTTTAAACTGTAAACACCTGAACGCTGGCAGTGCCGAGCTGAGCCAGGACAGGTGGGCTGAGACGGGTCAAAGGTCGCTGGCTTAATTCCAGTTCCCAGAGTTCATAGAGACCACGAGTGAAAAAAAAAATCCTGCACTCTGTACTTTGCTCAAGGCCTTTTATTGTGTATTACAGGCCATCTGGGGTAAAAAGCCTAAATTTGCAGGTTAGTCAGTGTGCGCAGGAACACAATCCCAACCCTAACTCTACTGTACACACAGTCATGTTCAAAAGGTTAAATCATATGCCAACTATGTGTTAAAGCAAGGCAGTGACACAGGTGGAAGAAATAGGGAACATATGGAGTGATATAACAGGGGTATACAGTGTTTGGAAAGCATGAAGGTCAATGCGTTCAGCACTCAGTGACAGGTGTTTGTCACACACAGGCCCGGCCTGTCCCTGTAAGGAGGAACCTGACGAGAACACTGAGATTCACTGAGGAAATACTGTCATTTTCTGTACTGTAATTACCCTGAGTACAGAATTTTTTTAAAAAAAGAAGCTTTTATCTGTTTTAATGTGTTTACTGCTCTGAAGACACGGGTTACGTAGATCAACGTTCCTATGTCCTTCACCTTCTGCTCGTGCGCCTTTTTTCTGTTTGTCGCCCCCGGTGTAGCTCCTTCCTTGCAACAGTCACTGAGTGCATCTGGGCTTGGCCCCCTCCTTGGGCTGGGTCACACTAGCTGGGTCATTGGGGGGGGGGGGCTCAACAAAACGCTCATGGGTTAAATGGGGCGATGCGGATGCTCCATGCCTCCCGCTCCTCTGCCCTCCCCCTGTTTTCAGGCCGCCCATTCTCCTCTCATTAATCCAGTGTGGATGTTTATCCATGTTGACATTCAGCATAGCGGCCGGCCTTCTCTCTGACTAACAAACAGGGTGACTAAGGTTTTTTTTTATGTTGTTGTTGCAGGAGCTGTCACGGTGTTAGCCCAGCGCAGCTAGCTCGGGCTCGGGAGACAGAGGGGCACTCGATTTGTTAGTCACCGTGGCCCTTGGGACAACTGGAATCAGTATGTGAATATGAATGCGCACCCCCTCAGGAGGGCCATTATCAGTTGTGTGCGCTATGGAGAGGAAAATCAATATGATCATCATAACGGGCTGGCGGAGAGCCAGCCGCTCGGCTGTGTTCAAAGCACAATACATGGCGGCGGATTACTCCTCATCTGATGTCATCTAATTTCATCCCTGCAGACAGAAACAGTGTGGGGCTATAATAAGGTCAAGCACGTTCAAAGGGGACTACACATCCAACATTTATGTCAAAAGAAAAAAAAAAAAAGACTAAAGAAGATGACAAACTGACAGTCCGATGCTCTGAAGGGACGCTGGGTTGGAGTTTTAGCCACAAACACAGGCGAGCGTAAGTGCCCCTCACTGGGCCCGCCTTCTGCTTATTGTGTCAGTCCAGTCTTTTTCATTAACCGCTCCGCTGAGGACCCGCGAGGAGGGGAGGGCGCGCAGGGGCGGGAAGGGAGAGAAGGAGGTGGCGGCGATGATGGGGGAGTAAGGAGGGGTCTGCAGACAGACCCAGAGGGACTCACTGTGGGCCTGAAGAGCAGCCACCAAAATACATGATTAAAAACACACATCGGCACGCCGTACACAATATTTACCTCCGCCAGGCCGGCAATTTAGAGGTTATCTCTCCCTCCAGTATGCGCACTACTGGAAAACATTATCTCTCACCCCCACACCTGTGGGCCGATGGCCGAGGAGGCCGAGGTGGAAAAGAAAAGGAAAGCAAAGAAAAGAAAAAGAGAAGAAGAAGTGGGAGCACACCTGTCTGCCCATGACTTAGTGCTTGGGAGTCAGGGGAGGAGGGGAGGGCAGAGGAGGCTTTTCTGCTCAGTTAGCTTACATGATACACTTAAGTGAGCTCTCCTCCCTACGCGGCACTGCAACTAATACCTGCCCGCGCCGTTTTCTCCATCGGCATCCGGTGTTCAGTGCCGTCGGAGCTGTTGCGGGCAGACGCACGGCACCAGTGACTACAGTACCTAAATGATCTTTCATGTAGACTGGAGGGGAGGGGGTAAGGGGCACATTTTGCTCCACATCAACGGTCGTGTTTTTGTTCAGTTCACTGAGCTGACGCGTCCCTACAAGCTCCCACCGCCTCATCCTTGTATCACCCCCCCCCACACACACACACACACACACTCACCTCACCCCACCCCACCCCCTTTTTATCCCGCATCGCAAACTCAGCAACTCCAGATATTTTTGTCCTTTCAGGGACAACGCTGTCGATCTGCGTCATCGCCGGTTAGGGAGCCTCCAGGCGCGCGGTCCCCATCACGTTGGCCCGTCGTGCACATGGACACCTCCTCGCCCGTGCCGGGCATTTGGGGAAACTCCTGCCCGCCGCGCCAAATTAAGCCCTCGCCCCTGACATTAAAAGCAGCGCACTGCGCGACACACATTGCCAGCTCCAAAATACACGGGGACAGAAATGCCACCGGGGCGCGTCGGCGATAGCGGTTATGGCGAGCGAGCGTGACGCGGGCCGCAGGCCGCGTTTCCGAGACAAAAATGTCACACAGAGTGCCGCTACGCGGGCCCTCGGGCTCTCGAGGGCCCGCGTGAGAGAGGGATTTGATGAATTCTGCGAACGTTCCGCGGATTCCTCCCTCGCAGGGACCTTTGGGAAAAGAATGGGTCATATGCAAATGGCATGCACAGTATGGAGGAGAAGTTTCCCACAAGCCGAGTGTGAAAAGGGCTCTCCCTCCCCATGCCGGGCCCGCTGAATGGGCCTTTTCTTCTGCCACTGAAAGTGTATGAGGTAGAGCAGGCAAACTGCAAAGGTAACTAGGCTCTTTCTCCTCAGGCTTTCTCACTAAAGCCCTGAACACACAATGGTTCATTTAAGCATTCAGCCACACAAACCCCAATAAAGCACATCCAAGCACAGTTAAGGGGGTTACTGAAACTGACTCTGGGTTTAAAACCCCTTCTTTACCTTTTTATAGGCTAATGCCCTCAGCCTCCATGGGAGCAGCTAATCATTAAGCTGCCTTAACAGCGGTGGGAGTGTGGTTGCACATCACATTATTTTAATTCTGCTTAATGGTCAGAGGGGGACAGGAATCTTCCCACTCCGACGGACACGCTGAGGGATGGAGCTTAGCTTAACGCACAAAAACCCCAAAGGTAAACTGCAAACTTAACCTGCGCAGGCTCGAACATTCTTCATGGGTTATTCTGGCTGACGGCACACACCTAGTGTTGACTCCAATCCACACAGGCCTGCGAGATAGCTGCCATGTGTGTCGCGTTTCTCATCCGCCAGCACCCGTCCCACAGTTGTCACCTGTTGTAAAATTCTTTAGTCACCTCGGCCATTTCTCACCAACTCTCTCCGAACCCCCCCCCTTTCAACTCCACAGGGAACGCGGAGCCCACAGTTTAAGGGGTCAGAGAGGAAAGGATGGAGAGAGGGAGGGAGTGGAGGGAAAGGCAACCCCCTCCACCCACAGCTCCTCTCTTCCCCTTTCATTGAACAGACTTAAACACAAACACAATTGGACATGCTGGAAGCCTCACAATGGCACGGGGTGGGGGAAAGTGAAGTCATACTCTAGGCACGCATGGGTGCCTAGGTCAGGGGGCAATCAACAGCACCCCTGGCTACTGTGTCTTAACCCCCTGAAATAAAGGACGGGCTCTGGAAGGAGGAGTGACAGGGGAAGAGACAGGGGGAGAGAGAGAGAAAGGGAGGGAGAGAGAGAGAGAGAGAGAGAGAGAGAGAGAGAGAGCGGAGGCGGGGGGATTTTCTTCTTACTTGGCACTTTCAAATGAAGCTGCTGAGGAAGTTGGTGAAAAGCAGTGAGATAAATGAAATATTTCCTCCCCTGCTAAACTCTTCACACAACAGGGGTGGACCTTTTTAAATGTAAACAGATGTCTTTTAAAGAACTGAAGTGGCATGTGGACCTACAGAGCCGGTCCCCACCTCCTCCGAAGCCTTCGCTATAGCCCCATACATTGCTCGCTCCACCAAACAAAGTGTAGCTAAACCATTAACTTAGTTTTATTGTTATCCCACTAACTTGCAGCATTTGGTTGTACCCTATAGCATCTAGACTGAGGCGAGTGAGTCCGGGGCACTAAGTATAGTGTAAGTATAGTTTTACCAGACCAATAAACACGCTCTTCAGCATTACACGAGTTGTTGCCAAGTGCCGAGCCCACAGCCTCATTTTCCTTATTGGATTGCATGATTCATCAAGGTGCAAGTGTGGATGTCAGTATGCGTCAGGACGGGAGGGAGAGAGCGAGGGGAGGAATGGAAAGAGAAAGAAAAGAGAAAGAGAGATTAGGCGATGAGACAAACGTCCCTTGTGATATTGTCAAATAAATAGAGATCCTAAGCTACCTTTGTGCACATTCACTTCACATTGTCTCGGCAGAGCCGTCCGGGGAGCGTTCGCTCCGGCTCCCGAGCATGGGTACAAAGTTGTCCCAGCACAGCCCTGTTTATTTTTGCAAAGAATGTTAATACCGGGTGCATTCCTCTATTCCCAAATTGCTGTGTTAAATTACCGTCGCAGGGAACGGCTGCTATTCCTAAGGGGAGCTGACTGGGTAGAAGCGACAAAGGGAGCTGTAGTATCCCGCCGATTGCAAACACCTGTCATCCTGCGGGCTGTTAACACCTCTCTGTTTACAGCAGGGCATGGAGCTCACCTTGATCTCAGACAACCCCCCCACCCCCCCGCTAGCCAGGGGACCTGGCAAAAGCCACTGACCATAACAAGCTGGGCACAACTTGAGAGATTGCTTAATAAGAGCCTAAGAAATGGCTATCCCAAGTTTTTTTTCCAACGGTTTTGGAGTGGTTTCCTACAGAAACAGTGCGCCCCATATTAAAATGCCAAGTTGCTACGAATTGAGCAATGAGGGTGTGCAAACTTTGCAGTGAAGTTGCTTTACGTGACGGATCAGCAGGCTCGTGAGAAGCGAGGACTGTGAAGAACACCTCGAAGCAAATGGAGCAAAGTGGGAGGGGAAAAAAACATCTGTTTGGTTACGGATGTAACGCTTTAAATATCAGGAGGGTGGCGTCATTAATGAGAAAAAAAAGTTTAATACGATTCTGTTAAGTGACAGAGGCGGAGGCGGGGGAATACAGGCAGACATACTGAAGTGTCTCCTGAGTTTAATATCCGCACCTTGACAGCAGGACCGTTATCTGAGGTGTGTCCACACCTTGGACATATTTAGACTAGTTGCGCACATGCCCCAGGGGACGATAAGCAGAGCCGAACACGCCACGTAACAAAAGCACATGACTGTGGAAATCATCGAAAAAGGCACGCCACTCATCACATCACTCATCGGACATCCGCAGAAAATCCACACAGTTTAGTCGCATTTTTTTTTCTCTCTCTCTCTCTCCCACGGATCACCGTTTTCTCCCCCCCCAGCACCGCAGTGACTGTTTTCCGCTAGCTCTTCGACTTAGCTCATGTTTGACGTTACAAAACAAAACAATAACGCTAAATGTCCAGCATTGCCCCAGTTCCTTTAAGCTACACTGGGTGGCACAACACATGAGCACGGTGATTAGACAACACCGTTGCCAGAGCCGCGACAAAGCAGCCTCGCTTTCTCAGTAGAATTATAATAATAATAATAATAATTCGTAAAAACCGTAGTAAACCGTCGCTCTACGGATTCGCGACGTAAATACGTGGAAAGATGTAGCCGGAAAACTGCCGTTAACAACTCGCAAAAGTCCCTTTTTGTTTCCCGTGAAAACGAAGCCGCACTGACGTTTACATGCGTTGTACGGTACAAACAGGGGAGACATCTAGCAGCAAAGTATCCGGTCATGTCAACAGAATCCTATAGGCTACTTTGTAACCATTTTCACGTTGAAATCCCGTATACCGAAACGGCAAAAACGCAGAAAAATATCGCCATTTGGTTTGTTGGTATACGGGAACAATAAGGAAAGGAAAGAAAAAAAAATAGCGAACGTGTTTTGAGGTTCGCTCGCGTCCACGGTCCTACAAGAATCAGGATTCCCAGCGCGCGACTGGAGAGGATCCGCTGTCCTTATATGGGCTGCGCTCGCCCTGCTCGCACTAAACAGCGCGTGAGATATTCCTCGTTCTCCGGAACCTCAGTTACCCCATCCATGTTTCGGCTGAGCTTTCTGCCCTCACTTTCCAGTCAAAAAACACACGCCGCCGAACCCGCCGCGAACGACACACAACTCCAGCACCGCTGTTAAGTTGGGAAGGATGAGGAAAAAAAAAGACACAACTGCTCGAGACCTGCTTCAGCGCGACAACGCGCAATTCTTCTCTCCCCTCCCTTCACAAACCTTATAACGGCGTCGCCGTTCATTTAAACCCTAATGTGAAGCACGTACCGGGCGAGATTAAATCATTTTGTCAGATCTCGTGGTGCAGCAACAGTGTCCCGTCGCTACCTGCTACGAGAGAGCGAAAGAAAGAAAGAACAAACCAAACTGTACTTTTCCATCTGTTTAAAAAGGCACAAATGATGTCCACGACGTTTCCGACTAAAGCACATCTATATCTGATGTTTCTTTCACCCTCCCTATTCAAATTGTTAAAGAGAACCAGTCTGTCGAGGTCCGTAATAACAATCAGGTTTCCCTACAAAACAGGTCCGAGTTTGGTGGCCGTCCTAAAAACTCGACAAAATGTAACAGAATCAATGAATGCGAAGTCTAGAAACAGGTTAAAAGTGAATAAAAATGAATGAAGGGGTATAAAGTGGAGACAAAAGCTGGTCCACTTATACCGGGGTGAGGTGCGTATAACGGTCTCCGGTGCAGCGGACCGCTAGGCGGAGGGAGAGACGCGACCCAGGTATAACGGTACACCACATAGGGCTGTAATACAGCGCTCACTTGCTACTTCCCAGCACTTTCTGTTGCTAAAAACTGGACTCCCGGGCTGCCAAACTTTTCGGCGAAATTACCGAGAGGCAGAGCAGCCTCCGGACCGTCTCCCCGAAAGAAAGGCTCCGCGTCGGAAGTAGTTTTACTCACCGTTGTTCCTCCTCGGGTTCGCCTGCTTTCTGCGCTTACACCTGGGGCCATCCGCCATGATCCTTTCGTTGTGTCTAAATGCTGCCGGAGAGTCACCTCCTCTCTCACCCCCTCTCCCCCCTCCTCCTCCCTCCCTCCCTCCCTCCACTTCACCTCCCCTTCTCCGCACCTGGTTTACGACACACAGCTTTACGACATCACCTTCCCGCACCTCCCCGACCCGCGCTGCCAGTACCATTTATGCTAGATACTGGAAGTGAGAGTGATGACCGCATGGACTCGGTACCTGCCCAGCTTATAAGTAATGAACCTTACGTTTACAATGTAAGAGATAGATATTTATTATTCTGCTATGTTTTAAGGCGTGATGAGTAAAAGGTATATACCTCGGTGATAAGGTTTGTGTTTGTTTATAACACGTTTATAACACAGGTACAGCTAGTAGCAGACTGCCAGCTATACCTGTTTATTTACCTGAACACCGTACAAATTGGAAATTTCATTTATTCATTGTTTAATTATTTTTGTCCATAAATTAATTGCACTTTTTTTGGCCAGTTTTCTTCACTATTTCCCCTCTTAAATACAAACATATAACTAATTGGTTGAGAATGAATGTCTGTGTTTAACATCATTAGGGACCATTATGATATAAACAGCACCTTCACATGTGACATTTTGCAACCCGCCTTTGACCCACCAACCTGTTGTTTACATGTTGTGCGTGTGTGTGTGTGTGAAGCACAGTGGGATATCAGCGCTGAGTGTGTGCGTTTGTGTGTGTGTGTTAGAGAGGAAGAGGTCATGAGACTGTCATCACTGATTCAATCCTCCACCTAAAGAAAGGCCCCGCTGTTCTCCTGGGTTGAGCTTGCTGCAGCGGTGATGAAGAGGACACAGACATGCCAGCACAATCAGCAGGTTCAGACTGCCTCCAATCAGACCTAAACCTCAGGTGTGCGCGCACACACACACACACACACACACTCCACTTATCACAGTAGGCTCTGTGTAAATAATTTTAAAAAATCGGGATCACATGTTTGAGGTGAATTCTTTTGGAAAGTCGTAGTGACAAGGAAGATGAAGTTTAAAAAGCTAAGCACAGAATGAAATAATACTTGAGGTCCCATGACATGCACTTATAGGTCAGAGGAGCAGCAGTTGCTGCAGGGCTGTGGCTATTCTTGAAGCAGATGACTATAAGGTTTCTGGTGCCTGGACCTCTGGTATGTGAGATGTTGTCATCATTCAGTCTATTGTAGCAGCTAGACTGTGTAACCCAGTTTTGCCTGAAGTTCGGTGTCCCATATTGCCAAAGAAAACTGTTTAATGGGGCCGTGACATCTTCTAATCACTGGAAGTGATTTAAGGAGCGAGCAGAAGTTACCACTTCTGTCTTTCTAAGATATATTGGGATTACGCGTCCAAGATTTCATCGTTTAACCACACACAAAGTGATATGCCACAAACATATAACTTTGGTATAAATCTGCCTGCAAAGTATTTTCGGACTTAAGGTAACAAACGCCTCGTCGCTGCACAATCAGCTTATCATTCAGCTACATGTGACAGCTTGTATACATAGGATGGCAGATCTCTGGGGTGAATAATTCAGTAGCAGCAGCAGAGCGGTCCAGCTCTCAGGGCAGGCTGCCCAGACAGAGAGTAATAGCTATAGCATAAACAACACCTCCAAACTTGCTCCAGGTGGCCTCTTCTACCAATAGACAGCCTGACTGAGAGGGACATGGTGAGGGGAGGGTGCCCAGACTCTCTCTCTCTCTCCCTCTCTGCCTTCCCTGGTGAAAAAAAAGGCCCCAGAAACAGTCTGCATCAGCAAAGATCAATGATGAGACGCTCAGCTAACCGTGCGGTTGTATAGCGACGTTCCCTGCACACCGAGCCTGGAAAAATAGGATGCTTGTTATCCAATGGAAAGTCCGATCTTTCCCATTTTCCTTGGATCACACCGCTATTAGCATGAAGTCATTTTTCACCGTCTGTGGAAAAAAAAAAGAATAACAATTATACGACCACTACTAATACGAAATAGCCTGAAGACGTCTCTGATGTGTTTCAGAGCAACTGGACTAAAACAGGGTGATTTATTTTCTCTGGCAAATCTCTGTGTATTTTGTACTGGAGCACATTCACACACCGGTAAATGTGAAATACACAGAGCTGGTAGAGTTGGTCGAAACATGCAAGCTTCCTGATGACCCCTCTATAATATGGATGAAAGCAGGGTCAGAGGTCAGTTAAAAGACATTCTTTTAATTTGCTTAAAAAAACATCCACCTCACACTAAAACTAATACCTCAGCTAATAAAGACACAGCCCCTTTTTATCATAAAGGCCCCCTGAACAACACGTAAAGGTGCTGTTTACCTGAACAGTGACATCAGCAGTAAAGCCAAGATATTGTCTTAACTAAAGTGGGCCATAAAATGTAAGGCTTCTCTTATGGGGAGTTGAAACTGAGGATCTGAGAGTGTGTGTGTGTGTGTGTGTGTGTGTGTGTGTGGGGGGGGGGGGTAAGCAGCCATCCTGCACTACATTAAGGGATCATGCTGCTCCCTGAAAATGAGTATTGATCCTCTTAGGTCCAGGATCGTTTAGGAGATTAAAGGTTGAGCTTCATGGTGCTCCACGCAGGACCAGGGGATCAGCTCAGTGGGACGGCCGAGCCAAAGCAGCCTATCGGTGAGTGGGGAAAGAGGTTGGGCTGATGTGCAGTTGGGGGGGGGGCAGCTCTGTCCCGTGCATCCAGCCACACTCCCATTAGCTCTGTGCCATCTGGGCTGTCAGCTAAGAGAATCAGCTGAACGACTGTGGATCAGGGGAGTAAAAAAGGTAAAAGGCGAGAGGGGGTAAAATAGTAACTGTCGGGGGGGGGTGCAGAAAAGCTCAGCGTGTCAGGGGCAGGCAGGATGGATGGAAAGAAAACACAAGAAGGGAGGAACAGAGGAAACGAGAGCAGGGTAGGGGAACAGAAAGTGCAGCAGGAGGACGACGGAAAAGGGACACCCTGCCCCGCTGGAGAGCAGAGGCAGGAGGCAGTGATAGAGAGAGACACGGCAAAGACTAAACTGCTTAATCTCTCCCAAGAGACGGCAGCTAAATGTGAGGTCCACCTCCTCCTCCCCTTTCCACAGACCACCAACCCCCCACACAACACTATCACCACCACTGCATTCTGCTCAGCTGCAGTCAAGGCTGTTATCCAGCTCACTAAAGAGACACACACACGGTAAAAGTGCTCAGGTGGAGCCTAGAACGCAACTGATACTGTGAGAAAAGATCAATTTCAGCCGAGCAGTGAAGTGCCACGCTGCACAAAAAAGGGCTGTGAGAATCTGCGAGAGTTTGAAGGGAAAGAGAGTTTGTGATTTATAAATTCAGCTTCTTTTTAACAATCTGGCTTGTAGCAAATAAACAGATCTTATTTCCAGCCTGAGAATTTTCTCATGTCTCTCTTCTGGGGTCAAATTGGCCCCTCGGAGAAAATCCTAAAACAAATATCAGCCGAAGTATTCAACAGTGGTTGAATGCATGCTGCCGGGGTCCGAAGCCCAACAATGCAATGTTTTGAGGACTAGATGTCAATCTCTTGGTTTTCCTCCACCATGCCAGTGTATTCTCAACCCACTTCCGTCTTCCTCTGTGGATTTCTTTCTGGAGACAGGAAGTAGCTGACATGCTGGTCAAAGTGAGACACACCCCAAACATGTTAGTCAGGGGAAAGGTGAGCAGCATGGAACCAGAACACTCGTCAGACATCCTAAAGTGTTTTAACACGCTCCCTTTATTTCTTTAAGTGGCACATCACAGATCTTTGACATCAAGTTCAGTTTACTTGTCAAGAGTTAAACTGTTATCAGCATTTATCAAAGTTTTTAACATAGCGTCTACATTACGAACCACTGGTGGAGTGGCTGTTCAGGAGAACCAGATTTTTCCCTGATGGAAGAAGTCGGGCCTGTCAGACAGACAGAAATGAACAGTGTTGTATCGTGGTGATCAGACCGGTGAAGCAGGGTGTGCGACCCCTCTGTGGTTCTGTGCGGCTTGGATCACCGTCACATCTTTGTCCCCTCCCCAGTCCGCAGACCCGTGGACGTGTTCATAACATCCTCGTTCAAACACTGAGGTAGCCAGCAGCGGACTGTCGCTGACACACTCAGAGTAAAGAAGTTCCAGAAAAATCCAAACGCTCCGAATAGAAATAATTAAAAAATAATAATAATAGAAATATTAGCTCCACCACAGCTAACTACAACAGAATAATTTTGTTGACTAATGCAGTCAATGCAATCAGTATGTCACCTGGGCATTTTTTCTGCATTGAGTACTTTTACTTTTGAGACTATATATTATATTTTGCATACTCTTACTGAAGTAACATTTTCACTGCAGGAGTTCTATTTGAATAAAGGATCTAAATACTTCCTCCACTACTGTAATTACCAGGCAGACTACAGGGTTTCAACATTTGAAAGGATGCAATTACATAACTTTAGCTGGTTCACAGACCCAGCGGGCCTTAGATGCTCCCCAGTAAACCTCTGGCTCTTTCAGATAGAATGTACTGTGTGTTTTTTGCTTAATTCCATGATGACCATTATGGTGGGCCATCATAAAAAGTCTCAAGCCCAATCCATGATGACCTCAGTGACATCATCAGAGTTATTTTGTCACAATTCAACACTATTCACTATTCAAACAGTGTAACTTTTTTCAAAGACTGAATAAGACTACTCCTCACGACAAATAAACACATCATCATTTGTCAGTTTTGGGCCCCTTTAATCTGAGGCAAACCTGGAGGGAACTGAGAAATGCGAATTTTGAAAAAAATTATTTCAGTACACCTTGTCTTTCTTCACGTGATGAGAAAATCAGGATTAGATAATACTTCTCTGGGAGGATTTAAGGGGGAGGTGAAGAAGCCCCCCTTGACGCACAGAGTTACACAAACAAACACAAACTCCCCCACTCCCATGATTCCACGGGGGTGGGTGGCCACGGGGCTGAGAGTGCCTGACCTGTGGGTGAACGTAACGTTGCCTGTCTACGCTGCCGGCCAAGATATATACTTGTTTTGGCCACGGAGAACCGTGTGTGGACTTCTCCTCACACACACACGCGCACATAGAAATGAATACACCCCCACAGCCTCAGCGCGGCAGTCAGGCTTGCCCCGGTCTTCTCCCTCCACTTGTGACTGTCAAAAGGAGACAGCCATCCTCTGGAAAGCCCAGTTTAAATTTATACTGTATTCATTGGAGCGCCTGTTGCATTTTACTGTTCATTTGCCCTTGCGGCTGGAACAGCGTTTGTGTGCTCTGCAAGGACGTCAAAGTCAGTCTATCAGGGCGTTATTTTTGGAGGCATCTTCTTTCACAGTTGAAACCAGTCTTTGGCGAAATAACGCGCGTGAACTGAGGTGTACTGCAGCGAGAAGATGATGTTATAAATCAGGTGATGCAGCAAAGATAGGTTTTTCAGACTCCTTTCCGCTTTTCCCCCAAAAAAGTTTCCTCACAATTCCAATCTGTGCGGAATGGTAGTTGGACATTGAAGATACTTTTTGTACGCTCTGCATTGTTAAAGGGTTCTGTTTGCCCAGAATCCATTTTTTCCACAGGTTTTGACTGTGAGCATTTCAATGAAATTTACAGAAGAACCCAAAGCTGTCATGCTGAGAGTTGTTGCTGTCAGTCAAGAATGGAGTAACATTAGCAACTATTTGGTGTCAAGTTTCTTACTACCTGGTGAGTTGAAATAGTTACCCTCCTTTCAGCTCAGTTTTTGGTCCCCACCAATTCCTGGGGAATTCCATGGGCTCCGCTGTGTTCACCAGCTAATTGCTAACTCTGCTGTTTGTTGCTGGGCAGGTTAGGTTAGAGGGTTAGTCAGTGCCTCTCTGCTGAAAACAGCTGGCTGCTGTGGCTGGAAATGAGATTGATATATGAGGGAAGTTTGTGGGCCAGAAAACCAAGACCAGAAGTCCTGATCCATGAAAAATCTCTGTTAGGGTGGGGGAAACCGCAGAGTTGGTGTTAACTCTCTGTGGGATCGTAATCAAGAGTGACCCTTTTGACTATAACACACAGTCATTTAACTATAAACAATATCAGGTAGTGTAGTTTTAAATGTAATTCAACTGGGGTGGAGGCAAAATGTGAATACATTTTTAGACTAAGAGCAGAGGTCTTTTTATTTTGCTCACTTTTCACTGATGAATGCAATGAATATGTGTAGTCCCCCTTGTACAGATATGAATCTGTACATCTAATTTCCATTACAAGGAAACACATCTGAAACTGTGTGGTTATATAGGTACAATGGTGAGGCTCCATGAGTGAATAACGTGTGGGTGGTATATGTTTGTGTATGTGCTTATGTTTCCATCTGTGATAGGCCACTGCTGTTTTCACTGGATGAATATGAATACCACACACCTACTCTTTTCCCACACGCACTCACAGAACATCAGAACCTTTTTCTCTGCGCATGAATAGCGGCGGAGCACTATAAATGAACATCCAAAATGCCAGCCAATTACTACGGTGTCCCTTTACTCAACCTCTCCATATTAAGCCCCGGTTGTCAAACAGATTGTCTCCGGTGCTCCGAGCAGCCAGCGCTGTGAAACAGTTTTCATTAAGGGAGGATTGCCATGGGCCTTAGGCTGGCGGCTTAATGTAATTTCACAGCCCAGCGTCCGCGTGGCCACTTCAGGGTCCAACCAAGGCCACCTACACCTTTACAAGAGCCAATGAGAGGTGCTGAAAGGGTGACGGGCCACTAGTAAGTTTTAGGAGCGAAAAGGGAGCCCCAAAATGAAATTCCCAGCAAGGGGAATGGCTGCAATAATAACATAACAGCCAGTAAGGCTTTGGAAATAAACATCTGCAGTGATAGTCCTCATTTAATGTTTGTAATGAAGTGTTCAGGAAGTGCGGAACTCACTCAGCAGTGGGGACATTCAGTAATCGGATGTGGAAAGGTTTAACAAAATCGAGTGGGATTGTTGTATTTATATTATGGAAATGATCAGTGATGCATTGCGAGATTTGGTTAAACACTGAAGTCTTCTAAAGCCTTTCCTGGCAGTATTAGTAAAGACAGTATTATGGATATTATATGGCATAAATCTCACACTCTGGGCCTAAAAAACTCTGCGTGTACACCTTAGTTGAAGAAAAGGACACATGCAGATGATTAGAAAGATGTAAGTCAAGTGCAGAACCAAGACCTGACCAAATGACTTTCCAACTCAGTAGGTATAATGCATGCTTATGCGTGGGTATACTCGTGCAGATACGAACGTGCATTGAAGTGCACCTGCCCGACTGTTCAACCCCAACCACCTCTTGAGTATTCACCCCAAACGTGTAAGCCAAGCGTGCACCAAAAGTCCCTATTAGAAACATGTGGCGAGCATCGCATGGAGCCGCATTGTGACATCTGGACGAAACTGAAAGTGAGATATAGACTAGTGTTTCATTTTCATGTTGTACTACTTGGAGAGTGCGAGAGGGCCTCGACTTCATGGCTTGGAAAGGGAGAAGTGGTCCACGGAGCGCTGCGGCCGGGAGCATGTTAGCCTGTTGGAAACCTTACGTACTGATACACGTGTTCAAACGTTGAGACACACACACAATGAAGGGCAGAAAATCTAAGAAGAAGAAGAAGTAATATTAACCCCTTAACGCCTGAATTTATTTCCAATTATCCAAAAAAATTTTTGGTGTGTGTTTTTGCTTTCAAGTAGATGCTAAATTAAGTTGAGTGTTAATTTGAGTATAGCACATAAAATAGATATAAATCTATTATTATCTATTATCTATGATGCAAATTAGCGTCAACAGGCAATAAGGGTAAAAAAAAATACCTGTTCCCATCTCAGGTATGAAGATTCTTTTATTAATGTAACAAAGCAATACTAACACAGACGCTATTTTGGCTGTTTTGGAGCGGAAGTGGTTTGTTGCTAAATCGCGACAATAGGCGTTAAGGGGTTAAGGGTAATTTGAACCTCCTTTCAGTTTGCGGATATTTCAGTCAGCTCTGTTTTTCCACATTTCTCCTCCTTCGTACACTGGAATCAGTTGTTTCATTTGGTAAATATACTTATTTGGTGATTTGCTGAGAGTGGGATAGTGGCTCTGTCCGAAGACAACAGAGTCCACCAACCAGTGCTTCTCAAACTCACTAAATGACATACTGTTTAGTCAGAATGTGAAAACAGCCGAAGAGATCAGAAAAACAGTTTCCCCTGTCTCAGGCCTTTATGCTAAGCTAAGCTAAACTGGGCGACTGATGTACTTTCGTATTTACTATGTAGATGTGAAGGTGGTAGGGGTGTTTTCGTCTCACTCTCATTTTGAGCATTTCCCAAAATGTTGACCTGCTCCTTGGCTTTCCGAAAAAAATCCCCCCAGCTTGATCAGCCGATTCATAACACGACCACAAGGTCACAGAGACGCACGCGGGGATGTGACTTTCCTGATGTCAGGCAAATTACACCTCAGGCGCCGATGCCATCTGCTCAGAATCCAGAGCACTAAGCCGTGGCATCGCTGCCTGAACGGGGTTATCTTAAATAAAAGAACAAACAGTGCAGGTACGCTCCCTGTCTGTGTGACAAGAAGTCTCAGCTAAAGCAACGGCTGACGTAGTCAACGAGGACGTCGTAAATCAGCCCGCCCTTCACATTATGAGTCACGAACAAGAGAGACGCTCATGCTTATTCAGTGTGTCCACTGAGGTGTGCAGCCTCTTCATTTAATATTTCCATAAGGTTGCGTATGAGTGTATACCGGGCAATTCCTGTAATAAGGAGGTAATGTATTCTGCGCCACTGGCAAAAAGGTACTCCTGAAACATCCCTCACAGGAGCAGCACTTTTCAACTTGACAGTGGACACATACATAATTAAGCCAGCTGAAATAATGAATATTTCATCCCCAAGCATTTTCATCTCCAAACATCAAAACACCTCAACGTCTCACACAATGAGCAAGGTAAATTACTTTTATTCACAGAGGGAATAAGCAAGAAGGGATGCTCACTCAAAGTACCTTGCTTAAGAAAACATATTGGCGCAGCAAAGAGAAGGGAGGCTACATCTTCTACCACTTATTATGTATTTTGCCATAATTGTCGGTGTCCTCGGAGGAACTGGTTGTTTTAACATGCAGGAAGAGCTAATTCTTTCCTATGATTGTTTGCCTAACCCCTTTTTTCTAAGCTGTAATTGTGCTATTATGTTATATTACAGCGTCAGCCTTAATGCTTTGTAGCCTGATCTTGCTATAACTCATATTGACGTGTAATTCATGACATGTCATCCACGAGTCGCCTCAGGACTTTTGGGTTTTCGGATATGTAGGCACATGCCAATGGAGAGGATAAATTATTCCATAACCTTGCAGTAGTTGAATTTTACTACTGTGGTCTATGTACGCGAGGCTTTTGCCAGAATTTCTCTATTTCTGTGATGGCACAGAGACTCTCAAATGTCTTAGTTTCCAAAGACTAGGTCATAAATTATATTGCAGGAGCTTAAAATGCCTGTGTGGTACGGGGCGAGGGGGCGGGGGTTGGGTGGGGGGGTAGTCGCGCGCTGGAGAGAATTACTTTGACTGTCAAACCTGACTCAGACTGGCTCCCTGTACACCTTCATAGATGGGAATTAACCTGCCACAGCTTTAAACGCTTTACTGAGCGCTGGTCGATACTGTCATTATCCTAAAGCAATTCTTAATTCTATTTGGCCCTGAGCTAAAGATCCTTGTATTGATCACAAAGTAGGGATGCCACAACTACTTTTTTCTAGGGTTAAGACCTCAATGTGTTGCTAAAAAAAAAAAGAGAGAGCTCCCAGCACTTATAGTTCAGAGTTCAACACAAACACGCTACCAGAGACTATAATTGTGAGTGATTAAACATTCAGAGTGATACCTGAAGGTTGTATAAAATGTTGCAGTCATGCTATGAGTGGTCCCTCAGTGTTTCAAGGGTTACGGGAAGAAAAAGCAGCTCTTTTTCATATCCTGTTTTGGGAGATGAGAACTATTGATATTACTTGCCGCGCACTATTGGCGTGAAACAGACTCTCTCAAAAAAGCAGCAGAGACGACACCTGTTCCGAAGTTCCTGATCACACGTCTGTTCTCAAGGCGTGTGTCGTCGCCGCCTCCTCGTGCTGCGTGTGAAACAGAGACACAGAGAAATTTCACGTAGCATGCAAGTGAATACATCTTTTTCCGTCTCTCGTCACAAACAAACACACAGGCTGAAGGCCCTGTCACCCGGCACAAACCATACACTGCGGCCTGCGACAGCAGTTAACAGAACAGGACATGTGTAGCCCCAGGTGACTCAAATTGCAAAACTAACAACACCATGCTTCATTGCACCAGGAGTGTGGTGTGAAACACCAGCAGAGTGGGCGTTTCTCTGTGTTTATGTCAATTTACATGTGAGTCTAACTGTGCGTGTTTCTGGGGATTCATTTTTGTCACGGCTGAGTTATCCTATAATGCATTGCGATGATTAATGTGGACTGCATTATGACTCCCAAAGCTGCCTGAAGCATAAACAAAATCAAAACAATAAGAAAAAATTTAAATCCGCACCGTGGGGTCTTACTTAGAATCTCTTACTTAATAAGATCAATGATAATACCTTGATATTTAAGGATAATATATACATACCCGAGGTTAACATTAAACATAGATACAAGACATAAAGCAGACGACGCATGCACATTCACATTTCCAAGTGTGATCACACTCATTCTTCTCACACATGACACACACATCTGCAGCAGTGTTAGACTTTGTTTCATATACTGGGGGTTTTGGCTTCATTTATTGGACTTCTGGTGGGAAGCAATTAAGTTTACCCAAGTACTGTACTAATGAACTGCACTTGAGCGCAGCTCTGAGGTAACAGGCTGCACTTAAGTATTTCAATTTCATGCTACTTAATACTTTCACTAGGAGAAAAAAACAGCTTTTAACTCACTTTTTTTTACCTCCACAAAATTTGTGGTAATGTATATGGACCCAAGTTCAGTCCAGAGCAACAGTCCTCCTGGACTGGAACAGTTTCTGGTAAAGTACTAGATTGACCATTGCTAGGAAGAGGGCCCCCATTGGCAGGAGTTTCAGCCTTCTACAATAGCAGCCCGACATAATATACGGCGTTAAATACTATCAAGTGTATGGGGGCATGTGTACATGTGTATGTAAAGTATACGGTATATGGAGATACATTGGGGATAAATGCACATGCAGTATATATAGGCCTATATGTGACCAAATGTCAAGTGTGTACAGTGTGTTTTGCATGAAGCCTATCTATGTGCTTTTAATGGGAGACATGAACATGAGCAGGCTTTGAAAAACACTTATTCTCTGGGGACAGTTAAGATCACCTATCCAGGTGATAATTCAAATCCTGCCCGAGTTATAGTGTACATTACTGCTGTCATGGTAATCCAGTCTTAATGCATATATGGGAAATTAAATTACCCAGCATTGTAAAAAAAAATACTTGCATGGATCTGATACACCTGATTGGTATCAATGCCAGTAATGCCCTTATTAAAAGCACTGGGTGTCATCCGTGTCATAGCCTAATCAGTAGAGGTGTTGGAATCAGTTTTAGGATATTTCTCAAATGCAATTAGGTGTGTATAACCAACAGAATTTAATTTTCATATATTCAAAAAAGGGGACTCCTCCAGCTCTCAATCCAGCTGAGAGCTGTGTGAAGGCACACCTGCAGCAGCTTTTGGAAGAAAGCAATACCCCTGGGAAAGGTTGTGCATGTGTGACATAATTTGGAGAATACGTTTGACTCATAATAGGAAATGATCATACATATATATCACTTATTTATAAAGTGTCCAGAAATGCATGTGCCTACAATTCCCATAATGCAGCCTTATCGCGTCTTTTATCAGGCCTACTCTGCAACTCAATTATATTAGTATATAGTATATTAGTATATTAGACTAATATTAGACTAATTATTATTATTAGTCTTTCAAACTCCATTTCCCCAGTATATAATGCGGGTTTTGTTCTAAAATAAATATAAATCTGAAGCCTAACTGCAGAACTGAGATTCAGGTGTAAAATACGTGGGGTGCCCCTTTGATTTAAATTTTAAATGGAGAATGTTCGCCTGTAATTAGGTCATTTTACGTGATTGCTCTATTGAAATGAAATTTTTATCTTATTCTATTTTATATAATTTTATCTCGTATTATTCTGTTTTACAACAACGTCACTACGGTTAAAATGTAACCCTGTACCAATCTGCTTATATTTTCGACACCGCTCTGTCTCAGTGACAGCTCTGTACTGTACCGCTACAGGTTACTACTGTGCCGCTTCTCTCATTGGCTGCATTGACCGAGCAGAGTAACGTAGGTCCCCGGAATTTTACGAGCCGTACCATTTCTGCCTAAATGGGGTGTCGCGGCAAAATAGCAACCGTATAATATTACGTCCTCGCCCCTTTGAAGCACGTATTGTTCATCGAAACGGAAACTTCTGTTATATTTGACTCAGTTTAATTCCTTTGGTACGCATACCTCGGCAGATACAATTGACAAATAAGCCGGTAATTTCTGTGCCTCCCCCGTCGGATGAAGTTGACGGTTTGGCTCAAAATGGCTGGAGAGAAACAGTTATGAGGATCGACGGCTTTCCCAGGTATTTACGAAAAATGAGCCTTTCTGTAGTTTGAAGGCGCTCCCTCCGCTTAACTGGGGATCCAGGTGAGACATGTTTAAAGTTCATCCAACATTTCCACCCAGCCCGCTGCTTTTAGACCGAGAAAATGAAGCCAAACAGGGCTCGTTTGCAGTGTTATCACGGTAGCCTCTGTATGCAGCAGGAAGGATCTCTGACTCTGGTTTGTATTAACAGTCTGGATAACAGCTTCAAACTCGAATAACAGCCTGCACAAAGTGTCGATTTTGAGTGAAAGTGCACATGCAAGACTCAGTGGACAGATAAAAGCGACCAAGATGCCATACAGTATGTGTGTGGCGAATGCAGAGCAGGCCTGTGGCTAATCCTGCAGCTGTGCATCGCAGAAATACGTCATTTTTTAGGATTCCCTGCAGTAAGCTCCATGCGTAGAGACAAACAAGACTTGGAAGATGTGCAAACGCACACTCATCTGAACTGCTGTGCATGACGTGCACGTGTGCAGGTGTACGTTGTGTGAGACGTGAGGGTAGGAGGACGTTTGTCATGTTACGGTCCATATAACAGTCATTGTGCTGTGAAGACCTGGATGGAGCACCACATCTTTGCTTTGTTAGGTCAGGTCAGCCTGTTTGTTTGCTGTAGGTGTAGTAAGGTAAGACAAATGCAGCAAACAGGCTGCTGCCCGCTGAAGGCAGAAGTGTAAATAGAAGAGTAAAAAGAAGTGTTTGCATGACTAAACATGTGATCCTGTTAAATAGCAGAAGTGCTGGTGGCGTTAACTGAAGCATTTGTTTTTGCACTTTGTATCGTGAGGTTTATAAAGTTTGTGGAGATCGGCCCAAGGTTTGGGCATTTTCATGTTATGCACTGTGAGAGGATTGAAGGTTGGCAGTTGTGAGAGATGCTGCCGGTAGATGATGACACATTGGTGTGTTTCATACCAGCCTGACGTACAGGTTTTGTCTAGTTTTTGCATTCATGTGATGTCATAAAGGGCTTCGATCTTGAAAATGAGCTATATCAAAGTATACGTGTGTATGGGCTTATTAGAAGATATATTTTATTCATGTGGGCCACTCTAATGGGCCCTTATTATTGAATATCTCATCTCGAGGCTGGCCGTCACCTCACAGCAAGAAGGTTCTCTCTGGTTGACCTTTCCGTGTGGTGTTTGCATGCTCTTCTTGTGCCTGTGTGAGTTTACCCTGGCATCCTTCCACTCCACCAAATACACGCAGGTTAGGCTGGATGGCAACTCTAAATGTCTGGTAGCCGTGAGTGTGAATGGTTGTTTGTGTCAGCGTGTCAGCCCTGTGATAGATTGGTGACCTGTTGAAGGCGTACCCCATCCTCACCCAGTGTGAGCTGAGACCCCCCGCGACCCAGAACGAACGCGTGGTGTAGCATATGGATGGATGGATCTCGAGTTTGTGTTGTGTAATTTCTAAACAGCATAATAAGCAGCATTGCATTTTTAGTTTTGTTCAGGTAAATTAACACTAAATTAAATCTTACCATTAAGATGCCCCTTGCGTTTCTGCACTTGTTTTAGACAAACATCAAGGCGCTTATGTTTTCTGCTTTTAAACAGTGATGAAAACATTCACAGTATCATGACTCAGTCTGATGTGCTTGATTGTTATCAGTCGCTAATTAAACAGGGCCAGGCAAAAAAATCACTTCCTTCCTCCCTGATCTACAGTTTGTTGATACTGCAATGTTACAAATCTAAAAATTTCCACATCTGAAAATTGTAACCTATCATATACTGTAGATGGAAGTATCATCCTAATTCTGTCTGCACAATGACGAATGTAAAATGCATACAGGATGTGTTTAGCACATAGTGTCATCTTATTGTTCATTTATATGTCATTACGATGGACTTTGTGATACAGAGCATAATTCTGTGTTAATCCCAGTAAGATTATTGTTGGTTCTCTATATTTCTGTAATTATTTTTATATTTCTTCTCTATACTTCTCCAGAGGAAAGTAAAAGGTCGGGGTCTGCCTCAGGACAGGGTGTTGCAGAAAGCGCACCATGTGATCGGTGCATTTCTCTGCTGCTTGTAAAACATCACCTGGTCCGCTCCCACACCATGATTTCATGTGGCTTGCGCTGGTCCCGTCTCAGTGAGCAGGCTGTGTGTGCAGTGTTACTGCCAGTCTGAGACATTTCATTGGCCCTGAGGCCTTTCATCAGTGATGGGAGTGAAAACTTGGATTAAACACCTCTTAGGAATACGATCAGCTGTGGTAAAAAAGAAGACAGATTTTGGGGAGAGGTGAACGTGAAAATTCCCCTTCAGTCAGAGCCATCTCACTGGAACTGGAAATCTCTCTCACTGTGGTGCCGAGTGTGTTCCAGAGAGTGTTCCTGCTTTTCCTTTCCAGAGACAACAATTTATTATTTTCACTATCTGCAGCAGCCCAGTTTTTGTCACATAAAAGAAGTTGTAAAGGTCAGCAAACCCCACACGCCTTCGGGCCTAATGTGGGGAAAGTTGACTGAAAACGGTGTTTTCTTTCAATTAGCTTTTACAGCTAACACTAATTCTGAAGTGGGCAGTTCCCAGTACAAACAGGATTTTCTTTTTTTTTTGTGTGTGCTGTTGAGGCTTTGGTGCTTCGCTCAAAGGGGCTGATGTCAATCTGATGTAATTCTGCTGCGTGTGTGTGCCAGACTCTTCAGTGTGTCACATCAAACAAATGTCTGACTCATGTTAAGGCAGAAAGAGAAAACTTGCTTTCGGTGTAAATCCTTTTTTGTCTGTAAAAAGAAAAAAGAGCAAAAAAAAAAAAGTGCTGTCTCGGCGATATGTTGTGCCAGTGATGTAAAGTGGGTCACGCCGCAGAAATCAGCAAACATTTTTTAGCATTTGGTACAAGTTTCACAGTCGTAGCAGAAACTTCGACGACAGGACCGATACTTACTCCCTGCTGCACAGGAACCCCTCCCCCAGGTTCTGAGATATTGCGATAATCAGCCTCTGTTTTGTTTGTGTTGCTGTAACTACCAATTATTCCCCATTAACTTTTAATCTGCTGATTATTTTGTCCCGGGAAGGGTCAGAGATGCTGGCTGAGGACTTTGAGGTCAGGTTGGGTCAGAGGTGGGGGGGGGCTTCTTTGTCTGGCCTCACTGTAGGTAATCCACAGAACACACCACCATCACTTTTCCCTGGAACAGCCGATATAGCTCCTATTATTATTATTATTATTATTATTATTATTATTATTATTATTATTATTATAGAGACCATTTCTGCTTGTATAGTCTGAAAGCTGGAGCTGCAATGATTGGTTGATCAGTCCAATGGAAGAAAATTAAATGGCAACTAAATTGATAATCGACGAGTCACTACAAGTCGTTATTCAAGCGAATATTGCCAGTTCCAGGTTCTCAGATGTGGGAAATTGCTACTCACATCGCAATTACTTTTATTTGGGTTTTGGACCATTGGATTGGTGGGTTATTTGGTTAGCTGCTAGTGGCCTCTTATTTACAGATCAGACGATTAATTGAGAAAATATCCAGCAGATTAAATCGGTAACGTAAATGATTGTTTGTTGCCCTAATGAAAACTGTTGGCAGCGCGCTGTGTGGAATATCAACAGCAGTGAGGTGTGATGGAGCTGGGTAAATATGACCAGGAATATGTGCACCACCAGAGAGAAATGGCAGCATGTGTGTGTGTGTTTATTGGGCCGGGGCTGTCGGGGTATGTGCTCGATAACATGACACTACAACGTTAAGCTGTGTACACATAAGTCCTCTCTGGATCTGGCTCCAGTGTAGCTGGTAGATTACACTGCATGTACCTGCAGTGTTCCCCTCAGAGCAGCGCGCTGCTCACTTGGTAAATGAAGCCTACACATTTTGTCAGGACATTCTGCAGAGTCATAACAACTCTCTGCCCTATAGGTGAGTCAGTGTGAGGAACACCCTCTCCTCCACACACACACACACACAGCAGCTTTCCATGGCGAAGGCCTCCTTTATCTCGCTTCTCGCCGTGGGAAACGTCTCACACGTTCAGCTTCGTCGCATACAATGATTATGAAAGAGGAATTGCACTGCGCGATATCATTTATCACCAGAATATGAGTAAGGGGCTGGCATGCAGACCTGGCATCCAGCGTAAACACATGCCATGCAAACGAGCGGAGCGTTTACTTTGGCTGCAGCAGCTCCAGTGTGGTTTCACATGTGGCTAAGATGTGGAGGGTGGAAGCTGGCGGGAGGAAACTTAGATGCTTGTCTAACATTTCCGCTCAATCATAACCAAGATCATGTTACCTTAACACACACACACACACACACACACAAACACACAACATTTCTGTAGTTAGGCGCCACTCAGTGCCAGACTTTGAAGTACCAGTCTAAAGTTGAGAGAAAACCAAAAGCGTTCCCAAATCTTGTTGGCATTTTTTTTTTTTTTTTTTTTGCACGAGGGGTCTGATAAAGCAGCCAAACGTTCGGCACTTCGCTCTCCACGACACTGTGGAGCTGCTACTGTGTTTTTCCGACTTAAATCTCGCTTTCAGGCTTGGCCTACTTTTTCAAATAGGGCGTCACTACATTACGGGTGCAATATAAGCGCTACAAGTCTGAATTCAATTAGAGCTCTCCCCTGAAAACATGAATATGCCCCGCTAATTCACTGACACATTCACACAGTGAATTAGCAGCCATTGTGTAATTTCACTCGTAGAAAACACCAAAGTTCTACAAGTGGAGCCTCCTATTTAGCCTAATTTTTTAAAACCACTAAAGTTGTCCTTTCTCCATTGTAAGACTGTCTTTTTTTGTCTTCTGTAGTCGTACCTGAATTCTAAGCAGCTGATAGTCTGTTAAGTGCTGCCCAAAGAGGACCGGAGTGGAGAGCTGAAGAACAAGGAAAGTGCATCTCCAGCCTGAATAATGAATGGAGACCATATTGTGGATGGAAAAAAGGAGGATGTGGTTCAGTAATAGTCGGGTGAATATTTATTTCTCTGCTAAATTGTTGGTCTTGCTGGACGCGCGTTTCCAAGAAAAGTTAATGAAAATTACATGTGAAGCCTAACGACGGACTTTTACAGGATTTGTAGGCTGCAGGCAGCTAAGGTATATTATTATATTAGGCTGCTCCTTGGAGCATTGGCACAGTTCCTGGCTTTGTTCCACTTCTAGCAGGCCGTTTTTGTTCGTGGTGGGTTTGGTAGGAATTAGTTTTCACGTGGTAACATCATAAGAGGAGGATGAGCGCAGACCGCAGCACTGGACCTGTACGGTCATTGTTCGAGCTGCCATTCCACTCACTGTAATGATGCATTTATGATACATAATAACTCTCATCGAAAAAAAAAAGTGTTGAATCAGACATCAGGTCAGCTTTTGTAAATCAGGGTGTGGGAAGCGAGGGACTTGCCCCTCCGTTATTATTACTGCAGTTGAAATGCCCTTGTGCAGGGCCCTCTACCCAAACCTGCACCAGCGGCCAACAGCAGATAAGACTGCGGTTGCACAGGCCAGTTTCAAGGAAATGGAAAGTGTAGAGCAGGTTCTTCCTGTAAAACACTGTGTTCTGTGAGTAAAAGCTGAATCTGTCTACAGGAACGTGTACCACGTGGCATGTGTCTCGCAGAGAGTAACGGCTGCTGGAAGACAGAGAAAAGATAAAGCTTTTAAAAACGATCCCAGAGTCTCCGCCCCTAATAAATGCTTCGGTCAATCAACAGAAAATATATCTGCTTTTCTTTGATTTAGATGATGATAAACAGAATATCTGAGAACTCCTACGAGTATTTTTCAAACTTGTGAGCGCAAAGCCGAAATGATAAAGACAAAGCGACCTTAAGGTCAGGTATCGCTGGATCTGGAAACAACCCTGGGCTCTCATCATCTGAGTGGTGCACTGCCCCCGGTCCCTGGAGGCCTTGCAGCTTAAATAGTAATAGATTGTGCGATTAGATGCCATACAGTCATTTAAGTTCAGTTTTATCTGAGTTTACAGCATCAAGCTTGGCGTGACCTGGGGACTAAAGGGTAGAGTGGAAACAAATCGATGAAATAAAGTGTGGCTCTCTGTCTGCCTATGGAGCCGGAGGACAGGTTAATGTCTGGGGAAATGGTTTGGCCCATGTCAAGAGGGACACATTTATTTATGTCTGCCAGCCCAAATTTGTCAATTAGCTCCAGACATTAGGGAAAATGTAAGTCATTTTGGGCCTACGCGTGTTTACCCTGTCTGAGATGGGCTTGTGAATTTGAAACCCAAGCCCACGCCTTGTCATTCCTCTGAGGTCCCTCCCACCCCAGCGGTGGGTGCGGCACGTGCATGAAAGGCAGCGGGGGGAGGCGTTCACTTTCATCCCCCCCACCCCCCCGTCATTTGGCCGTTTCCCAAATATACAGCAGCAGCCCCCCCCCCCACGCCACCCACTGCTCATTTCTCTGCTTGTCCCACCCACCGTCTCCTCAGCCTCTCATCTCCCGGCCTATCTCTCCTCCAAACACATCGGTGCGTCTCCCTCTCTCCATCCCACAGCTATGATTTAGGCGTCAGGGCTGCTCCCGCTCCCTCCCAGCCCTGGATCGAGTTACCCTGCCATTACTCAGTCGTTCCCCCTGTGAGGGTGCTCCGTGTCAGGCGCGGCGGAGCCCGCCCGCCTGCCTGCTCGCCGCCTGCCTCTCCGGACCCGGCGGACGAGAGCAGCGCAACCACAGACGCCCCTGGTCAGTGGAGTCATTCCAGTCATGGCACGGGCTCCCTGGAAAATGATGTGGACGAGCGAGCGGCGGGCTTAGCTGCAGTTTCAGAGCTGCGTTTCCAATTTCGTGTGTGGCGGAGAAAAGCTCCCAGCACGTAGGCCGCCTTCATCCAACAGGATGAAATCTTGTTTTGTTCTTGGTGGGGTTTTTTTCACCCTCACACCCACGAGACACAACAAGCCCCGCCCTCCGCTGCGTCACAATTGGAGCGGTGATTTGTGGACCTCATCGTTTTATGGTTATGTAATGTCAGCTCACTTGACGAGTGAAACGTCTTGTTAAAGCCCACGCCGCCCCGCTCCCATAAAAGTGAGTGATGCGGGCGGCACGGCGAGGGCTATCCTTCCTCCAGCACATGACAGGGGATGCGATGGGATGGGATCTGATCTGCCCGGTCGGCTTGGCCAGAGAATGACACTGCAGAAATTTCACTTGCTGGCTTGGCTTTATCGCTTGATTAACGCACGCTGAGTGGAACTTCTAAATCTCCGCAGGACGGTGGGCTCCTATAGGTCTAATTTACGAGCATTGGTGAAGGAAGGTGTGTACCTGTGACTGCCCGTGCCCTTTCATAGGGTGTAAAGTTTTATAGAAGCTACACCATCCTCCTCCTATTAAGCCCGTTGTGCACTCATAGTGGAGCCATAACTCCCTCTCTGCCATCACCGAGCTTTCAGCCCCTCTTAAATATATTTAGGCCTGACATATGGCTGTCCTGCGCGACGCGAGGTAGCGTATCGCAGCGCAGGAAGGCCCGCTCAGGCTAGGCTAATCCTTCCTAATTGAAAGGGAGGCAACGTTGTGGGCCAGTGGCTTGTACGTGGCTCATCCCGCTGCTTGTTTTACAGTAATGAGACATCTGGGGCCTGAGAACCGAGCTGTTTGTAGAGGGGGGGGGCTCCTGAGCCCGAGGGCCCGTCGGGCTGTCACAGACAAAGCAGCCGAGCCGACTGCTTGTTTTCCCCCCGTCTACACGAGAGCGCTCTATTTTCCCTAACCCTGTCTCGACACTGTCTCATTTGCCATCATAATGTTACATTAGATTTGTATCATTGGAAAGAATAATAGAGTCGGGATTTTCAGGACAAAGGAGAGGCTACTTAAGGGTAAAACCATTTGTCTGCCTCTATCAGAACCACATTTCGTACATCTCCTGTCTTGGCCCGCGCTGTTTAAAACTGTCACCGCTCGAAGCATTGTGATTGGTCTCATTTTAATGCAGTCTTAATTGGCGCTCGCGTTTGGTTCTAATTTATTTTTCGTTTGCTTTGGCGCACGCGTCAGACACCGAGGAGCAAACGAGCTCCAAATAAACGTCGCTGCAAATGCAGGCACCAGGCCGCGGAGCTCGCCGAGCCTGTTACAGCTCAGGTCGCGTTCCCTATCTCTGCTTACGGCGTCGATTTGATCGTCAGCGAGGTGCGTGCTCTCCTGTAATCCACCGATTTTTGCGGTGGACCATTTTATTGGGAGTCGTTTGTAACGAGGCCCACCTGGCCGTCACATGACCGTCTAGACCGAAGGCACTCCAGCGTCGTTCTTCCTGGAGAGAGATGCAACAACTGCTTCTCAAATCTCAGCGAGTCGCTTTGTAAATTCCGGAAGGATGTGACAGAAATTTGGTGAGAGGAAAAATGCCCCCCCCCCCCCGATATATTGGATTAACTAATTCAATTTTGGAGCACCTTGCTGCATCAATTTCCAAATTACTGGTGAAAAAGGTTTTCCTGAAATGACTAACAATCCTTAATGCAGCCCTTCCTCTGTAGATTGAGGCAGCTGTGATTATAATTCCTACCAGGGCCGCAACCAACAGGTTATTTCCATTATTGGATCAATCTGCCCATTTTGCCGATCGGTCACTTTGTCGGAAAAAACAGTGTCGCTTCCTTGTTTATGTCCGACCAGCAGTCCAGAACCTTTCCATAGCTGGACTGTCATGTACAACATAGAAAAGCAAATGATCACATTTGAGAAGCTGCAGCAGGCAAGTGCTTTCACTCAAACACTTGATCGATCAATCGATTAATCCTTTCCACTTTAACTCCGACTCTATTTCATATCCCCGTTTGTTTCCGAGTCCTCTTCCAAACCGCTGTTGCAGGACTCCCGGTCGGCCTGGCACCTCCGGAGCAGGTAGAAAGTATGCTGCCACTTTGGCGTCAACGGATGGTGCTGGCCGCCCGCTCCGAGGGACGACCTCACTAATCACAAGGCCATTATGTTGACCCTGAGCGCTGCCAGGGCCTGTCCTTGAACGCGTCTCTGCTGCTAGTTTTCCTTTCCTGCGCAGTACCACAGCAACCGTTGTTTTAACGGTAGACAGGCTGAGTTATCCTCAGCGGTGACAGTGCAGCTAAGTTAGAGCTGATGATTAACATTAGCAGTAATGGGGCGTTATTTATGCCCTGACATGGTTTTACAGTGCTCAGGTGTAAGATGTCCCGAGTACAGTGATAGAAACAAAAAGGTTACAGTTGGTTTTCTCAGCGTTGCTGTTTATGTGCCCCGGGCTACGAGCGGCCACCCTGGCCTTATATTGCCGTTTTCACACGGCAGCGGCGACCTGGCAGTGCATTAAGGCAGATCTGCAGCTACACTCCGCTTCCAGTTGGACATGCAGAGCCCTCTACAGCTCACCAGAGACCTCTAAATTACTGCTTCTCAGCACCAGAAAAGCACCTCACATGTTTGAGGAGGTTTGGAGGGGAGGCCTTTTTCCCTCTTTGTTTGCCGCTCTCTGTTTCTGTCTCGCACGCTTGATATCTTTTTTTTTTCCCGTGCAAGCCGATACTCTCTCTGCAGTTAGAAGTTGAAAAGCAGAAGTAGAAATCTCTCACGTGTGCACGGCACACCAGTGTTACTTCGTGTTTTTGTCTACTCAGGAAAATATACGCTCACACTGTGAAAAGGTATGAAACTGACTAACCCCTGGCAAAGCCACTTGAGAGGCGAGAGGTTAATACTAAACTGCTGTAATCCATTATTTGGTTGGTTTGAGAGCAGAGATAGTGGTGGTTCAGCATGTACCTGTCAGTACTAAATGATGCTTATTTCCTGTTGGGGGGGTGTTTCGAGGTGGAGTAATAGCAAGCAGCTGCCTCAGCTGGACCTCAGCTTTTGTTTCTGTCAGCCTCCGGAGCTGGCCCGCGTGCCACAACGCCTACTTTTACCCAAGTTGCGCCCGCCTGTTCAAGATACCAACCGCTGTGGGTGGCGATTAATCAGAATGAAGCAGGAGACAAAAAAAAAAAGCAGAGCTCCATCCACCTCGGCGAGCGATAACTACCTGTGAGCCGGAGCAGGCATCGCAGAGCAAATGCGGAGCGTCATTGTTTGTGCAGCGGGTTCACTCGACGCCCACTGCCTGTGACGGCCCTTTTTATTCTTCCTGCCGCTCCGTACTTCCCTCTGTGATTAGCTAAATGCGCCATCGATCGGCCCGAGCGGCGGCACCCGGAGCGAGGGAGCCATATTCATCACGCGGCGAGAGGAGCACGCAGGATGTTGCACCGGCTGTCCCTCTTTCATCGGAAAACAATAAACATAAATCTGCAGAATGCGGCCGCGTGATATAAGTCTATGACAGGCTGTGGGGGTGGTGGTGGTGGTGGAGGGGGGTTCCTGATCTGCTCTGCTCCCCTCAGGCAGTGGAAGTGGAGAGCTGGAGCTCTGTGGGGTTTGCTGACATTTGATATATTTTTTTTAAAAAAAGAGAAAAAAACACCTTCAGGAAAGGCACACTTGCAAATCAGCGTCACAAGTGCAGGATTGGTGTTTTAAAATGCGAGCGGGGATGTGAGAGCTTCTGAGGAGCCCCCACCCCACCACCCCTCCACCCCTCCACCCCTCCAGCAATGCAAAGGGAGTTTGGATGGGGCAAGGCTTCTCCCTGTGAATCACAGCTAATTAACGGAGTAATTAAGATCGCAATCTCTTCCCAGAGAAGGACTCTAAATCGTCTATACATTCAAATAGGCCATCAAAGGAAACTCCCCCCCCTCCACATTCATGAATGGGGTACATTAAAGCGTTCAGACCCCTTCCTCTCTATTATCCCCGCCGTGTGTCACACAAGGGACATCTGTTGAAAAGAGCGAGCCAATGTTACGCCGAGTTAAGGCCCTCTCCGCTCCATCAGAGGCACTGTTCATAATGCATTCGCTATACATATTTCAGCCCGGGCGAATTTATTTCAATAAATAATGTCACTCCAAGGACACGCTTCGATCCGTCCGCGGAGGCCTCGCTGGCTGCGAGCCACGCCATATTGTTATCTCATTCCTCTTGTAGATGAACAAACAGTTTATAAACAGGGCTCTGAGCATGTCTGCACTTTTTTTTTTTTTATCATCGCATGATGGATGTATTTTCCCGTTTTATTCTGCCGCCGTGAGCCGCAACCGTATCTGTGGGTATGGCCGTAATGTGAAGGCTTACGGTGATTTTCATAATGGCCACACAGCGGATGCCACTTACGGCCGGGGTTAAGTCCAGTCGCCGTTTTTGTGGTCGGTGCTATTTAGGTGGCGCTGTCATCGACTGTGTTGACTTTTTAAATGCCCCATGGTTAAACAGGACACTGAGTGTTTGAAACACATTTATTTATTACAGAAACCACTTTGTATGAGTTGAGGGCCTGACGTCAAGATCATTTTCATTTTCAATTAAATGGACAGTTATTGTGATAGTTGATTACTCAACGTGTGTAGAAAATATCAGAAAATTGTGCAGAAGGCCCAGTATAATTCTCCAGAGCTCAAGGTGATGTCTTCATGTGTCATTTTGTCCAAGCCACATCCACTAACTGAAAAAAAAAAGCATCATCAGATCCTTTGAGAAGCCGGAGCCATGTTTTTGGCACATCTGCTTGAAAATGACTAAAATGATGATTAGATTTTCAGAGTGATTGGATCAACTAATCGTTGCGGCTCTGTGAGTTTCATCTGCAGTCAAACTCTGGATGGAGGCAGTTTGAATACATAACACACCCTTTCTCTCATCCAGCCTGTTACCTTGTCTCTCTGTAGTTGTTTGTTGTTTTTTTATCATGCACTCTTTGTTAGTCCCGTGCATGGCTGAAAAATCCATGTACCTGAGAAATCAATTTCCCGCTCTACCCCAACTACAGAAACAGTTTTTTTTTTAAATTTTCTATGACATCTCATGACATGTCAGTTTCCTGCAGGAAGCAGCTGTAACCTGGTCACATGTGGACATGTGAGCATGCTTATCATGACCTTTGTGCTTGTGTGCTCCCCGTGCAAACACTCACAACATGCAAAACCTCTCCTGACGTACTGTACATTTCCAACAACACACTGGACAGCAGCTTCTATCTGCAGTGAGGTTTATCTTACGGTGAGCGTATTGGCACCGTGTGCGCTGCCTCTGTTTGTGCGTAACTCTGCATGCAGGACGGTGCAGAACTCTTAGAGTAGGTTTTACTGGCTGAAAAGTGTTTTTTTTCTCTCTCCCTCTCAGGGTACAAAGCTAACCTCTGTTTCCTGAGCTGTCTGGTGCAATTTGCGCTCAACTCAGTGCAGTGCCAGAACGTTTCCACTTGCGTCTCACCTCGCTCGACGTGTGTGCCCGGCAGGGTCGAGCCTCCTCCGCGACGGGGAAGTTGAAGCGAGGGCCTCCGTCGAGTTCGAGGCCGCTGTCGCTGCTTTTTCTCATATCTCATTTGAGGTGGCCGGGTTGTTCACACGCAACCTTCCTGAATAGCTCTGTAGGTGGAGATCAGGTCCAGGTCGAAGGGATGAGGCCTGATGTGGACTGGCTAAATTTAGCATTTGCAAAAATCTTCTATACAGGCTCCCTTTTTTTTGAAGATTACAGTAAAAATTCATCACATAACCCAAATCACTTCCTCCTCTCTTTCCTCTCAGGCAGGAAGGGGTTACTCTCCGTGTTTCCTGTCCAATTCCCAGAGCGCCGGCTATGTTCTGATTGCTTTCTTGATGTTAAACATTCCCAGGCTCCTATAACCTCCTCGCTTGCCTCCGCCGTCCAAGAGCCGTCCCAGGTGAACGAGTGGGCGAACCTCCTGTTTTTAAGGATAAAATCTTTTCTTCTCACAGGGGGTGGGAGATACGGGGACTGGAGGGGCAGGCAGCCGTGCGATGGGAGCGCATTCTTTCTCCGCGTTCTGTTTAGCTGGTGTGAGGCTGTGGGAAAGAATGTTTTCTCCCCGACCACGGTTCGTTTCGGAAACCCTTGTTTTCTTGTGAAGTAAGGCCCGATGCAGGCTGGAGGTCAGATTGTGAAAAGGCGGGGGCACGGCCGTGTGACGGAATAAAAAGGTAAATAGACATGAGTCGGTCAACGTGTGGAACATGGCCCTTCGACTCATGCTTTGCGGTCCACGGGGGTTAACGCGTGTTTCCCCGATTCAACGTCATCCGTTTTTATTTTATTTTTTTCTAACGTTCCCACTCACTTCCTTCCCTCCCCGAGACACCTGATCGACGGCTGAGTTATGTTATCACGCCTGAGTCAGCGCTGGCCTCCGCGGCATTCGTGGAAACGGGGGGGAGATCCAGAGGGGGCGAACAGGCTGCGGCGTGGATGTCACCCAGCAGCAGAGCCGGGGCCAAGCCGGACTATATTTAGCCCGGCGATGCTCGGGCTAATTGCCCTCCCAGGCCTAATCATTTCCAGGCTCTGCAGCTCACAAACGACTAGAGGGGAGGCCAAACACCCACTAACCTCATGTTAAAGAGATGTCAGCATCAATGGAGCTGTCAGGGCGCTCTGCAGACAAGACAAATTAGCACAATGTGCTTCCTCCTCACATGCTATTAGATGATCTATAAGCGGATTGGATTGGAGAGTCCAGTACGGCTGTCTGCTTTCGTGTTGAATTAATTGAATATGCTTTCCCTGCTACTGTACCGGAGATGTGAGGAGTCTTGGCGACAGCGCGAGGTTGTCTCCAGTTCATCCCCGCCGCAGCTTGCTCGAGCAATCCTTTGTGAACGCTAAATCCCTCCAGCGCCGCCTCCTACAGCCAGCTTAGCTCCTCTATGTGGGCCCAACCTGGCCCAAATAAATGAATGCACCGGTGCCTCCGCTGTGCTACACAAGCGTATTTTTTTTTCTCATTTATTTATTTATTTTTTTACACCTTCCACCCCCACCCCAGTGTGAGTTCCTGTTCGTGTCGAGTTACACCATTTCCTCTGCGGTTCCTGCCCCGGTTAACCAGCGGGCACGCCATGGCCCGGGTCAGGGGGTGAGGGTTTTTGTGGCGGGGGCGGTGGGATGAACAGGTCGGGTCGCCTCTCTGCGTGGCAATCTGCCCAGAGCTTCCTTCCTGGTCCAGGTCCCAAAGGCATGCTGCGGGTCCAGGTTTGTGTTTTTTCTCCCCCCCCCATGGCCTTTTCCTCTCTGCACACCTGGGGAGAGATCAGGTGAGCTGCCACTGGTGGAAAAGAGGAGAAAACACTTAAGGAGGCAGGTTCTGAGAGGGAGCACATTTACAGCAGCTGGGTGAGAAACTAAAGGAAAGACCCGGTTGGGATCATGACGGCTCCATCCGGCGCAGGGCTCACAAGGTGAGCTCGGAAATGTTGTTGATCATACTCTTCCTTCAACGTCACCAGAGTCGAGGCGGGGGGAGGTCTGACAGGATGTTTAGTCGCATCATGGAAGTTGTGCTTCCATAATAGAGGCTAAAAGCCAGGATACCTTTGACCATTCTTCTATTATATTATTTCTCACATGAGGACCGAACCCGTGGTGGTGTTGTCCAAACCTTTATCGTCCCGCAGCCGCTTCGTCGACGGGACGGTGCTGTCATCTTGAGACCTAGGGCTCCGGCTCTGTCTGCTAACACCGTCTCGGATAATCTGGGCGCAGCATTGTGCGCTCTTAAATTTGGAAACAGTGCGGATCATGTCACAGAGGTTTAGCGGCGATGATGACGGGCTCGCTAGGATTATCTGGCTGTGTGCGATTGTTAGGCTGTCCGGGCTACTTTGATGTGGGAGAACCAGGGCTCGCGGAGAAACAGACTGTTCTCAAGAACAACTGAACATCAGTTACTCGCAGCGTTTAATCCTTGAATAACAGGAGTAATATATATATTTAAGAACTGCAGCCTTCACTGGCAGGAGGATCATTCTCGATCGCATCCAAACTGCTGTTGTGATGTAATTAGGCGAAACGCAGAAGAGTTAATCTTCAAGGTGAAAATCTGAAGTTGCCTCCTCAAAAAAAAAAAAACAACCCTCACCTCCACATTTTGTAGGTCGTGGGCTGTTCAGTCAGGAGGCGAGCTCGGAGCCCGAGGCAGAGGAGGAGGAGGGGGAGAGAGGAAGAGTGAGTGAACTGCGCTTGTCAGCTTTTTAAACCCTGAAATTGATTCTTCTTCTGCGCTCTTTATTCTAATGACAAGCTAATCCCCCCTCTGTTATAAGTAGAGCCTCTTATTTCCCCGCTCCACTGTGCGCCGCTTCTGAAAATTAGCACTCATGATGAGTCTGCGCTCTCGGCAATCAATTTGCCACAGCGAGTCCCTCCAAAAAGGTTACCTGTGGCAACTGGGCCCCGGTCACGTAACTTTGAGTTTGCCTCCGCTGCCAATTTTGATTCAGCTAATTAAATAAATGGCTCCGTCTGGAGAGTCAGCTGAATGAAATGTCAAACTATTGATGTGGAATAGTTACGTGATTTCAGGGTATTTGTCGCCGGACGAGGAGAGCGGCTGCTCGGGGGGGCGGCGCGCGCGGATAACGGGGCGTGTCAGTTAATGATATTAGTAGAGATCTGCTTATTTATGAGGCTGTAAGTTATTCATGCTCAGCAGGGACTATCCATCACGGCCAGGTGCGTTTAGAGCGGGCACGCGGCGGAGCCTCGCTGCAGCCAGACGATCTGATGATCGCACGGTTTGTTCATCCGCTGCTTTAATGCCCGGGATCATAAAGCATCATTAACGTCCGCCGCTCCTCTGTCGAGGGCTCCTTTTGGTGCAGTTGCACAGAAAGAACGTTTTTAATCTCAGTCCGACTTCACCTACTTCCCGCCTCCTCTCGACAACCAGCCGATTGGACGGTCGCACCCACTTCACGCAGTGGGCGGTGGTGGTCGGCTGCACGGAGGAGAGGCACGCTCCAGGGAAACGGTGTGAACGTCTTCCAGGGACCGTCACACAAACACAAACACTCAGGCTGTTGCACTCGCAAAAAGGGCAGTGCATTTATCCGGCAGCAGGCTGCATTTGGCCCGGTACATTCTTGTTAGGCTATTTTGTAAGTGTCTTATTGCCCCCACACACACATACACACACACACACTCTTCGAGGCAGATTGGGAAATGATTGCAATAACCTGTGATAACCTCTCAGCGTTGAACAGTGCAGCCTCATAGCATTTTGTATATCCGCTGATAAGCTTTGCAGCTCACGGCTCCGTCACTCAAACCCGGGTCTCGTGGTTCCGCCTCTCGCCGCGCCGCATTCAGTGCAAGCTTACCGAGACGCGCCGGCCCGACCTGCGGAGAGACCTCACGTGTTTTCCCAAGCATACCTGTCAGGGGCCAAAAAAATGCTGTTAGACCTTCGACCTCCTCGGCTTTCTGTGTGAAAAGTCTAAACGCTGCATGTTTCTCTGCCAGGAAAAAAAAAGATAAAACACGGCCTCTCTGTGTAATTGAATTTCTGAAACATAATGTCATATTAAAAGTGTACTCCAGTGAGGGAGAAAAAAAATCCAATATGCGATTGAATTCCTGGGGTTCTTCTTATACAGAGGTCCTTTTGCTGAAATGCAAGAATGTACAGGACAACGCGCTCTGCACATTAATTGAATTAGACCGTGTATTTCAGCTACTTTGACTGTTTTGGTTTGTTTTTTTGGGGGGGGTGGTTGTCACAGCTCAACTGTGGTAGAAACCAGGCTTAATCACATTCTGAGAAGATGAACAGACCAGAGGGAAATCAGATTTGTTAGGTCATGGAAGTAGTTCAGCCCTGTTATGAAAAGTCATGTGAAAGTTGTGGAATTTGAGAAGTCTGCGGCAGAATCGCCGGTAGAAATGACTGAAAGGAAATTCACGGTTTAATGTTTTTTTAGATGCAGCTCTGATTCATTTCTCATTCGGCCTTAGTGGTGACATTTGACTGCACGGGAGTGAAGTTGTTGCTGAATGTTTCTGCCTTGGTGACTGTGAAATGCTGGTGATAATGGTTTCATATTGTACATAATGTAAAATACATCCATGGAAGGACACACACACACACACACACACAGCTGCTGTTGGCAGGTCTGCGGCGTGTCTGGCAGGCGACGGGGTCTCTGGTCTGCTCTGATAGCGCTCGTTCCTTTGAGGCCTCGACACGCTGCGGATAATGACAAAGGCCTCGTCCAGAGTCTAATCTCGCGCCAGCACCAAAAACCGTCCAGCGTCTGGGCCGCCAGGACCTGGGCAGAATAAAGATACACCGGCGGTTGATTGGTCGAGCACATCGTCAGACGTGTAACACGGGTTTGATAGCTGAGAGGAGCGGGCCTCCCTGCTCTGGCACACAGCGGATTCACCCCACGGAGAAAGCAGCCCACCCTTCTTCTCTCCCTCGTCTCCCCTTGATCTGCCTCAACTGGCAACCCCCCCCCCCAATGGTTTCTGTCTGTTCTTTCTGTGTCTCTCCCTCCGAAACCGTCTTTCTTCTTCGCCTTCTCCCCTCCCTGTTCTCCGTCAGATCCACAGGGCCAGATTTTTATCGCTTTTCTGCGGGTCCTGCAAGGGGAACCTTGAGGGTCTCAGTGGGATCAATTTAAAAGGGAAGCGCTTGTCTCTCCTCCTCTCCTTGGCCCTCTCGGCTGATTGGGTCCGCTCGCCAGGAACTCGCAGGCTTTTGATCTCACTCCCCCCCCCCCAACCCCACACTCAAAGTTTTTGTCGGAGCTTTGCTCTAAAAAAAAAAAATTCTGTTCCACTTTCTCAGAAACGTGGGCCCCCTGCACCTGTGAGAGAGCGGGGAAAAGTTTTGCGAACCCACCGGGCTCGCACGAACAATCTATGGCGCGATTTGGCTCCTCTTTGAAGATGCCAGAGCGGCCCGCCTCTTCAGGTGGAGGTGCGCCGACGAGGGCCGGCGGTCCTCGGGCAGCCCGCGCGAGCAACTGCCGAGAAGTGGCTGGGAGCTGCGATGCATAATTCAGGCGGCGCGGCGGTATGGCTCGCACCGTTACAAAGAGGGAGAGAGCTACGAGGTTGTGCCCGCCAGCGTTCCCATGCTGAGCCGTGTTGGAGTCGCTCCCTCCTTTTGTAAGACATGAAGGCAGTGTCACCCTGCAGCAAAAGGGACGACGTCGGGCTACAACAACCAACCAGGGAGTGCTGAGTTCAGGGTTTTGTTTTGGGGGTTTTTTTGTTGGAAACTTAGAGCACTGTTAACGGATAATTCCTGTGTATTACAACTTCTTTTAGTCATGCCAGCCATCGTTTGGGGCGAAAAACATGAGCAGTCATGTGAGCAATGCTTCTTTTCTTTAGTATTTCCTTCCTTTCCCTTTATACCACTGTACACTGTTACAGTTTTACCGATTTTATTCTAGTAAGAACATAAGAGTGACAGGGTTTACGGCGTCGCAGGTAGCTGGTTAAACCAAAGCTGGACTGGTGGCGGCCCTTTCCCGTTGTGTTTGCTGTCCCGCCGACTCAGCGGTGACACAGCAGCCCCTTGCATCATGTTGCCCCCACGTTAGAATATCCCGGTGTGCTCCGCGCGGTGAGGTGGACGGCTCGTACACGCGGGAAGAAGGGGGGCGCCGGTGTCGGATGGGGCCGTGAACAGTCAAAGACGCCGCAGTTCCGCGAACACTCACGCTCACGCTTCGCTCCTGCCACTCTGACAGCGACGAGCGCATTGAATGCAACGTTAACCACCTTCCAGACAGTTAACCCCCCCCCAGTTTCCTTAGTACCGTCAGATGACCGCGTGAAAAGGATTATGGGTGCAAGGTTGCAGGACCCTCTTAAGTATTGAATGACGCTCTGTTATATGATAGTTTGCAGCATTAGTCTGTTGTCCCCAATGGCGATGATGCTCACGTTTATGAAAACAAGACCTAAGATGTAATCAGGTCAGGGTGTAGCTCAGTGTCCGCTGCAAGTACTTCATATACAGTATGTATAAGTATCGGAGGTTGTTGTGTAATGTAGGTGGTTTGCTGAGGAAAGGGCAGTAGAAATACTCCATCAGTGTTTGGACAGGAGCCAGGCCATGTCACCCTCCTCCTCCTCCTCCTCCTCCTCTGTCTCCTGCCAGGTCACTGGAGGTCAAACAAGAGTTTTTCTTGTCCTACCTCGCTGACCTCTCCGCTCTCGGGAAAACTCTAGTCACGACTCGGGATTAAAATTCCTGGTAAATTTAGCCAAAGCAGGCCAGGGGTTCCTGCGCTTGTGTTTTTTCAGGCCGTATCAAAAGGAGCATCACCTCACTCCTTGCCAGCTGGATGGAATCGACAACTTCCCCCGAGCAGCTCGCGACGACCCCGAACGTTCGGGGCGGCTCACTTCGCGAGCGGCTGTCACCGCAAAGCAAAGCGCTCCTCGTTTCCAGCGCTCTCGGGTCCCTCGGTGATGACATCACCGGTGTAGCTGTGCACTAATTGAGGTTTAATGCTAGAGTAGAGAGAGCAGGGCTGTAATTTTCCCGCCCCGGCCTGGAATAGAGACGACAGCTTTTCATATGGGCTGGTCTAATTTAGGGTGCAGCGCTGCAGCTGTGGGACACCTCACACTTTTGTCCTCCTGGCCCTGCTCTCAGACGAAAAGAAATATGGAAAAAGCAGCTTGTTTATTAAGTAGAATACAGAACTTTGTCCATGCCTGGATTTGGATATACAGTGTAACTCACAGATGGAGGCATAAGTCAGAAAACTGTTGATGAGACGTTAAAAGACTTTTTTTTTTGCCAACATGTAAGTTTGACTTAAATAATTTTTTTTTTCCAGTGCTGGTTACAAAACCACCAAAATCCTAGAAGAAATAAATATGAGCTCTCCCCACCACCTCTGCCTGTGAACGACACTCATTCAGAACACAGCGTGGTTCACATAGGCATACGGAGGTGGAGGAGGAGGAGGAAGAAGCAGCTGTAATATGCAAAACTGGCGTGTCAGCGTGTCATTAGGACTGCGTGTCCGCAGATCCTGGGCGTAATGACATCCATCCTCCGTCCAGGCAAACACACGTGCACACCGACACAAACACAAACACAGAACCCTACCTGCTCTTTATCCCATCCGACGTATCGGGGCCTGTGTAAACACGGGGCCCGTTTGAAGTGGAAAACCTTCATCACGAGTGTAATCATTGACCTCGCGAGGCGTCCGCTGGCCCGAGAGAGGGGAGGGGCCGGCAGCACGGGCACCGAAATACCTTCAGAAGACGACGCCGGTTATAATCTGTCTCTGTGGAGAAACTAGAAGCGGCTTTTTTTATTTTTATTTTAACAGCACCAAGTAACTGCCAAGACATTGTGCTTACAAACCGCCGCACCTCATCTGAGAGATGTGCATCACGCAAATGACCGGAGATGGATTCATCAGTCAGTCCAAAGGAAGATGGTCTGATACAATTTGGATAATCAAATGATCAGTTGAGTCATTTTTCAGGCAGAAATACTCAGGTTCCAGCTTCACAAATGGCAGTTTATAACAGTGAAATAAACAACTGTGGGCTTTGGACTGTTAATCTGACAAAATGAGGAAGCAGTGGCTGGTAGTTTTTTCATCACTTGAAAAACTAACCTGCAGATTAATCAATATGGATGTGAATTGGAGCAGCAACATGTGATCAGGTCCGCAGTTTCACTGTGTGCATATAGAGCCACGGTGAGCTGGCCGAATTGATAACTGTTGGCTGTTGGACATTTGTGATGTCTGTAGGCCTGCCGACAAGGTCAGAGGTCAGAGGTGCTGTGAATTAAACTTCACTGTGTGGCAGGACAGAGGATGAAGTTTCTTCTGCAGCTTCAACGCCGGCAGACAGCTTGAACCGCGTTTAGTTTGTGTGTGAAATCATCGGGTGACGTGATTAAAATCTTAGTGTTCAAGTTTTATAAATGGCCGTGAAGTCTTTTGGTTTCTGATGAGCGTCTGACACAGAGTCCCTTGCAGTTTTGTTTTTTTTTAATGGAGTGCTATTTTTGGTGTCGATCACATGTGATCACATGCTGCTGTTACTTTCCTTTCCTGTAGGTGGCGCAGCTTGGCGCACATGGAAGGGGTCCGATGAGGACTTTAAAAGTCCCCCTTGAGTTGGATGTGCAGCCTGTAAGTTCATGAGCATTTGTGAACAGGTTAAGAAGCAGGTCCACGAGATGCTTGCCACTGAGCAACTTCACCCCTATGCAGATGCGCAGAAGCTCCGTGGCAGCAGGATGCTGTGATCCGCGTGAGGTCGGGTAGTTTGTGTGTGTCATTGTGCATTGTGTGTCTGAGATCCTGTAATGTACAGTGGCCCGGAGGTGTGTTTCAGAAATGAAAGGCTGTTTTGTGATTAACTCTCAGCACATGCACGCACGCAATACACACACGCTCACACACACACACACTGATCCCATTGTACCAGTCGGGTCTAGCCGGTCTCTGCCCGGGCCAAAGCCTGTTAGCTCCAATTCAGAGCGTAGAGGCTGGTAATGAGCACTGTCAGAGTTGACATAACAAGCTCCCGCTCTGGGGCTGAGCGCCGGACGGAGAGAGACGGAGAGAACAGGAAGGTTCCGCCTGTGCCGGGGTCGATCCCGGGACCGTCGGCAAATTCACCATTGAAATTCAGGCTGAGTTGCGTTTTGGCCGTTTGCCTGGGATTTGGAAATTTTAGTCCCCGATTGGCAGTCCGAGCACACCTAAATCAGTCGAGTCCTGAGCTCTAATGTGCGGTAATAGAGAAACGGGAATCCAATTTCTCTTTTAAATTCAAATTTCCTCTCCCGCAAACGAGCTGCACTGTGATACAGGATCACAGGGGACGCTGGAGCTCCAGGTAAATCGCGTTAACTCAGACGCGCAGTATGAAAGACTGCTCTTACATTTAATTCCCTTCATACTTGGAAAGAATTACACTGAACATGAATACTTCAGCATCACTGGAAGATTCACATATTTGGAATTAAGTTTCATTTGAATGCAGTTTTGATTCTGACATTTAGCTTTGGGGGGTTGTGCCCTAAATGTGACATGTGTTTGCATGCAACTTTTGAATGATTTTAGTTCTTGTGCACCCTGATTCCCCTAAAATAAAGTAACACCCACTCATGCTTTACCAGAGGGATGGTATTAGCCAGGTGATGAGCAGGGTTTTTTTTTGACACATTATAAATTATTTTGTATCCTTTACCCCACTTTCTGCATGACCACAGTTTTAGTTTCGAGGTCTTCAGAGAATTGGATGTCATTGTCGTGGTGTGCAGCGCACCTTTTGAAACTATGTCCAATCAATTCAAGTTTGCCACAGGTGCCGCACTCCAATCAAGTTCTTGACACATCTCAAAAGGATAATTAGATCCGGATGCACCTGACCACAGTTCGGAGTGCCGCAGCAAATTCTTTTGGAAATATTGTGAGTGTAGATTAATGGGCAAAATGCCAACTCCAGCCATTTAAATATTCCATCTGCGACACGGTACACTGTAAAAAGAAGGGGTCGGACTGCTTTCTGAAGCCACCGTAAGTGCTTTCTGTGCCGTGTCACGAGCGCAGCTTCCACACGCCAGGTGCTCCGTTTACATCCAGAACAGTGCTGTTGTTCACAAGAAGCGTTTTCCTCCCCGTCCCCATCCTGGCTCATTAGAATCGGCTTGTTCAGAGAGCAGCGTTGTCTGCTCTGAGTTGAGGCAGCACAGAAAAACGCACGCACACGCACACACACACACACACACACGCACACACACACACACACACAGCTCCTACATTCCAGCATCGCGTGTCCTGCTCTCCCATTTCTCAATAATTTATCCAGACAGCTAGAATGATTATTCTATGAATATGCACTAAAAATTCCTTTCTTGTGCTCTTTCCCTCAAAGTTTGCACACAGTGTCGGCGTGTGTGTGTGTGTGTGTGTGTGTGTGCATGCGTGCGTGCGCGAGCGAAAGGCGTCACTGCGCGTGCACGCCGCTCTTTTCCGCCTGAAACAAAGGAGGTGTCAGGGCGAATTAGCCCCCCTACGACTGAACGCCCAGAGAGCTTAGAGATGCACCACAGGTTCTGCTGAGTCGCACATGAGCCGCGGTGTCTGCCTCTTCCCTCTGCCCCCCCCACACACACACACACACACGCTCGCCCCCTCTCCACTCCTGAGCTGCTCTAACAAGGTTGTTGGAAGAGGATAAGGCATGTTAAATGAATAATTTACGCAGAAGAGCACTCCTTATTTATTTAATACGGCGGGATCTGACTGAGTGGGCAGCCCGCGCGTCCCCAACTGCCGCGACACTGTTGGCTAAACGGGCGCTCGCTCGCCTTAATGGAGGGCCAAAGCGACAGGCGTTTAGAGAGAGAGAGAGAGAGAGTCGGTAGACGGTGTGTGTCTGTGTGTGTGTTCTTGTGAACTAGGCCGTGCAGAGCCGCGCTGGTGTGCAAATGATTGCACCGCTCAGTGTTCTTTGCCGTCGCTCTTTATGCCCCGGCGCGGGCGCGTCACATGACCGAGCGCCAGCCTCGCCCCGTGTCAAAAAGGCTTCCAGGAATATTTTGTCATCCTCTGACGAATACGCGGGAGAAATACCATCTCTTTGGTCGCTCATTCGCGGAGCCCCAAATCAGTTTACATAGATAACAATCAAACATGACACATCCAGGTAAATACATTGGAAAAACAATCCGTTTGAAAATCTTTAAATAGACCATTAAATCATTCAAACATTATTTATGAAATATGATTTCTCATTTTTCTCATTCGTCCGATTTTATTCCTTTTGTGTCACAATGAGGGATATTGGGACACAAAAGAAATAAACATAACGGTGCGACTCCCCGGCACCCGCCCCCTCCCATTTCAGCCTGTTCACTCACATGGTAATTCGTTTGTCGCACACCATGTCTTATTTATTTATTGAATATTCAACCGCTCCATACTCCCTCCTAGCTGCGCATCAAGTCTGTGACGGAGTTTCGCTTCGGGGGTCGTTGAGGGCGGTTCTATTTTTGTCGCAACTAATTTGAAAGGGTTAACGTCTGATGTCTTTGCAGGGGGAGCGCGGCGAGGGGGGGGCAGGACCACAACCCGGGCACCGCCACCAGGAAGAGGAGGAGCGAGGGAGCAGCCCAGGAGGGAGCAGCCGACCGGTGGGTGAAGAGTCTTTAGGTGGTCGTCGCTTGTCTTAAGATACAAGGGGGAAGCGAAACTTCAAGAACAGAAAAAAAACCATACGCACCAATGCGTGAAAATAACTAAATACTATATGTAACGATATTAGCAGTAACTATTAAATGTGTTTTTAAAAAGTTTTTTTTTTTTTTTAAAACTTCGGAAAAACGCTGTAGCAGTGTTTTCTCTCGCTGTTTTCAGATTTTCCAGGATTAACGACGGTGGGAGTCATGGGAATATTCTGCATGTGTTTGTTCTGTAACCAAGGCGAGATGTGTAAATGTCAGTCCCGTTCAATAATTAAGCTTCGGCCCACATGACCTGGGCCCGGAGACAGGAAACAAGGAGGATCAGACCAATGGGGGTGTTACGGCCCAAATCCCTCAAATCCACTCCCTGACATCTGGGCTTCTCTGTATCTCCTCTTCCTGGTCCTCCTCATGTGGACAGAGGGAGTCCCACTCGGCAGGAGCCAAACATCGCTTGTGTGTGTGTGTGTGTGTGTGTGTGTGTGTGTGTGTGTGTGTGTGTGTGTGTGTGTCTCCCAGGAGAATGAAATCCCACAGCTCGCACTGACCTCATTATAAAAATAGCTCATCTATCCCGCCATCACATTTCCCTCCATTTCCCCTCTCCTCCACAATCTCTTAGATGTATCGTGATGCTCTCTCTGGCTTCCTCTCTCCGCTCGCCGTCTCTCCGTCCGTGTTTGCGGCGGACTTAACGGGAGATTAAAAGCTTACGCCGGTCCTTGCGATGCCAAGGTTTCCCCTGCACCTGTCATCACCGAGCTGGCTGTAATCTGGGATCATGAGATGTCTTTTAATCGCGCAACATCTGAGTAACACTGAAGCCGGTGTTTACATAATCTGTTAGCATCGTGTCTTGGTAGGTTAGCCGCCATTTTTCCCTTGGCTTCCTCGTTCTTGTACCTGATCCACTGCTTCTCTCTTCACCCCCCCCCAAATCCCTCCATTAGAGTGAACAGCGCTCACGTCTGTTTAATTTAACAGCAGCATCAGTGATCATTACAGCCCCACACTGGCTTTGATCCTGCCTGTGGTTTTATTAACCCAACAAAGACGCCTCAGCAGATGCACAATTTATGGACTCCAGACAAAGACAGAGACAGAATGGCACGAAGAATCCAACCTCTCTCCTGAATCCTGAGGAATGAGAGGCGCTTTAAAGACGACAAAAACAAGCCTCTCTTTCCGCGAGGCTTTTTCCAGCGAGGGGAAAAGGTGATCGCAGCGTTCACGCCGTTGCTCAGCAAAGCCGTGTTTTACATTCACAGGTTAACACATAGTCACCCCTGGGAGCTGTTTGTACAATCGCAGCGCTGTTGGCACCGAAGATCCGCAGCAATAAGAGTTAGAACACAAATGGTTCTCGGTAACAATAACCATGTTTTCAGAAACAGGGGGAAACTGTTTTATCAACAGAATTTTTAATCGAGGTGACAGAACTGCTGGGTTTTCTCTGTCGAGAGGCAAAACAATTCCTCGGCTGCAACAAACACAATAACACTATTATTGGCAACATGGCCGATTGATGTCTTGGCAAAGCTAAAGTCAAGTCTGTGAGGATGAGTTTGATGTTTTCATGAGCAGTAAAGGTCAGTTGCAGGTTCAGATGTATTATGTATACATGTATATGTATGTATGTATCAGGATGATAATGAAATCTCAAACAGGAAGCCCATCATCAGTCCAGGAACTTCTTCACCCGCTCTGGGGACGTGTTCTTGGATCCGTATTTCCAGTAGGCAGCGTTGTTGCAGACCGCGGTTGGTCAAGCGGACGCAGTCTGATGGCCTCGTCGTCCAGTTTGACCACTGGACAGCCCTAGCACCGCCCTGGATTCTTATGTTCAAAGTAAACCTGAGAGGAAATGTGCAACACGCTTTTATGTCTGTTCCATAACCACTTACTTCACCCAGCAGTGCATGAACATGATGCCTGCACTATTTTGACATCTAAAAAAAAAATCCCACTTTGTGAAATCCAGTGGGAGTACACTGAAGAACCTCATAGTAGAGCCTTGTAAGGTTCTTAAAGGCTCGAGTCGTGAGAAGTCCTGGGACACAAAGGAAGTTCTTGCAGCCCAAAGTTTGAAGTTGTTGCTTTATTAACTCAGGCCTGACTTGAGTCCAAGTCTCAGGCCTGTAATTCTGCTGCAGTAAAATGTAGCTAATGCAGGGATTTGTTTTAAGTGCTCGCGTAAGAGATAACTCGATTAAGGAGTTCACTTTTACGATGAAATCATGTTTTGGCTTTACATATTTGACTGTGTAGCATTACAAGAAGTTTTAACTCCCACCAGGCGCAAGCATACTTGTGTGTGAACGTGTCTCCTGTGTTACATTACCTTCTCACCTGCGTACCTAGCGGTGCATTTCCCCACAGAAGGGCCATCTTATGTTAAATAAGAACACGCTGCCTTGCATTGACCTGCTTTTAGAAGCCCAGGCTCACCTCAACAGGAGAGCTGTTGGGTTCATCTGCATATTCTTTTGATCTCAAGCTGGGTCTCCAGGAGCAGCCGTCATTAAGGAAGTTCGCACGACGTTCCCTCTCCTCTCATCGTGGCTGAAGCTCCGCCACGCGCCCCCTTTTCTCCGCCGGTGCTTCTCGCTTCATCGAAGCCCTTTCAAAGCCCTCTGCCTCGCCCGCCGCCCTTCGCTTCAAAGCCGCCCTTAGTCGGGTTGAAAGCCAAAGCCACTCTTGTCTGTCCTTCACCGCTAAGCTGATGTGTTTGTGTCTGTGTTGTGTTGCCCTTGGGGTGGGTTACCTCCACCCCCACCCCCTCCGTATCATCTCTTCTCCTCCCCACCTTGCTGTTTATCTGTCTCTGGGCTCGTCACGTCCCTGAACCTGCTCTAATTAGCATCCCACACAACGCTGTTTATTTACTCAGGTACCGACAGGAGGGGAGGGAGGTGAGAATGAAAGGGAGAGCGGGGGGAAAAAAAAAGGGAGAAAGAGACAGAGAAAGCCAGGAACAGGAAGAGAGGGAGGGCTGGGAACAGGAAGAGAGGGAGAGGTGATTCAGAGAATCAAAGAGCTATGAGACTCTCTCTCATAGCGGATGCAGGGGGGTAATGATGGTTAGGAAGACATGATGCAGAAAGTCGAGAAAGTGAGAGACAGAGAACTTTCCCGCCTCTCCACGCCTCCTCTCTGCCTTTTCCCAGCGTTTCATCTGAGATGCAGAGTGCCTAAAATTAGCAAACTGGCAGCTCCTTTCCTTCCTTCCTTCCTTCCTTCCTTCCAGGGCACCCCATTAAAGTTCTCCCAGTGCACCAAGTGATCATTAAGGCGGGACTGGGAACGCAGGTGCTTTCTTACTGTCCCAGTTGAGGTCGCAGTGGCATCGTGAACCAATACAGCAGTCTGTTTGTGTGCTGAACTTTTTTTTTTTTTTTTTTTTACCTTGGCAGTACACCAATGTTTTAATGTGGTGGCTGATCAGTGTATAGTCTGTGCACCAGTGCATTAAAACAGACAGCGCACGTCTGTCAGAAGGGATGGAGGAGCAACCTAATAAATGAAGGACATAGGGAGAGGGACAGGAAATGGACAGGTCCCGTAGGCAGTGCAGGTTTGAATAGCTAATCACAGATTACCTTGATTAAATACAAGTTATACGGCATATATCAAATTGCACAAATCCAGTGGCCCACCTGGTGTTTTGTGGTCATGTGACACAGGACCTAATTTCTTTGTCCTACATCCCATGTCAGTCATCTGTGATGGTCACCTGAGATTAGAAAACTACTTTTAATATGATATTGTGGTTGGTTGTTGATACAAATGATTGACGACTGGATGTATGTGAAGAATGAAAACAGAAAGTTAACACCCTGTTTGATTTCATTCCTCTGTAATCCTCCGTGAGAGTCAGATACGAAAAGTCACGAGTGGAGTGGAGGTTTCAGATGCTGTTAGATGAGCCAGCAGGCCCTTAGTATGAAGCATACTGAGGCCTTCAGGTCCGTTTCAGCTGCAGCCCTGCAGGCCCTGCGAACAAGGCCTCCTGCTGACCACGCCCATTATCATAACCTTAACCAGCCCAGGGATCATATTTGGAAGTTCAGCTTCCTTGATGATGCTGCCGTGGCTGCAGCTGGACGTGCTTGGTTTTGCAAACATCAACACAAACCACCATTAATATGTAATTGTGTGCTGCCACAGACTTTGATCCGGACTCGGACCGGGCTGCGTGCGACTCCTATTTGAGGATTGGCTGCCGGACTTTTGTGACCAACGCTTGTAATCAGGCGGTGGTCACACTGACCTTTTTTCCAATATTCCTTCATGCATCTGGAATGGGAACATGATCTCGATACGTGAGGTTGTGCTTCTCGGAAGGTGACCAGTTGGACGGACGCTGTTTCAACATCCGCTGGGAGAACGTCTGTCATTGTCTCATCTCTGCACGTTCTTTTCTGTCAGGACTGTCATGTGTTACTTATATACAGTTGCATCCTGAAGTTTTGAAGAAATTGCTGTTCGAGGTAAAGATGCTAACCATGGACTGAGTGACACATAGCAACACTTTTTCCTGAAAGTGATGGTGTTGTTGAACCTTTGGAGGAAAAAAAAGAAAGAATATTTGCCGACTATTCAGCATGGGGTTGGAAATATTCTGCTTTGGGGTTGTGTTGCGGCCAGTGGCCCAGGAAACATTGCATGGATTGGGGGGGGGTTGGATTCCACTAAATATCAGCACATTCTGGATGCAAATGTCATGTAGTCAGTCTGAAATGAAACTGAAAAGAGGCTTCTGAACCAGAGCAGTGTTGACGATACCTGCTTAAAGTTATTAAACCAGTGTGTCCCAGCAGAGTGGGACACACTGTCCCTGTTCCAGCCTCAGTCCTCATTTTTGGATTTCAGCATGTTTTTATCTGCCGCTGCAGAGAGACAACTTTGTACGTCCGACATCCTACCAGTATCTTTCTTTTTGTGTCTCTTATCTGTTCTCAGAGTATCATACCAACATGTCTTCATTTCCTGCTTTGTTCCTGTTGGTCACTCAGCAAAATGGGACTGCAGCCGCTTCCTGACATTGGTGACTCCGCACATTTTTTGAAACCAAATATCTGCCAGTACCTTTTGCACATTCAGCTTTTTGGATGGCCCATCCTCGGGGGGGGGGGGGCCTGCCACGTCAAACGTCTTACCTGCCACATGCGAGAATTCGATTGCAACTAAAATGGTTCAATCTTGCTTGAGAAGTTAATGACAGAAATTATGAGCAATATTGGAGATTTTATTTACCGAATCTGTTTTTATGGTCCCAAAAACACTCCGGTGCTCACCCCCCTCCCCTTTACTCCTCTTTCTTCCATTTTTCCACCACTCTTTAGTGCTGTTTGACCTATTCAGAAGGGTCCAAATGTCACGGCAGAGGGAAAGGTCAGGTAAAGGTTTAGTGTTGAGCAAAGTCTGGATGGCTAACATGGTGCTGGCTGCCTCGGGGGGTGGGCAACGTTAACAGTCCAGACCTTGAACACACACCTCTGCACGCGCGTGAGCGCTCGGACATGCCGCTGTCGCCTCCGCTCCGCATCGACGCCACTCAGCTGCCAGCCGATGGCCGCGTCACCGACGCTCATTTTTGGTTCGTCTGTGAGCATGGATGATTGAAGCCGTTACAACTTCCCGGGGATGACACATGGCCTCGTTGGACATCAGGTCAAGGGTCGCTGGTTGTCAGGGGTTTACAGCATCCTGCCTTCAAAGGGCACCTCTTTTACTGAGTGTCCAGATTCTCTGCAGCGAACGCTCTCTGAAATCCTTAAGCCGCAGTGGAAGTACTCTGCCTCACTTTGGAGTATTTATACCAAGGCAGCAGCTTAAAAACAAATGAAAATGATGAGAGCGTTAATTTCATTATTTCTAAGATACGAGTCAATGAAAGCAAAACATCCAGAGTCTCAGTTAAGCGTCCGCTGTGAGAGGGGCGGCAGGTTAGCGGTGGGATTTCTGTATCGATTAATCTACATCCACATGCAGGGCAGAGCAGCGGGATCCTAATTGGAATGGATTTCTCCCCTGCATTGATTCGCTCAGGTGACAGTGGATGACATACGGTTGTGTGTTTGTGAGTGTGTGAGTGTGTGTGTGTGTCTGCGCGCATGCCATGAATACCATATGGTGCCGTAATGTTCTCTCTTGCATCACCTTTCACTGTTTGTTGCTGCGGTGAAACAGTAGAAGGAGCAGCTGGATGCTACCAAACCGGTAGTCTGAGTGTGTGTGCACGTGCACGTGTGTGTCTGTGCATGTGTGTCTATTCCTTGGCGCTCTCGTTCAGCGGAGCTCTGGGATAAAACAAGGACCTCTGCAAACACTGATTTCATTTTCCCCATGATCGCCTTTGCTCCAGACCCAAGCTCCGCAGCACACACACACACACACACACACACACACACACACACACACACACACCTCAGGCTGGGCAGCAAAGATGAGCAGTTAGCATGCATGCAGGAAGGAGCAATCGAGCGCAGATAACTCTAGAGTTCACTTGGGAGGGAAGAAAATGCTATGATCTAACTTCCTCTTGGACTGCAGGATCCATGAAATGCTCCTTTTGTTTTAATTGAGATTTTTTTTTAATTACCTCTCTCACAGCCACTAATCCCACATGCTGTTTTTGTGTGTGTGTGCGTATGTGTGAGGGAAAGAGGGGGAGAGAGGGAGGAGGTGGGTGAAAGATGGCCGCTGGACATGGCTTCTCACAGCCGGCTGGCCCCGACCCCCTGTGATTTGCCCCTCTTATCTAGCCCAGATCCTGGCCTTTCATCTGGGCTAAAACCTGGGGGAGCTTGGCCCTCTGCTGGGTTTTTAGCCCTCCCTCCCACACACACACACACTCCAACTTCATTCCAGACCCCCTCTATCTCCAGGCTCTATCTTCGAGTCCCAGATGAGCATTGCTCTCACCTACAAGGGAGATAACAAACCTCACACTACTCTGCTCCCTGCTTTCCACCGAACACTTCAGATTAGATTTTATTTTTAAATTCACCACAAGAGGGGAAAAAAACCCAACTGCCTCCCTTTTCCTATTGTCTACTGTCAACAAACGCTGTCCAGAGGCTGACATTTTCACATGAGAATGTTTTTTAATAGTCTAACGTTTTTTTATTTTTAAAAAACACACAAAAAGACAGGCTAGGTTGTATTTGCATCTGGCTCCTGACCCCAGTCTCAGTATACTGGGAGCAAAACGCTGGCCTCTGCAGTTCAAACAGTAGTTGGCCAAAAGTGAAACCAAACAGAATCAGAGAATGCATTGGGGATGCTACCAAAACACACCACGCTCTGTGCTTTGACATTTCACAGAGCGACGCGCTCACCCTTCACAAAACTGCATTACTGGCTAACAATAGGCAGGTTGTTTTGGCCGGTCAGCCCCGTCGGTCCTGGCTGGACCACCTCTTCATGTGACCCGGGTCCTGGTTTTTAAGGGTGTAAGCTGAAGTTTTTCTCTTTGTGTGTGTGTGCGTGCGTAGCTTTGTGCAGCCCACTTCATACCATTCCAGGTGGATGCCTGGCCCGTCCCCACGCTGCCCTCCTGCTCAACCCTGACCCGTTTTCCAGCATAAACAGCAGATCCTCACCTCTCACCCCTCAGGCTTTACCTGATAATCTGTCTCTGTGGAGCACCCCCCCCCTCCACACACACCTTTTTTTTCTTCTCCCCTGGCCTCTCACATTCTCTCCAGAAACCAGGTTTTTGCGTCACCCCAGCCCTGACCCCTGACCCCGACCAGATTAGAGCGGTTGGCGTTTCAAATCCAGCAGCAGATTGAGTAGCATCTGTGACCCCCACGTGCATTTCTCCCCCAGCCCGCTGTGTTATTCCTCCTCTGGATCGAGACAAGGCCAAGTCGTATCTCTGTAACGTCTAAAGTTAGACACAGGTTTGCAGTTGAAGGCATTTTAAGTCACTGAAGCAGCATCTTTGCTAGTGCAGTCGTCTGAGTCCTGTTGACCAGTGTGTAGCTGAACACAGTAGCTTTGGAGAGTTATCGCACTGTTTATTGTGTGTGCCCATTTGTCTCAACACAATAATCTGTAATTACAAAACAAACCATGTTTTGCTAATGAATTAAAAATCTAAGTTTTAAAACCTTTAGCGATGATGCTCTAAATCAGGATGAATTGAGCTGTCCCCTGTTTGCTTGATTATCTGTCTCTCCAAAACTTCATCAGAGGAAAATACAGTTTAGGGACGTGCTTTTGTCCCACAGTTCACAGTGCTTGACCAAAAGCAAAGTCATGAGGGAGTTTTCTGTGGAGCTCTGCGATCAGAGTGTGGTGAGGCACAGGACTTAGGTCTGTGAAGCCACAGAGGAATCTTTTCCATTTTCCTCCTTTGCTTAAATACTGTAAGACTCACCACAGGACAATAGAGCACGATGATGACAGGGCAAGCTGACCCTTCGCCGGTACATCAACAAGTGAACAAACGCTTCCCTGCTCCTCCTCCTTCCTCTCTTGTCTTCTGCTGCTTCTTTGCCCGCTCTCATGTGGCTGAACAGGAGAAGGGGAGCGCTGTTAACATGCTGATTATGCAGATGGGGGCATGCACTGAGATGAGCGTCCCAAAATATGAAGCAAAGTATGAAAAGAGAGACACAGGGAGGGTCTTTTTCAAATATTAATACTGTACTGTTTGGCCTACAGCAGTAAAGAAGACTTCAGCCTTGTTCATACCTGGCAGTAACGTGCATCTTGGCTGATCTGATCACAAGTGGACAGCTCTAAGCCCGGGTGTGAATGCATGTAAGATGTGCATTCGGAGGCGGTGTGGGCCGCATATAGCTGCAATCATTATAGCGGTATAGCCCACAGAGATGCATTCCCAGTGCGTGGAACACCTTGGGTGATTTGGTTTGCCTGGAACACGCCCAGAAATATACCCGGTCTGTGTTTTTTGGGTTTTTTGAAAAAATTCTTCTTTTAATTTCCAGCGACCAGAACAGGAAGTGCACTGCTGCCTTCTGCCATTTAGAAGCAACATTGCACTTAATCTTTATGCTCGTATCTATTTGCATATAGAGCGGGGAACTTAGATCACAAGTGGTCACCTGAGACACGTGTGGCGATGCATTCTAATGCTAAGTGTGAAGTGACGCACTTAGAGCCGTCCTCCACGTGTGATCAGACCACTGAGGACTGGTGTTAGTGCCAGGCATGAACAGGGCCTTTGTCTTTCTCCCATTGTTTACAGTGAATAAGTAGATGTGGCTCGAGGCTGTCATCATCACGACACTCAGCTTTTGTATCTTTTTAGACGCGGCTCTCCGAGAGCAGCACATGACAGAAACATCATCATGTGTCAGATGAGATGTTGGATCACCTCGCTGAATAAATTTGCATATTAATGAGGACAGGCTTGGTATTTCATAGGCGCTTCTTAACTTATCTCCCACCTTTGAAGGATGAGGATGAAGAGTTCACTGCGGTTTTGTTGTCTAATATCAGATGTGCTGAGTTTGTTTAAACGTCAGACGTCTCCAAGTAGTAAAGTTCAAACAGGATATCCCCCAGAAGACTGACCGTGCTGCTCCAGTGCGTTTCCTACTTTTCCAGGTGGAATGAGACGAACAGATATAGTGAAGCTGAAACTTGTCTTGCGTGGTGTGACTTGGTGTCAGATGGCGTCTGCTGAATCATCTGTGACAAAAGGATTACAGGCCTGCTGGCTGCTTCTCCAGCTGTGGATACACACCTTTACCACCCCCCCTTAATGTCACACTATTAACTTTGACATGGGAGGATTAATTGCAAAGCATTGCCTCTACCCGGTTCTTCCACTTTTTACTACAGCCACATAAACTGTCCAGAAGAACACACATCCCGCAGTTTTATTCCACTCTGCTCTCAGCCAAAGTCACAGTCAAACTGGAATCAACTATCCACACAGAGGAGGAATATCTCCAGTTTTATGGAGTCGTAATGCGGTAGGGGTACTGTATAAATAATCCCTCCGCACAGAAACACTTCCAGCTGTTTAACAATATGCCCTTTGCAGTTTTTCTTTTCTTCTCCTGCTTTTTTGAATGTAGAAAGCTTTTTGCCCAGACTTCTTTGAAAAAGAATACAAGATCGAGATTTTTTTTTTTGTATTGTGAAATAATGTTTTTGAATGTTTGCCTTTTGTGACACCTCCAGATTGTTGCACTTTATGCTGATTAGTATTGGAGTGGAGTTTGAACTCAAGCCCCTATCAAACACTGTTTTTGAAATCCAGGTCATCATGTGAAATTCAAAGCTCTGAATCTGTTTACAATTAGACCCTTTGAAGCATTCCACTGTAATCTCTCCCTCCTTTTGATATAAAGATACAGTATTGGTATAACTAAAGGGAATTTCTCCTTTGTTTTTAAAGCCATACCTGTGGCTTTTGATTGATGGATGGAAACTCTTCGGTAGATTGAGATAATAAAGACTTGTTTAAAACCTCACTCTGAGGTTATAGTTTCCCCATACAGTTCAGCAGGATTTTGTATCAACACAGGCAGGATGGCGAGACACCGTGTGGAAAAGCCTTATCCCCACTGGGTAACCATGAAATGTTATTTGTGAACAAGGGATGATAAAGTAAATCCAGGGCTTTTTCTTTTTTTGAAGGGGCATCCTCATCGCCTTTGGCCAGACTGCAGTGCTGGTCAGCGATGGGGGAGATGAGAGGGGACCCCCCCCCTTCATGTGGTAAAGATGCCTGCCGTTGGGCAGCTTTCACGCTCCACTGACTGATCCTTCCAGGAAGTGAGGGGAGGTACAAGGAGACCCCCACAGAGCCCCAGCATGTACCGTGGCTGCATGCTGAGCTCATATCAAAGGGGGCAGTCTGTCCTTAGCCCGGGGGAGAGAGAGAGTCTGCTGTGTGTGACCAGAGACATGCGTAATAGGACAGCCTGTCACACTTCTGCAGATGTCTGTGTTTTTGACAGTATGGTTGCTTCTCTCCCGCTTGCAGAGCACAGTAATGACCTGCCTTAAAAAAACTGAGGCCTTTTGCAGGTCACATTTAACGTAATGACCTTGGCAGCTTTCAGGCAAGACCAGGAAGTCAGCTCGCCGTCTCAGTTATTCTAAGTTTGTTAGATCAAACAGAGTTAAGTCTGCAATCATACACAGAATTGCAGTGATATGAAACTTGAGGTTGAGGTTTGAGGAGGGCAATTTAAGGTTGGAAAGCTAGTCTCTGTGCAATAACTGATGTAAATGTTTTTTTTGTTTTTCAGTTGGTAGTAAGTGAGTCCAGCCCTTCAGATGAAGAGCCTTCAGTTCCGGAGCATCGCTCCGAAGGCCCCGGCCGTGGTGCCCTCCCCCTCCCCTGCGGTCCTGTCCTGCCAGCCTCCCTCTGCCCTCCCAGAGGCCACCACTGCCTCCAGCCCCAAGTCCATCATTGTGCCCACCCAAAACTATGCACTGATGCAAATAGCAGGCCAGGATGGCACATTCTCCCTGGTGGCGCTGCCCCCTTCTGTCTCCTCTCAGACACCACAGCAGCAACAGCAACAAACCCAGTCGATCCAAAAGAACCTCAAACTGCCCATTCCCAGATACCAGCCGGTGAGGAGCAAGGGGAACACAGATAAAGTCAAATCACCACCTCCAGCTACCAGGGTGAAAACAGCCTCCAAGGCTGCTGTTACATTGCAGACCAAGTCAGTGGTGGGTGGAGCATCAATAGCTATGAAGAAAAAACAACAGGAGTCCAAGCACACAACAGAAACCCCAGTGCCCAAAGAGGAGCCTCCAGAGCAGGTGATTCTGATTGACTCAGGCTCCTCTGACATCTCAGTCACAGCTCTGCTCCCAGACAATGCTGTCCTGTATCCCAGCTCTCAGTTGGAGCAAGGGCAAGACGGCTCTGAACGACCTGCTACAACTGGCCTTATTCAGAACCTCCAGTACCCCTCTACCGCTGTGAAAGCCCCCCAAGGCAAATCCCAAGAGGAAAGTAAGACCACAGTGAAGCTGTGCCAGTCGAAGCCCACTGCAGCCCAGCCCCAGAGCAGTATCACTGTCCTGTCCCCTGCCATCTTCAGCAAAGCAGTCCAGATTATCCCATCCCCACCTAAGGGTAAACTGCCCATTTTGCCATACTCTAAAATCAAGAGCACCCTAATCCCAGCTGCCAAACTCAGCAGTTTGTCCCCAGAAAAGAAGGGTTGCTCCAGCCAGATGGGACACACCACCCCCACAGATCCTCTACCCAAGACCCTCGAGCCACCGGAAGCCTTGAGTCACAACCAGGTCTCCAACTCTGCCCTGCAGCCACAGGCCAAGACCACACTCATGCCTGTGTTGGGGATCCTCCAGAAACCACCTGGCAAGAAACGAGGGAGGAAGAGAAAGACAATGGAGGACATCTTGGCATTTGAGGCCCGAAAGAAAAGGTCTTTGTCCTTCTTCCGTAGAAGGGTCCCTGAAAAACCGCCAGCAGTTGTTTCAGGCTCCAAGCAAAAGGAAGTTGATATTTCAAAGAAATACCGGAGCATCCGACCGAAGCCCATGTTGGTTATGGAGACAGTTCCCCAACTGGTTAGTCTGCCTGCCATTACCTCAGATGGCCAGGAACAGGAACTTGTACTTGGTCATCAGTTCCCTGCCACTACCACAACCAAGGCTCTCGACTGTCCTCCCCAACCAGCCCCAGTTACCCTCCACCTGAGAGCTGCCTCCCATCCCAGAGTGTTGATAGGCAGCCGTCCACTCCACCGTTGCCCCACCTGCAGCCGCTGCTTCCAGTTCAAGCACCACCTCCAGAGCCACATGAACAGTCACACCAACAGTCGGCCCTACGTCTGTCCGGTGTGCCGCAAAGCCTACGCACACTCTGGCAGCCTGAGCACCCACATGAAGCTCCATCACTCTGAGATACGCCCACGACGGTCTCTGTGCTGCGAGTTCTGTGAGAAGGCCTTTGGATATGTGGGGGTGTACTTCAGTCATCTCAGAGAGGTCCACAAGGTGGTGCTGACTGTGGAGCCGTCCATCAGCCATCATGAGGATGATGTGTCTGTTGAGGGGTAAAACCATTATAATTTCCATCATAACGATTCCCTACTTAATCATAACATTAACCCTGTAGCAGGTTTTATGCCCAGTTTACAACATGTAGTTTAAATGGGTAAATATGGATTGCTTGGCGAGGCAACATTAAATGGTTATAACAAAGTGATGATAAGTAAATGTTAGCAGTAAAATCATTTTCTTCCTCACCAGGGCCAACTCCCCAGAACAGTCAGATGAGCAGGACCGTGAAGACCCCGTCGAGTTGCAGATCAAATGCGGCCGTTGTCAGGCAGTCACTCCCACATTTGCTGACATGAAGATGCACTTGCTTTACGTGCACAGGGAGCAGGTCCAGGTCCGACTGCACGACGGCCAACCTGTGCAGGGTTGCCGCGAGGCTGAGAAAGAACTGGTAAAGCACGCTGCACACTACTGGCGGCAGCTCAACGAGAAACGCAACCTGGTCAAGTGTGGCAGCTGCGACGAGGAGTTCGTCTCCTTCTCCAAGCTTAAAAGGCACATCCTGTCCCACCACCGTGGACGAGAGGGGGAGGAGAGTGGGACTGTCTCATCACCAGAGAGCGGTGGAGGACCTGGCATCCTGGCAGCAGGTACAGCTTTTAACTGTGTGCTTTGCAGCGAGGTGTTGGACACTAAAGAGGGGGTTATGGAGCACTGGAGGAGTTGCCACCACTGTGAGCAACCTAGCCTGCTCTGGAACGCCCTGAGCTCCTACTCTGGCCAGGAAGAGTGTGAAGCAGACAGGGATCTGGACACTCCTGCTCCAAGCCCTCATTAACCAGCGTAGCCCTTGGATGGGCATGAAGCCCTTCACTGTGGCTCCTCTTCATACACACTCAGTCCTAACAATCAGCAGCACAGGGATGGAGAGTCTCTTTTATGTCTTTTAGCACTAGTTTCATCTTTCACCAGCTGAGGCATGTGACTTGGTCCAAAAAAAGGAAAAAGAATAACAGAGCAGTGGTGAAAATTGATCTTCGTGTTACATTTCATAATGGATATTCTCTCCAAGTCAGAGAATTCAATTTTATAAACAATATTATTTTTCATGTTATTTTGATTGCACTGTTCTTTTTTGACTTCATTTTGTTTGGAGGTATGTATTTAATATCCTGTTGGAAATTAGATGATTATTTTTTTCTACTGCTTATTTAAAGGTCACTAAAAGGGTAATTTATAACCTAGCTGACACAATAAAAACTGATAAACGGTCATTTCACCCAAACACTTCTCATGGTATGTCGCTATGCATATCATTTGGTTTTATGAGCTCAGTTTTTGAGATGTCTGTGTTGAGCTTTCTGCCTCCAGTCTATTGAAAGATTACATTTCAAAAGTTCAGCAACAACATTGTTTTTGGCAGTTTATGCCTTTTTTTTAAATAGCAGTAGTAGAATGATGACAAGGCATGCGAGAGAGAGAGAGAGAGAGAGAGCGAGAGAGAGCTGTAGTGAAGGTCCTTGGCCGGATTCAAAAAGCAGTTCTGTTTCTAAAATGTCATTTTTAAATGACACAAGGACATCCAGAATTGGAGTGCAGGCAGAAATCTCAAATATGACAACTTTAACATCAACTGAAACTACTTTCTGATCTGCAAGGCTGAATATGACAATGGGAAGATGCATCAATATGTTTTTCGTTTGTCTTTTGATTTGGGTGAACTGATCCTTTACAAATATTGAGAAACGTCAATCTCATAACAAGGGCACACTGTCTACTGTCACACTGGCTGACAACTTATCCATTGGCCTTGGATTATTACAGGTTAAAAGAAATGAGTATCTGTACAATCCTTTTTATGTAATAGCGCTTCTGTAACAGAAAATTTTGTTTTCAGTTATGACTTGAACTTTCACAGTCTGACAAAGGGCAGTATTAGGGTCCTCTGTCAACATGGACTCATGAAGGAACACTTTCCTAACCAGCACCCAGGTGACATCCTTGTGGCCTTCTGAAAAAAAAAAAATATATCGTTCATGCGTAATGTGGCTTATCATCAGTATGGTCCTCTGTTGGCCAAGTTCTATCTCCTCGACTTGTTGATTAATGCCTATATGTGTAACTTATGATATGCCAAGGGTCTATTCACACTAGTGATTGTAGAAGTGATTTTTGCATTTAAGCTTTTTAACCACTGATGGAATATTTGTTGAGTTAGAAAATACACAAAGGAAATCTGTTGTTGCCAGCTCGTGTACGCACCTGTGGAAATGTGTGCACCCAGACTCTTATGGTTAGAGGTAATATAAACTGTTGTCAAGTCCAGAAAAATATGCTATTTTATACTCTAGATGAATACAGATCTTTAAGTATATTTATGCTTGTGGTTGGTCCTTAAAGAACCAGCAGTGAGACATTTGGTATGTTTGCTTCCTTTAATTTGGGGGATGCTTAAAACGTCTTGTTTCTTGGTTGGGAGGTCGTTACTACATGGCAAGTAGCTCTGTTAACATTTGTCTGTGTTTAACTTTCATATAAAATATCACAGGGTCAAGTGAATGTACCTGAATGTTTTAAAAACCCTACCAAAAGTATATGCTACATAGACTTATTCTATAGATAGAATATATAGATATATTGAGAGAAAAAAAGGCATATATATTTACATAGAGTAACTTGTGAATCAGCTGCTTTGTTCTGTCACAGTGGAGGAGGGAAACAAGAGATGAATATATCATTGCCAAAACTGGCAACAAAAGCCATGCAGAGCTGTCCTTATGTGTCTGACACAAAGCGTAGGACTGTGAATGAAGGGCAAAGCACTGATGTGTACATGTCGCACTGAGTGGGTAAACTACGGTATACTGTACTACTGTTCGTTGAATACCATGTTTGAGTGTTCATCAGTGAGCTGTCCTTTGTTTCCATGCCCTCAACCCAAACCAGGAAGTGACAGAATTAAGGGTCAGACTCTTCTTTTTTTCCTCAGTTCAATGAGAAAAACACACACATACATGACCGTCAGCACAAGCAAGAAAGTGAAAAATCCCACATTCGGTGATATAATGTGTTTGGCTCACTTCATATGTTGACTGTGTCCGCACACACACACACAAAAAAAGACTGAAAGTGTTTGTGCTTGTGACTCTTTGTGTACCTGAAGAACCTGATGTTTATCAGAATAAAGATATGCTTTGTTGAGGAAATTGTGACTGTTTTATTGGAGCAGGGGTGCTTGGTGTCCACTTACCAAACTTTCAGTGTCAACAGTCCAGGTCCAGGATGATTAAGTTCAGAACTTCAAGGGTATATTTCACAAAAAGAATGTTGTATTAATGACAGAGGAGTCAGTTGGATTTTGGGAATGTTTGGTGTTGTGAACTTGAACTAAGCCACTTCCCACCACCGCTGCTCTTTTCACTGCATATCGAGCACGTGGGTTTTAATAAAATGAGCCGCCACCCCTCCAACAACGAGCCTGCTGGCCGAGGCTACAGGCAGCTGAGAGATGACAGGTGAGGGAATATAGTACGGATGTGTCATACAGGCTGTATGTACTGTACATTCTGTTCCCAGCCTGGTTCCAGACCAGAGTCTGCCTATTGAGTATGTGGTCAACAGAGAGTGGAAAAACTCCTTTACTGCTTTTCTGGGCATAAAACACAATTACAAGAAAATGAAAATGTAACTGTCAAGCCTAAATGTCAAAAGTTGGATGAATCGTTTACCCTATAACATGTCACAAAAAGAGGAAAATGCCCATCATTATTTTCTATCTTAAAATTCTGTCTTCAACCAAGACAAAGTGAGAATATTCAGTTTATAATTAAGGCATGACTAAGAGCCTGTGGCTATGCTAGCAGCTCCGTGTAGTGCTTGCAACATCAGAATGCTAGCATGCTAGCATCTGCCAGGGGTAGGGAAGAGCGCTTCGTTGCAAGTGATTGACGGCTTGAGTTTGTTAATATCCACTACGGGGTTTCACGATAATTGCACCTGTTCACAAAAGCGCGTGCTCTGCGCATCAAGGACGTCACATTGCACTTTTATATTTGCACTGTATTGGCAAAAAACATTTTTGTACATTGCATATTTCTTAAGACGTGTCAGTGCAGGACAAGCGCTATGCGCCGTTAAATGTGTGTGTATGAGCATCTTTTGGACGCGTATATTGTTAAAGTGACGTAAACACCTACAACCAGTGTATTCAGCCTTTAACTGTCCCCTGCGCAAGAAGCGCTTCATAAACTTTCCGGGGAGGGACCAAGTGGGAAGATAGGAGAGGGGGGTTTGGTGGTGGGTGAATTTTTCTATGTGTTGTCATTATAACTTCAGATGTTTTTTAGTGGGACAGTTAAATGGCAGAAAGTTTAAAATGAAAGTATTATAGTTAAAATACATACTGGCAATGTGTGTGGATTTAATAAGTTGGGAAGGAAGGGGATACACCGAGTAATGGTTGTGCCTAATTGAGGTGGCCGTTGACACGCCATTTGACATCTGTTTGTGCTACTGGTCAACCCCCCCCCCAGCTGCCCTGTGTTGTGTTGCTGTTACTCCCAGTAAGTTGCGTCTTGGGTGTACTGGAGCGTTGTGTGGTCGTCTGACTTACTGCACCGTCCAGCCCCTAGAAGGGTCATTCCTAACCAGGTACGAAGTTTTGTGTTCCCCATCTTAATGTAGCATTGTGCATTTGCTAATTAGCACTGAGCACAATGCAGCTGAGGCTTGTGGGAATACCATTAGTTTTGCAGGTGTCTGGTCAGAAAGCAAAGTACTGGACATTTAAAATAAATAAATAAAGTCAAAACAAAGACTGAAGTTAAAGTTGCAATGTATTTTCTCTTGACCAATTTCCTATCTGCAGGACTAGTAAAAAGGAGAAATACAGAATAAAGCCTTCCGCATAAACACAATACTCTGCAGACATTAAGTGAACATGACAGACTGAGTGTAGGGTTAAGGCAGACAGGAGGATTCATCACAAGAGATTCAGAGAATGGGATTAATTGTTATTTCACTTTGGAAAGGTGTGTGCATGTGTGCAGTATGTAAGGGTTAGGCAGAGTGGGTTAGCCTAAGGGCTTTTAAGAGCCTACATATGCCTTACCTCTGTGCTCCTCCCCTCCCAGCAGACCTTCCATCTGTCTACTAAAGCCTCAGTCAGACCCACAGATTCGTGTGTGCTAATGTTTCTACTTTTTTGGTTTTAATGCACACTGGTATGCATCTCTCTTTATTTTATAGATCAGCTAAACAGGATCCACCATGCAACATCATGGTTTAAAAGCTGGACAAGGTAAGCAAACATGTGCATTGGAGGTGATTTGTGGAAGGTCGCAGAGGTTCAGAGAGGGGTGAGGTTGCTATATTCTGAGAGGAGCATAAAATGTATTCCTTGTGATGGCCTCATATTTAATGAATGGAGATGACATTAATAATGATTTCCATTTTTTCCCCCTCACTGCCTGCTCATCTTTTTTACCGGCACTGCAAGATACATTACATTATAAACCGCATCAAATTCACGTACAACAGAGGAACAAATTAGTTGTAGCTACACTTGTAAATACACTTCTTATGAGTTTCCATGTCATCATCAGAACCAAATGCTCTCTCCTCTGATGCAGGCCCAGCCCTGGTAGTCATTGCCACACCAGTGTGGAATGCAGGTCCTCAGCTCTAATTGATTTGGAAAGGCACATGACCCTGCTGCATCGAAGGTCAAAGTGCACCGCTGGTGTGATTTCTACAGGTAGGCAAACAAGCAAAAGATTCCCCCAACACACACACGTGCATAAACAACAACCTCAGCTTGGTTTACATCAACTCCTCAACTTCTTCAAACTACTTTACTCAAAGGTTTCAAATGAGAGTGACTTCAACTTCAGGTGGCTTTCAGCTCTGGTAGAACACAGATAAAGCTGCGACATCAGTACATATCAGGCCCCAATCTAGCGTCGCCATCGCGCCCCATCGCAGCTGCAGATAAAAAGGAACGCGCTATACAGTGATGCATATTTCCCTTTAATCAGAGCTAACATGTACCACAGCCGTCACACCGCACTCCCACCTCGCTTTGGCTCTCAGGGGGACAGGGGAGATCAAAGCTCCCCCCCCAACCCCCTGCTTGTACATGATCAGTGGGAAAGGAGGAAAACTGGGGGCTGCTCTCTTTCTTTCTCTCATTCTTTCTTTCTTTAGGTCTTTTGAGTTACGCCCCCTTCGGCACCACCGTGGCCCGCGAAGTGTTTAGATAGAGCGAGGGACGCACAGTCACACTGCTTTTTGTAATCCTATTCGCAGAGAAATGTCGGACATGTTGATTTACTTACGCAAGACGAAATGTATTTACTTGGTGTGTACGCGTCTCTCTTTCATTTAACCCCGATGTGCAGACATTGCAGGGTGGAAACTAGACCGCTAAACAACATGCAGGGGAGACATGAAATAACAAAAGTGGCGTCACTGGGAGAAGGCAAATGGAGATTTATAGGACAGTAAAAATGTGACCCACACAGACCAGAGATGTTCGCGAGAGCAACTGAGGTGGAGTGTAATGAGAGTGCAACATGCAATCTGCCTGGCTAACGCGAGCGCCACTCCTACCCTCTCACTTCTCACTGTTGGTGCATGCTCCGTTGCCAGTCTGTCTTAATACACTAACATCCGTGAAGCTTCTGTTGGCACATGCAGTGTGTTGGTGATACGTGTGCACATTCATCAAAGTGATTCTAGGGTTTCATCAAAGATTTATAAACCCTCCAAGAAGTCAGGACTTAGATGTACAAATCGGTAATCCCACATCTATGAGCTCTCTCTCCATCTCTCTCTCTCTCTCTCGCTCTCGATCTGGAGATGTGATCCGCCCTTCCCTTCCCTTCCCTGCTGCCTCTTGGTCTCGGGTTTCAAAGCGTCCCGTCTCTCCTCACCCTCCCAGATTAGTCATCTAATGAGCAGCAGGGCTGATCAGGTTAATAATTGATGGCGGGCGGCTGGAGAGAGGCATCGATCCGAACCAGGCTGTGGCTCTAAATGGAGCAGAGAAGGAGACACCTCAGGAGAATAAGCAGGTGCAGGTACATTGCTGCAACACTCTGAGCTGTATGATTTGGACACACGTTCAGTGCTTGTGTCAGTTTCATGAAGAGGAAAAAGGATAAATAGCCACCTCTCTGGGATGTGGGCTTCTCCAAAGTCTTTCCCCAAAACATCTACAGGATTCCCATGTGCAAAACATGGTTTCAGATTATGGGTCATTTTGGGCTTGAAGCTGTATACATACATCCAATCAAATGAAATATTTGGAAGATCGGTTGACCCTGCACATACCCACTTTGTGGTTCTTACCTAGAGGGGTAACATCATATTAGCAGGTGTGTTTAGTTGTCTGTGTATACAGACTTTGTTGACATTTTTATAGGACTTTCTTTCTCTTTCTCCTGATCTAACAACAGCAGTCCTTGGAGCCCTGCTTCCCTCTACAAGCTATCTATTGCTGACTAATGTCCACTTTTGTGCTATCAAATCAAATCTGAAGGATGTGAATTAAATACTCTTGGCTACACTCCACCCACTGAATCCATTTCTCCATGAAGTACATCACTTTTCATAAGCCGAAGACCAGCGAACAGCAGTTTCACTGTGATGATGAAGATGTGTCCTCTGGGTGGCAGATCAGGCCAAACCCTTATGGCTTCACCAAATATCCTCCTTGAAAGCTTCCTTTTTTTCTCCTTTTTTTCAGTGTGAAATAACCAAAGTGAACTTCCTCAAGGAGGCTGTATTATTAATGTTGAGATCACACAGCAGCAGCATTTCCATCAGTCTTTCTTCTAATTCTTCCACCATTTCTCTTTTGGCACATCTGCCCCCAGTGTTCACGTGCTTGGTTGTTACTTGGATTTGAAGCACGAGTATCTCAGGATACACATGTAAACATCTCTGTGCATCTGTGCAGAAATGGGTGTGGCAGAAGCTGGCAACAGAGCTGATGCTCACGCCCCTAAACCTACATTACGTATATGAATGGATGGTAAAGTAAGCCCCCTCTAGACCAAATCCTTCGTGTGAAGATCAGATTTTGTGTGCTAAGCAGTCAGTAACTGGTTCACATTAATACACATCCCTCTCCTCTGTTCCATTTCCAGTGTGATTCCAATAGTCACATGCTCTTCAGCATGAGAGATGACTGCACAGCTAATCGAGCCAAATCAAAAATATGCTTTTGATTTGTAGGAGCGGAGCAAGTTTAACCGACCACTCCAACTTCATACGTTCCAGCGAGAGCTTACATGGAACGATGGATGGCTCGCAGAGTCTCACAGTGATCTCCAACCTCCCTGCATCCATGAAAAAGGGCTTTTTCCAGAATATTGTGTGTGTGTGAAATGTCAGTATTTCAAAGAAATAGTCAGCAGATGATAGGTGGAAAGGGTTGACAAATGCATTTTATTTCCACATCCAATGTGGCATGTGCTTCATTCATTCCTGTACCAGATGAGGGTTTGAGTTGATCCAATCGCTCAGGCCTACAGTGTGTATGTGGGACACTGTATTCTCGCATGGAACTGACGGACCTTATGTTGGTGACATTGCTTCCAGTGAGTCTGCCTCACCTTTTCCATGTCCCTTCAATAGGAAATTTGCTCAGGGGATGCTGCTCATTGCTTTTTGGTCCAGATGGTCAAGAGCTCGCAGTGTTCAGTGGGGCAGGCGCCGTTCGCCCGGGGGGGAGCTCCTGCCATCTGTTCCAAACCCCTCCTCTTTTCTCGTACAACTCAAACATCTCTGAGCCTTGATGTACTCAGTGCAAAGACGTTGGCTCTGACAGGATAAAGGTCTGATTCTGTCTGATCCTGTGTTTCCCAATGACTGATGAGTAAATAAAATCCGGTGCGACTCACCTTGAGTTCGAAACATCTGCACATAACCTCTGGGGGCTGATAAAGAGCACAGGAGAAGTTGTTGATTCTGTCGTGATGGGCCAGTTTTACCCTTGTCCTGTCTTCATGCCTTTACTCACGCATCAGCTTCTATTTCTGCGACCTGTGTGTGTGCGGCACAAGCACTGCGCTGTCCGGCAGAACTCAACCAAGACGGAGAGCATCTTTCTGGAGTCATGTTGGCTCTGGGGGAATGTGACGAGATAACCGGATGCTAATGCCGCTCTTTGCCTTTGGGGAATTATGTCTGCCTGAGTAGTAACCTACATTTCCTGCGCAGTCTTACACATAAGGTTAATGAATCAGGCCTGCTGGAGGACAGACGTACCCTTCATATAATCATACACACACACACACACACACACACAGATCTAAGTCATCAATATAATCGTTCCACACATACACATACACAAAAACAAGGAGGATTCTGTTTGCTGCAGTGCAAAAGCTAACAAGGTTAGCAAGTAAGCAGGGATCTGAATGGGTAATTTATTTATTTAGGCTGGCTCCAAGGAGCCATGGCATGGACTAATAAGAGGAAGAGAGTTCTTCTGCGCAGAACTGTGTGAAAGAGAAAGAGAGATTCTGACTGAATAACTGAGGCACATCTCAACAATCACAACAATCCATCCTTTTTCATTTTTTAAATATCCCACCTTCAGTTAAGACAGAAAAGACAGGTGGGGGGGGCTCTCCAATTTGATGTCTTAACTAGCTCATGCATATGTAATATCTGTTACAGTTGACTAAAGATGGAGCAGGTTAACGAGGGCTGCTGGACACAGTGCATTTTGTCCAATCTAGGTGAGTGAGTTTAGGTAAAGAGGGAAAGGGAAAGATATTCTCCACACCTCCACCTCCGTCTCGTCCCCTGCCCCTTCCCCCATGATGGGGACTCTGGCTGGGATCCACTCACCATCTCCCCCCTGGGGAAGGACAACATCCGACTAGGATCGTCAGAATCAATTATGCTCATCCCCCTTTTTCTCTTCGGCAGCGTTTACATGAGTCACATTTTTCAAACTCCATCTCGAGCATCCACTTTTCTTCCTTCCTTCCTTCCCCCTTCCTCCACAACACCCCACTCCCTCACTCCACCCCCTCCCTGAGGCCCCCCTGTCAGGGCCCAGGAATAATTCCCCTCCTTTTTCTACCTTTTGGTAGAAAACGGTGCGAAGTGATAAATCTGCGGCGATGTACTGTAGAAAAAATTAAATGAAGGAGAAGGGAAGGGAAGCCGGGAGGCTCTACACTGCTGCCTGCCTGCCTGCTCAGCACAGCAGAAAAAAAGAACAGGCTGTCCCAGAAGGATGGAGATGGAGGGATTGAAAAGAGGAGTGGACGGGTGAAACAGGACAGTAGAAGAGTTACTCACCTTGGACCCTGAGTACATGATCCTGAAGGCAGCTGAGTTTGCTTACAGGATATCATACAACTGGAAGCCTTCAGCGCTCCTCCTGAGCCAGAGCTATAAAAACATCTTTCAACATAAATGCCGAGCAGAATGGCCTTAGACCGGCGGTGCTCAGCTGTTGAAATAAATGCTCAGGTATCATAGATATTACTGAGGAGAAAACAAAAGCTCTGTGACCCAGGGCTGATATGTGGGAGGGTTTGTGTCCATCAAGATAATCAATACCATGTTATTCACTAGAGCAGAGCCAAGGAGAGATTCTGGGGCTCCAAACATCTCTCATATTTAATGCCTGACTGATTTTAACTGCTAGTGTACCTTATGGGCAAAAGGAGGGTGGCGTTCAGTAATAACTGCACCGGGCATCAGCAGGCACCTACAAAAAAACTTCAGAAGCAAGCCTGGAGTGTTCACCTGCCCCGATGAGTAACAGAAAATACAAACAATGTTGGGCGTAATTGGCATTGATGCACTTTAAAAACCCTCCTCCTCCCCGGCAAACACCTGCAGCCCATGAAGCTGGGCGGCCCCCTGGGAAATCACACATTAGCATTTAGCCGTTTCATCTGCTGCACTAATCAGAGCCAAACGTTTCAATAATACAACACAAGAGCAGTTACGCAACCCGAAGAAAGGGGTGAGTGAGAGAGAGAAAGAGCCCTCAGTGAGAAGGTATTTCCAGAGGTTGCGAAGCATTTGGCGCCCGTGCTTAATAGTTGGATGGAACTGGGTGGGGTTCAGAGTGGCCCAGTGACCCCGACTGATCCCCCCAGTTGTTTTTCATGTAACCACAGCGTGTTGAAATCTGTGGGATCTATCAACTGGCTCCAGTTGTTTAACACCCTCCAACCAACTCAGAGTAAAACAAGACTACAAGTCTACACCCAGGCAAAGTGCTCGTGTCAGATTATGTTGACATGTTACCATGTTCAGATTGTTAGCATGCTAACATTTGCTAAGTAGGATTACATGCAAATTTCTGCTGAGACTGATGGGAACGTCACTAGTTTTGCGGGTATTTGTTCATAAACTAAAATGTTGGACTAATAAAATTTTGGCCTGAAGATTGCAATAGATTAAACATTAGGGATCAGCAAAATTATTACAATTCATCCCCACTGGATCGTGACCTGAACAGAATTCATGGCGGTCATCAGGGGCGCTAGAGAGAAAGTCAAGGGATCAACAAAGTCAGTAGTCTCTGGGTACCATGAATGTCTGTAGGCCTACCAAATATGACAGTTAATTTAGTAGTTGTTCAGCCATTTCAGACTGGACTACAGTGGGCTAATAGACTGACTGAAGACAGATTGACACTGGCATCCATAGGGCCAACCCACACAGCGTATGTGGTGGCTCTATGGCTCTAAATCAGGGCTCTAAATCAGACCGGCGCTTGAATTATGGACATGTGTTTCTGTTCAAATCGTACCTGAAATACACTCTGCGGCTGTTCTTGCTCACACTAACTGGCAGGTTAGTTCAGCTTGCACCCACTCTGGAACCACCAACCTAACAATTCATCAACTTCATACAGTTCCCCCCCTTTAGACGCCAATCTCTCCTGCAGTCTGTGCTCCCTTCCTGGAGCTTGGCAGCCCCCGATCAGGCTCTCTGGCCTGCAGCGAGCAGGAAATGACCTATTGTTCTGAGATAATGTGAAATATAATGTTCCCCAGTGCTCTTGGAAGGCATTCTGCCCTGACAGCCTCATCACTGCGGGCAACAGTAGGCGCCAAGTATATGAGCACCTGCCAAACAGAGACGTCCATCAGCGGTGCAGTGATGCTGGTTTACAGCAGAGAGAGGAGAGGGGAATCCCCTGAAGACTTGTGGGAAAACAAGCACCTCTCACACAGCCGTTTCATGAAAACTCACCTCCGCCCACTCAATACAACCTGAGTGATTTTCTATCATCTCTCGAAGCACACGTGGAAAAAAACACCTCAGAGTGCATTCAAGGCGATGCAAAAAGTCAGGGTGAAACTGAAACACTGAAGGAGGGCTCCTTCATTGTTCCCGCTGGAAAGAGCCAGAGTCAAACGCTTACATCACCAAAACCTTGGCAGATTCATTCCCCTAAAATCAGTTCATCAATCCACACGATTAAAAAGCTGCAGCAAACAAGCCAGCAAGAATCACAGTTTGTGAATTCACACCCTCAAAGACACATGCACGAAATTAGAGGGTTTCCAAATGCGACAACGCGAGCCATGTTTCGGAGGAGCCTCGCAGCAAATCTCAACATGACAAGGCCCTGCATTTACTCAGACGCTGAAACCCTCATTGATCATTACAGTGCACTGTGGAGCTGCGCTCTCCCTGCTATGGAAACAGTGAAGGAGTTTGTTTATTTGATTGCATATCTAGCCAAAATCTCATAAATATCCTTGGCAACGTTACAGACTAACAAAGCAGTTTGCAGAACAAGAACAGCAGAGACAGAGTGAGGGGACCTTCCATGTTTTGTAATGGGAATGGAGCAATATTTAAACCTAAATTGCTGAACAAATCAGTAAACCCAATTTGTCACTCTCCCTCATTCTGTTCCTCTTGAGCATAGAATCAGTAAGGCCCATGCATTAGCAGGTTATTACTGTCATCTTTTCTAAACTTACAATATTAGTCTCCTCTTAAGGATAATTGTGGGGCTTATATTCCAAGTCCGCTTGGAATACTAACAGAATCCAAGAAATTTAAGGATTGCAACTCAACAGCTGCTGGGATTTAAAAGTTAGACAGACTGTTGCTGTTACTTGAGGTAGCGTTTCACCTTTTTTCCCCACAAAGTCTATTCAGCTGTTGTCTGAGATAATGTATTCCCCGAAACCATGAAGAAATGGTCCCACAACTTCAACATTTTCAAACAGGATTCTCCATGAGGTGAAAAATGTAGAGGGCGGCACATTCAGGTAATAAAAGGGTGTAAATCTGTCAGATTAGTGACAGAAATGAGAGTGTGTGGGATTAAGGTAAAGCATGGATGTGGCTCCTTTTGCTTTATTACTCATCTTACATTCAAGGGAATCTCTTTTGGAGGAGGTACGCACCTAAATGGATTAAAGTCACAATTCACTCCTCACACAAAACAGACATTTAGGCATATATCCTCTTCACTGTATCTGTGTGACTGTACGCTTTGATGTTCAACCAGCCGCCCACTGTGACTTTCTTTCAGCTCCTGAGTTGACTGTTCAGCAGAGCTTAGGCTCAGACGTTTGGAGGTGCCTAACACTGCCATCTATTGTTCTTCCTTTAAAGGCTCTTAGGTTGTGCTTCACACTTGGAAGTGCACTGTTTTCAAAGATTAAAGGAGGCTGTCCATGAAACTTCACAGCACAGGGTAAAAGTTTTGTGAAAGTACTTTATGTACTGTGTATCTCACCTGGGTCCTGTAGTTTTTTCCTAATGTTTGTACTGGATTATTGGGATTGTCTAAATTTTTTCTTTTAAAATTTTAATTTAGCAATTTTTGTAAGACATGCAGCTTTGCTTTGAGAATCCATAACAATACATTTATCAGTGGATTAGATAGGGGTTAAGAAGCATAATATTGCATGCATGTTTTATAAATTGTTACTAATTGCTTTATTAATGGTCAATAAATAATTTATAAATGGTTGATTGATCAGTTTTAAACCATCACAATTTGCTGGGTAGTGAAAAATCTCTTTTGGTCGTCACCCTCCGCCACCATAACATGTTTTTTTGTTGTTGTTTTTTTTACTTTCAGCTTGCTCTCCAGTTCATCAGGATTACCACTCACCTTCTGCCGAGAATCAAAACCAAAATCCATGTACACCTTTTATACAGTAAGTGAGTTATTATCTGGTAAGACTCCAGGTTTTATGCTTATAAGAATGCAAGATACAAATGAAAGTGTATAATAATGTGTAGGACTGTCACTTCAAACAAATCAAGTTTGAGCAAATTCACACAAGCTTGTTTAAATTAATTTGAACACAACCCATGCAGTCTATCCTAAAGCAGGTTCTGCTGGGTTTCCCAACAAGCTAAAGTTAGTTGCATTTCATGAGATGAACAAACAGCTGTGTGTTTTTTCTATCATTGGCTTTGACTCCAGCGTCCTTCCACACATTACCTTCCCAGTATTCTTTATGTTATGATGATTTTTCATTCAGCACAGCCCATTAGTTCTCTCAATTTTGTGCTATCAAAGAAAAGTACAATAGTCTTGAATATTGATAGAGCATTGGGTATGTTATGGGTCAGACAGGCAGAAAATTTAAATGATGGATTGCGTACAGGTCACGGGGCTCCCTAATAGCTTAGAACTAATTATTAATAAATGATTGAATATCATTAAAGCCATAGTTACTAGTTATAAAGGATGCCTTAAGTAAATGGTTCCTAATTTTCACACATAAACAAAAAATGTACATAACTGAAAGCATTTTTTCATAATGTTCACATAGCCGTTATGCTGCCTTGCATCCTGAAACAAAACAATATCATTCTTGCAAGAATGGATGCAAAAAGGCCACGCGTCTGCTCACGGGAGCAAGTGAAAGTGAAAACAGGCCCATAAACTTGTAAGCACACATAAACAACGAAGCCTGCCGTAGCCCCTCTCCGCCGCGCACGGTTAACTCTACTATAATTACTGTGCCTTGCACCAGGCTGTTTGAGATTACAGGAGTGAGTTACACCTGATGCCAAGGGAAAGTACTCCATACTTTAAATATTTAATCAGCCCCTTCACCAAGAAGCAAATGAGGCGAAGCAAAAGTTGCCGAGTGGCTAGGAGGAGGTGGAGGACAGAGGGGAGGGGGCTGCCCCGCCTGTGTTTCGAGTGCATGCATAAATGCACCGCACACACACACGTGAACACACATGCAAGCACACCAGGGAGTTAAGTATGTCATTACCTCGTGATTTTTCTGTTGATAGATCTTTTGCCAGTCTCTCATTTCAGAGGAACCTGAGAACCTCTGTGAGTACGTACAGTATGTGTGTGTGTGTGTGTGTGTGTGTGTGTGTGTGTAGTGGTAGTAGTAGTAGTAGTAGTAGGTGTGTGAATAAAGAGGGAATAGGGGAGTCTGCACACCTGCCCAGGGTCAGGGCCAAGACTGTGCGGCTCAGCCACATTGAGCCGCTGGCCGTGGGGACACAAAGGAGAAATTCTTCTCCACGCTAAGCCGGTTAGAGCTCAACCTGCCTCACTTGATCAACACGGGAAGTGACACAATCAGGCGCTAAATCCTGCATGCCTTGTATGTTCAAGTGACCATGAAATGAACCATCTGCAGAGGTATATTTAAAGCGACACATGATATGGTCTGAGGTGCAGAGCACAGTCAGGGCTTGTCTACAAGGTGCAACTTGATTTTGCCAGTGAATGCAAAGAGAGACTGTCCCTTCACCTGCTCACCTTAATCACACAGAAGCCATCTTTGACTTATTTTACCTTTCTGGTAGGATGCTGCATCCTGTATTTGGTAGAAATGCCTCCAAAACACACGCTGTAGTTATAATTGTGATTTGGACCCTACAACTTGAAAATATTTTTTATTAATCTTTTTTTTTCATGCTCATTTCTCTTAAAGCATTTTACCAGTAGGAGTCACGAGGCCAGTGATAAGGATGTGATCCCCAGCAGGCTTCTCACTAGCAAACACAGTGCAAACCAAAGGTACCGTCACTCGCAAATGAACCCTTGGTGTTTGCAGCAGTCTCGAGGCCACCCTGTAAAAGTCTCCCACATTAAAGTTGGTGTTCGCAGATGTTAGCCGCTTTGCTAATCCCCCTTTAGTTCCGGTGATTTTTAGCTGGTCACCCACCCCCACCCCCACCCCACCCCCGCTTCTGGTCTGTGTGTGTGTGTCACTTTGGGTAAGTTTTTGATTACAGAATACACTGTAATGCAGGTAAAGGTAAAGTTTGCAGCAGGTAAAGTTTGTTGACATTATAAACACAATTCCATTTGCTATAAACACAACTCTGACACATTATTACTGTCTAAAGCAAGCAGATGTCTACACATCCAACATGAGTGCAGCGTTAGCAGTCATTTAGATTTGTTTTTTTGTGTCCACTGCAATTATGTGAGTCCATTATAAATGTATATTTTTGTTTTATCAGCCAAAAGGTTCTCTTTGCTAGTGAACCAATGCTAGCTCTTTGACCATGGACAGGTATTTGAACAGTATTACCTGAACCAAAACAGTTGTGGGTTGTAGAACCAAAACAATGAGCTGAAAGACGCTACAATGCTGCGTAGAGCTGAGGGGATATGCAGCGTTGGTGGTAGTTCATTATGAGATGAGTGATACCTTACCTAACCTACCTAATTACACATAGTCATGTGACCCATGATCCATCTGTGTTTGATCAGTTCAGCTTTAACTGTAACAGTTCATTCATAAAAAAATGCATTCCAAAGAAGTTATTTATTCAGCTAAGGATACATGGTGGGCATGGCACATTAACTGAGAAAAAAAGATTGTTGTCTTCACAGTTCATGTTAATAAAAGGCCAAAGGACATTTTATGCCCTCTCCTTGGTGTTTCCCAGGCAAATTGCCAGCGGGAACTCACCATGTGTAATGGATAAAAACACAAGCAAGAGCTTTACATCATGTATTTCCAAAGCTCGCCCCTTCATTTTAGGTAATGGGGGGAAAATGGTCCCACAATGCTCAGTCATGCCAGGGCCATGCTGACATCACACACTGGAAGATATGCCCACATTATGATTTCATCACACGCTGACATCATCTTGCACCTCTGTCAGCCGAGAGTGATGCGTCTGAGGTCTGACGCCATCCCCGCTGTGTTTACTGGGCTGCTCTGTCCGTCAAGATGACATGAATGCAGCTTCACTTCCCTGAAACAAGTGAGTCAGCCGCTCCTGTCTGTTTGACGGATGGAGAGGAGGAGAGGAGTGGAGAGGAAAAGCAGGAGAAGCAGAACGAGAGCAGTGACAAGGATGAAAATGGTTCGCCTGTTGGAAAGGCTCGGAGACTGATGAGGTGGAGTACGGGAGGTGGCTTTTACCTTAGAAAACAATGCCTGTTGATCTCTTCTGCAACAAAATCTTCATCTCAGTTCAAACGCTGTCCACTCATGTCAAAAAGCATTTCACTAATCTGATTGACCAAAAACACCTGAGCCCACAACAGCTGTGTGCTACTAAAGGAGCTTGTCTCATGATGTCCATACTGAGAATGCCAAGATAACTTATTCTACTTCTGGTGGCAAGCTGAAGGCCCCGTAGCTGATGCTGTGTGCTGGAAAGCGGTACACACTTCTCACAGGAGATTGTTCCCGCTCATCCCAAATTACATTGGGCAAGAACAGGCATTCAGAGCGGGAATGAAAGAGGCGCCACCCTCCCCATTACAAGTCAGTGTGCCATCAGAATAATTTTAAAGCCGTTATTTGAAGTTAAAATTATTGCATAATGTTGCCTCAATTCCTCCTTGCCCTTTTCCATGGGTAAGAGATCAGAGGGATTGACCTCAGGCCTTCAGGGCCTCTGCATGGGACCACATCCCCACTGTGTGTGAGGTGAGGGAAATACATAAGACATAAGAGGAAAAGACAGTTATGTCTGCTTTAAAATCTTTATCAAACCACTAAATGGGGAAGCAGAGCGGGAAAGAGAGGATTCTGGTAGGTTCAGTCAGTGAGGATTGTGTGTGTGGGAGCTTAGTGTTGTCATTTGGCAGTCTGCACTGTGCACCATTTCTCCTGGCCTGTCCTGAGAGAGGGTAAGCAGAGATGGCCGGAGGAGAGTAATGCTCTTTAGACAGTAGATCATTTATCGCTGAGCAGAGGAGGCAGGATATGTGACAGATGCTGCTTCCCGGGAGAGCAGTGGACTTGGTCTTTATGGAGAACAAGGAAAGATGCTGAGGAAGGAGGGTGAAGAGATTAAAAGCAGGGAGAGTCATCTCCAAAGGGTTTTTGTCTCTTGGGACTTTGCCTCTGCTGGTTGTTTGTGGCTCTGGGTGACTGTGCACTCTTTAACAATGTGAGACGATTTACTGGTGGCAGTGAAGTCACAGGCAACATGATGTCAAGTACAGCGTGATCAAACAAAGGAGTCAGTACCAGTGCCCCTTTCTCTTTGTTTTCCTTAACATTCTTATTTGTGCCAGTGTGTGTGTCAAAAGGAAGAGAGGCGAAGGGTTTGTTTCCGTACAGAAACTCTCTATGATTCATGTTTCCTCTGCTTTGATCTGTGAGCTGTGCACAGCCCCAGGATAAACCATTTCAGATTGTCTAAACAATTTCCAATCATTGTTTCCATATTTAGGTTCTTATATGGAGGAGAGAAGGAGAGGGCCTCACATGTTAACACGCTCCTCTCCCGGCAGCAGGGAGGAGGGGAGAACCTGATTCTATCCATTAAGAGTGAAGCAAGACATTGATTTGTGCAGACGGAACAACACATGCACAAACAAACGTGAACCAGGCACATACCCACACATCTGCATAACCATATGCCCCGCGAGGTCAGCTTACCGGCAAACTGAGAGCCCCCTGAAAACACCCACCTCCGTCTCTCATCTCACTCTCCAAACACACATCTGCCCACCCCACCCCCAGCTCTTATTAGTAAACCCCACCCACATTTTCCTCTGCTCACCTTCTCAATTACCCAACAACTCGCTCTGTGAAATCCCACAAACAATTCAAATACCGCAGAGCAAACCCGAACAACAATTCGTCTCAGAGTGTAGGACTTGATTGTGTGGACGGACAGAAAACGCTTGTGTGTGTGTGTGTGTGTGTGTGTGTATGTGTGTGTGCACGCACTGCATGACATCATTCAGCTGTTCCTCTGGGCAGGACTCCATCCAACTAAATAATCCAGGCCAGTTCCATAAAGCAGGGAGTGCCGCCACATTCCCCCAGCCATGAAATATCAAATGGTATTAAGTCACTGTAACTGTCAGCCTCCTTCCTTGCTCATGCACAATCCTAACACACAAGCATGCACAGTTAATTTATTTCTATTTAAGTGCTGCTTCCTGTATTTAAAATGTAAATAAATCAACACGAGTCAAGAAAGGGAAAAAACCCACAATCTATTCACGAATTATTCCCTTTTTTTGTCTGCGTGTCAGATGTGCAGTACGTATGCAGCAGGTGGCTGCACATTAACCTTCGCCCACAGTCTGAGCAGCACAGCACAGCACAGCGCAGGGCAGGGATCTGGTTTCAGCCCCTCACTCTTCCCTCATCCCTCCATTCCTGCATCCCTGCGGACTCCCATTATACATGACATCAGAGCCTTTCGACAGCCGTGCACAGCTGTGGCCAGAGAGGAGCTGAGCAACACCCATGGTCCTCCCCACCTTTAATATCCCCTTAAGAACAACTCGGGCAGATCCAGAGTCAGCTGAGGCTTTTAAAGTCATTGCTTTAAAAAAAAACAAAACCAAAACAGAACAAACGAAAGCACTTTTGAAATTAGATTTCAGTGAAAGTTGAGATAGGCTATAGAGTTTACTACTGTATTTTGATTGGCTCGTTTTTTTTTTTTGAGCCAATCAATTGCTCATTGGTAACTCTGTCGACTGCCCTACCTGAAAGGACTGTAATGATTTACTGAGGCAACCAATCACATCCAAGTCTTTTTTGGGGATGCAGGAATAGAAATTAGCTTGATACCGCTTCCAGGAATTTTAAAATTAAAAAAAAAAAAGTTTCTAAATTTACTAGAACCATGCCACATTTCTGCATCATTTTCAGTTCCCAGGTTTGATTCTATATGTACAGAAGGAGAAAGAAATATTTATGATTTCTCTTTAATTGAATTTATGGAACATCTGTCAACATTTGTATTTTACCACAGTGTTTCTTCTTCTCTTCTCTCACATTTCTGTTTCTTTCACAGTCATTGAGGAATGTTAACAGGTGCTGTCTCCACTTTCATTCTGCGAGACATGTAATGGGACAAAAGAACAACTGGCAGGAGCACCTGTTTTCTACCAGGCTGGGAAACTGGATCCTGTTCCCAAATCACATTTGTGAGTTAAAAACAAAGCACCACTATCCCCTGTCTTTTCTTTTGTCACAGCTGAAGATAAGTTCATACAGTTTGAATCCAGTTAACCCTTTCTGTTCTGTTTGATTACAGCTTGGGAGAGGTGCTGACAAAGGAGGTTACAGTTTCAAGTTCTCTCAGACGTGCTTCACACCTTCCTCGGCTGCACCACAGAGACACCATGTGGTGGCAAATCACAAACCTCATCCCAGCAGGAAGAGCTATACATTATACAGGTGCCAGTACAAGAGATATCATTTAAAATATGTTCAAAGGGCATATTTAGTTCCTTCTCAGCATCTCCACATTGTAAACTATGCTTTTTTTTATATTGGGAAATTTTAGCACATGGTATGGGAATGCCAAAAAGGAAAAAAAAATCTATGCTTTAGAAATTGGAAAGCACTTTTATATCAAATATTTTAGGCCATTAGATTTCTCATTTAACAACCTTACTTCTACAAGATGATTTTTGGTTTAAATTACTGCAGTCTTAATGAAGAGTGTATCACACAGGTCTGCCAATAGCCGCTTGTTTTGACAGAGATGGTGGTTACTTTCAAGTCTGGACTTTAGCCAGAAAAAAAGGGCAGCCAGAAAACACACTAAGGCACCTTATTAGGTCTGAAGAGTCTGAAAATGTCTCACTTCTCTAGACTATTTGTAAACTTGTGTAAATTTTTTTTCACTGCTGCCACGTAACATAATGTATCATGACTCAAGCGCACCTAGAAGCACATATACATACACATATAAATGTATTTACATAATGTAATTCTATGTGTGGAATGATTGTAATAGCTTCTGTAACAGTGGTTTTTGTCTACTTTGGATGTTATATTACTGTAATTGCCAATTTTAAGTACTTTCAGGGGTTTTACAGCATCTTGGCCATGATTGGTCAAGCAGTTGTAAGGTCACAATTGTTTTTTTAAGTAACTTTATGCAGCAAATCACTCTAAGTCTAATCAAATCATCTGCTCTATATGCTGACAAAGTATGGCGTTTCTATTATGTGTTCTTTTTCATACCAAAGTGTTTGACTTTGTATACTGCATATCCGGTATCCATTTGAACTTGTTGCCTAAAGTGCTGTAGAGCAAATTCTCAGAAAACGTGTGCCGTTATTAATGTGCAAATTTATGCAGAAATCTGTTACAAGTATGAAGCAAGTATGAAGTTTTTACCATACATAATGTTCACAAGAACTCTGTAATGTTCTGTCATTCGTGTCACATGTATTTCCTGTTTTACTTTGATATATCCATCTCCTGTGTCGTTGCGGTTCCTGTTCCCATGTGTCTCCTGTTGCCTTGATTGCCTTTCATTGCAGACCCCTGCTGTTTCCTGCCAGTTCGCCCTGCATATTATATATACTGCGTCATGATCCATTGTCCTTTGCCAGATTGTCTTTGTATCTCCTGATGTGTGCATTGCTCTTCAGCTTTTTCCTTGTGTCTTACGTTATGTACGTTACTTTTGGGTTTGTTTTTTTCGAACAATTGGATTTTTGCTTGTCTCTGCCTGTACTGTTGCCTTTGTTGGACTTCCATTTTGTGTATGACCCCGACCCTGCAGTCTGCCCCACAATTGCTTACTTCACTCATCCCCCAAATGGTGCATGACAATGACGCTGAAATGTCCTTGTTTTAAAAACCTTGAAAATTCAGGGGGAACCTCATACAGCAGTCTCTCAAGTTTGTTTAAAGTTAAAGTTATGGGAAGCCCTTTGCTATGGCTCATTATGCTCTTTCAGTTGAAAAGAGCTGTCTGCACAGTAAGCATGTACTGTATATACACAATATGCATTTGGACATCTTTAAAAGAAAAGCAGCAGCAGCTTCTGTGATAAACTGTTTGTGCAGCTTGCAGGACACAAAGAAGGTTTGGCTATTGGACAGTGAAATCATTTACATCAAAGAGAATTCCCATCTCAGAGATGGCAAAAATTTAATTTGATTCCTTAATTTTTGACCTTTTTTGGCATTTTTAAGGCCTATTATACTACTGGTGGTTATAAAACACTATTCTATGATGTTTTGGTGCATTTTCAGGAGAAAATAAATTTTGACATTTTTGGCATTTTTCGACATACTATACTATGTCGTTTTTTTCAATTTTTGGACGTACTGTAATATGACCTTTTTTGACCTTTTCTGGCAGTTTTAAGGCCTATTGTGCTACTGGGCATTGATAAAACACTATTCTATGATGTTTTGGTGCATTTCCAGGACAAAATAAATTTGGACATTTTTGGCATTTTTCGACATACTATACTATGTCGTTTTTTTCAATTTTTGGACGTACTGTAATATGACCTTTTTTGACCTTTTCTGGCAATTTTAAGGCCTATTATGCTATTGGGTGGTCATGAACACTATTCTATGATGTTTTGGTGCATTTCCAGGACAAAATAAATTTTGACATTTTTGCATTTTTCGACATACTATACTATGTCGTTTTTTCAATTTTTGGACGTACTGTAATATGACCTTTTTTGACCTTTTCTGGCAGTTTTAAGGCCTATTGTGCTATTGGGCATTGATAAAACACTATTCTATGATGTTTTGGTGCATTTTCAGGACAAAATAAATTTGGACATTTTTGGCATTTTTCGACATACTATACTATGTCGTTTTTTTCAATTTTTGGACATACTGTAATTTGACCTTTTTTGACCTTTTCTTGCATGTCTAAGACCTATTATGCTATTGGGTGGTCATGAACACTATTCTATGATGTTCTGGTGCATTTCCAGGACAAAATAAATTTTGACATTTTTGGCATTTTTCGACATACTATACTATGTTGTTTTTTTCAATTTTGGACATACACTAATATGACCTTCTTTGACCTATACTGGCATTTTTGAGGCCTATGATGCTATTGGGTGTCTATAAAACACTAGTCTATGATGTTTTGGTGCATTTTCAGGACAAAATAAATTTTGTCATTTTTGGGCATTTTTTGACAAACTATACTATGTTGTTTTTTTTCAATTTTTGGACATACTGTAATATGACCTTTTTTGACCTTTTCTGGCATTTTTAAGGCCTATTGTGCTGCTTGGGTGTCTATAAAACACTATTCTATGATGTTTTGGTGCATTTTCAGGACAAAATAAATTTTGACATTTTTGGCATTTTTCGACATACTATAGCATGTCGTTTTTTTTTTCAATTTTTGGACATACTGAACTATGACCTTTTTTGACCTTTTCTGGCATTTTTAAGGACTAATATGCTTTCGGGTGGTTATAGAACACCATTCTATGATGTTTTGGTGCATTTTCAGGACAAAATAAATTTTGACATTTTTGGCATTTTTCGACATACTATACTATGTCGTTTTTTTTTCAATTTTTGGACATACTGAACTATGACCTTTTTTGACCTTTTCTGGCATTTTTAAGGCCTATTATGCTATGGGTGACTATAAAACACTATTCTATGATGTTTTGGTGCATTTTCAGGACAAAATAAATTTTGACATTTTTGGCATTTTTCGACATACTATACTATGTCGTTTTTTTCAATTTTTGGACGTACTGTAATATGACCTTTTTTGACCTTTTCTGGCAGTTTTAAGGCCTATTGTGCTACTGGGCGTTGATAAAACACTATTCTATGATGTTTTGGTGCATTTTCAGGACAAAATAAATTTTGACATTTTTGGCATTTTTCGACATACTATACTATGTCGTTTTTTTTTTTTCAATTTTGGACATACTGTAATATGACCTTTTTTTGACCTTTTTCTGGCATTTTTAAGGCCTATTATGCTATTGGGTGACTATAAAACACTATTCTATGATGTTTTGGTGCATTTCAGGACAAAATAAATTTTGACATTTTTGGCATTTTTCGACATACTATACTATGTCGTTTTTTTTCAATTTTTGGACATACTGTAATATGACCTTTTTTGACCTTTTTTCTGGCATTTTAAGGCCTATTATGCTATGGGTGACTATAAAACACTATTCTATGATGTTTTGGTGCATTTTCAGGACAAAATAAATTTTGACATTTTTTGCATTTTTCGACATACTATACTATGTCGTTTTTTCAATTTTTGGACATACTGTAATATGACCTTTTTTGACCTTTTTATGGCATTTTAAGGCCTATTATGCTATGGGTGACTATAAAACACTATTCTATGATGTTTTGGTGCATTTTCAGGACAAAATAAATTTTGACATTTTTGCATTTTTCGACATACTATACTATGTCGTTTTTTTTTCAATTTTTGGACATACTGTAATATGACCTTCTTTGACCTTTCTGGCATTTTTAAGGCCTATTATGCTATTGGGTGTCTATAAAACACTATTCTATGATGTTTTGGTGCATTTTCAGGACAAAATAAATTTTGACATTTTTGGCATTTTTCGACATACTATACTATGTCGTTTTTTTTTCAATTTTTTGACATACTGTAATATGACCTTTTTTGACCTTTTTCTGGCATTTTAAGGCCTATTATGCTATGGGTGACTATAAAACACTATTCTATGATGTTTTGGTGCATTTTCAGGACAAAATAAATTTGACACATTTTTGGCATTTTTCGACATACTATACTATGTCGTTTTTTTTCAATTTTTGGACATACTGTAATATGACCTTTTTTGACCTTTTCTGGCATTTTTAAGGCCTATTATGCTATTGGGGTGACTATAAAACACTATTCTATGATGATGTTTTGGTGCATTTTCAGGACAAAATAAATTTTGACATTTTTGGCATTTTTCGACATACTATACTATGTCGTTTTTTTCAATTTTTGGACATACTGTAATATGACCTTTTTTTTTTTGACCTTTTCTGGCATTTTTAAGGGCCTATTATGCTATGGGGTGGTTATAAAAACACCATTCTATGATGTTTTGGTGCATTTTTTCAGGACAAAATAAATTTTGACATTTTTGGCATTTTTCGACATACTATACTATGTCGTTTTTTTTCAATTTTTGGACATACTGTAATATGACCTTTTTTTGACCTTTTCTGGCATTTTAAGGCCTATTATGCTATTGGGTGATTTATAAAACACCATTCTATGATGTTTTGGTGCATTTCAGGACAAAATAAATTTTGACATTTTTGGCATTTTTCGACATACTATACTATGTCGTTTTTTTTTTTTGTTTTTGACATACTGTAATATGACCTTTTTTTTGACCTTTTCTGGCATTTTTAAGGCCTATTATGCTATGGGTGGTGATATAAAACACTATTCTATGATGTTTTGGTGCATTTTCAGGACAAAATAAATTTTGACATTTTTGGCATTTTTCGACATACTATACTATGTCGTTTTTTTTTTCATTTTGACATACTGTAATATGACTTTATTTGACCTCTTCTGGCATTTTTGAGGCCACGTATGCTATTGGGTGTCTATAAAACACTAGTCTATGATGTTTTGGTGCATTTTTAGGACAAAATTAATTTTGACATTTTTTTGGCATTTTTCGACATACTATACTATGTCGTTTTTTTTCAATTTTTGGACATACTGTAATATGACCTTTTTTTGACCTTTTCTGGCATTTTTAAGGCCTATTATGCTATTGGGTGGTTATAAAACACTATTCTATGATGTTTTGGTGCATTTTCAGGACAAAATAAATTTTGACATTTTTGGCATTTTTCGACATACTATACTATGTCGTTTTTTTCAATTTTTGGACGTACTGTAATATGACCTTTTTTTTTGACCTTTTCTGGCATATTTAAGGCCTATTATGCTATTGGGTGGTGATAAAACACTATTCTATGATGTTTTGGTGCATTTCAGGAGAAAAAATAAATTTTGACATTTTTGGCATTTTTTCGACATACTATACTATGTCGTTTTTTTCAATTTTTGGACGTACTGTAATTTGACCTTTTTTGACCTTTTCTTGCATTTCTAAGACCTATTATGCTATTGGGTGTTATAAAACACCATTCTATGATGTTTTGGTGCATTTTCAGGACAAAATAAATTTTGACATTTTTGGCATTTTTCGACATACTATACTATGTCGTTTTTTTCAATTTTTGGACGTACTGTAATATGACCTTTTTTGACCTTTTCTGGCAATTTTAAGGCCTATTGTGCTACTGGGTGTTGATAAAACACTATTCTATGATGTTTTGGTGCATTTCCAGGAGAAAATAAATTTTGACATTTTTGGCATTTTTCGACATACTATACTATGTCGTTTTTTTCAATTTTTGGACGTACTGTAATATGACCTTTTTGACCTTTTTCTGGCATTTTTAAAGGCCTATTATGCTATTGGGTGGTTGATAAAACACTATTCTATGATGTTTTGGTGCATTTTCAGGACAAAATAAATTTTGACATTTTTGGCATTTTTCGACATACTATACTATGTCATTTTTTCAATTTTTGACGTACTGTAATTTGACCTTTTTTTTGACCATTTCTTGCATGTCTAAGACCTATTATGCTATTGGGTGGCCATGAACACTATTCTATGATGTTCTGGTGCATTTCCAGGACAAAATAAATTTGGACAGTTTTGTCATTTTTCGACATACTATACTATGTCGTTTTTTTCAATTTTTGGACATACTGTAATATGACCTTTTTTGACCTTTTCTGGCATTTTTAAGGCCTATTATGCTATTGGGTGATATAAAACACTATTCTATGATGTTTTGGTGCATTTCAGGACAAAATAAATTTTGACATTTTTGGCATTTTTTCGACATACTATACTATATCGTTTTTTTCAATTTTTGGACATACTGTAATATGACCTTTTTGACCTTTTTTCTGGCATTTTAAGGCCTATTATGCTATTGGGTGTTTATAAAACACTATTCTATGATGTTTTGGTGCATTTCCAGGACAAAATAAATTTTGACATTTTTGGCATTTTTCGACATACTATACTATGTCGTTTTTTTCAATTTTTGGACGTACTGTAATATGACCTTTTTTGACCTTTTCTGGCATTTTTAAGGCCTATTATGCTATTGGGTGGTATAAAACACTATTCTATGATGTTTTGGTGCATTTTCAGGACAAAATAAATTTTGACATTTTTGGCATTTTTCGACATACTATACTATGTCGTTTTTTTTCAATTTTTGGACATACTGTAATATGACCTTTTTTGACCTTTTCTGACAATTTTAAGGCCTATTGTGCTACTGGGCGTTGATAAAACACTATTCTATGATGTTTTGGTGCATTTCAGGACAAATAAATTTTGACATTTTTGGCATTTTTCGACATACTATACTATGTCGTTTTTTTTTTCAATTTTTGGACATACTGTAATATGACCTTTTTTGACCTTTTCTGGCATTTTTAAGGCCTATTGTGCTATTGGGTGTTTATAAAACACTATTCTATGATGTTTTGGTGCATTTTCAGGACAAAATAAATTTGGACATTTTTGGCATTTTTCGACATACTATACTATGTCGTTTTTTTTTTTTTCAATTTTTGGACATACTGTAATATGACCTTTTTTGACCTTTTCTGGCAGTTTTAAGGCCTATTGTGCTACTGGGCATTGATAAAACACTATTCTATGATGTTTTGGTGCATTTCCAGGACAAAATAAATTTTGACATTTTTGGCATTTTTCGACATACTATACTATGTCGTTTTTTTCAATTTTTGGACGTACTGTAATATGACCTTTTTTGACCTTTTCTGGCAATTTTAAGGCCTATTGTGCTATTGGGTGTTGATAAAACACTATTCTATGATGTTTTGGTGCATTTCAGGACAAAATAAATTTTGACATTTTTGGCATTTTTCGACATACTATACTATGTCGTTTTTTTTTTCATTTTTGGACGTACTGTAATATGACCTTTTTTGACCTTTTCTGGCATTTTTAAGGCCTATTATGCTATTGGGTGGTGATAAAACACTATTCTATGATGTTTTGGTGCATTTTTAGGACAAAATAAATTTTGACATTTTTGGCATTTTTCGACATACTATACTATGTCGTTTTTTTTTCAATTTTTGGACATACTGTAATATGACCTTTTTTTGACCTTTTCTGGCATTTTTAAGGCCTATTATGCTATTGGGTGTTTATAAAACACTATTCTATGATGTTTTGGTGCATTTCAGGACAAAATAAATTTTGACATTTTTGGCATTTTTCGACATACTATACTATGTCGTTTTTTTTTCAATTTTTGGACGTACTGTAATATGACCTTTTTTGACCTTTTCTGGCATTTTAAGGCCTATTATGCTATTGGGTGTTTATAAAACACTATTCTATGATGTTTTGGTGCATTTTCAGGACAAAATAAATTTTGACATTTTTGGCATTTTTCGACATACTATACTATGTCGTTTTTTTCAATTTTTTGACATACTGTAATATGACTTTATTTGACCTTTTCTGGCATTTTTAAGGCCTTTTATGCTACTGGGTGTTTATAAAACACTATTCTATGATGTTTTGGTGCATTTTCAGGACAAAATAAATTTTGACATTTTTGCATTTTTCGACATACTATACTATGTCGTTTTTTTCAATTTTTGGACATACTGTAATATGACCTTTTTTGACCTTTTCTGGCATTTTTGAGGCCTATGATGCTATTGGGTGTCTATAAAACACTATTCTATGATGTTTTGGTGCATTTTCAGGACAAAATAAATTTTGACATTTTTGGCATTTTTCGACATACTATACTATGTCGTTTTTTTTTCAATTTTGGACATACTGTAATATGACCTTCTTTGACCTTTTCTGGCATTTTTGAGGCCTATGATGCTATTGGGTGTCTATAAAACACTATTCTATGATGTTTTGGTGCATTTTCAGGACAAAATAAATTTTGACATTTTTGGCATTTTTCGACATACTATACTATGCCGTTTTTTTTTCAATTTTGGACATACTACTGTAATATGACCTTTTTTTGACCTTTTCTGGCATTTTTAAGGCCTATTATGCTATTGGGTGGTTATAAAACACTATTCTATGATGTTTTGGTGCATTTCCAGGAGAAAATAAATTTGGATATATATTTATACATACTATACTATGTTGTTTTTTTCAATTTTTGAACATAGTGTAATATGTTCCAAGGTCACCATGTCAAAAAAGAGAAACAGTGACCAGGCAAGAGAATAGTGCATTGTAATTTGGTTCTTTAAAAAAGAACCAGACCTGCTTTGGCAGGGTAGATACTTTAATAGTGTGTTGATGTTTTTTTTCTCTTTAAAAAAGAGCAACAGTAATAGAACAGGGTTTTTTTGGCAGGGTGTGGATACTGCTCGGTGTTTTCAACCCTGCCATAAAAAAGAAATAGCAATACAACCAGCCCGCTTTGGTAGGGTTCGTCATTGTTTTTGGCCTTGGCAAAAAAGAGAAACAATAATATAATGAAGCTTGTTGAGCCAGGTTTCAGTACTGTGTTGTGTTTTAGCCCTTTTATATGTGTTCTAATAAAATGGTATTTTTTGTGTTTCTATGTGCATTTTTAACACATATTCTGGATGTAATGAAAGCAATAGCTCATGATACTATACCTCCATATCAAGTCAATAGTAAAATATTTATTGTAATATTGTCAGGCTATAAACATACCACACCTCACAAGATAATAATGTTGATATTATTTAATACTACAATATTTATAAAATGAAGACTTCAAAAAATGTTTATTAAAATAAATAACTTAAACAGGTATATTTCAGCTTTAGAAACAAAGTCAAGTGGATTTCAAACACAAATACCCATGTTTTTCAGTTTCCATATGAACTAATATGGGAAACATAATTACACCCTATAATCATCTACACCTTGTAGATTACATATGAATTTATTTCTTTTTAAACATTTTTCATTTATTTAGTTAACAAAGTTGACAATACAAGTTAAGTCAGTTTTAAAAATAGCCTCTTTGCTACAGCTGACCCTTGAGCTGAATGAGTGTTGGCTCATTCACTGACACACACACACACACACACACACACACACACACACACACACACACACACACACACACACACACACACACACACACACACACACACACACACACACACACACAATCATTCTCTTGGATTGCTGGGCATTTACAGTGTCCCCTGCTGTTGAATAAGCTTTCTCACTTGGATGTGACATTGCTGGTACAGACAGATGTGAGTTGGCCAAGAGTGACAACAGTGGGTCACAGTGGGCGTCTTTCCACCACTTGAGAGGACATACAGATGGTGAGACGGAGGTCCCTTTGTGGTACAAAACCATCTCTGCTTCCATCCCAAAGACAAGCTGTGTGCTGCAGTCCACTTGACTAAAAAAACCCCCAAGGAGATCTTCAAGAGCAGTTTTTTGGATGGAGGAGACAAAACCTCTTTCCCCTTCACTGGGGTTCTGCAGAAACAAGAACACAGAAAAAAATCGTAAATGTCTTGTTTTTGTCTCTGAAACACACACACACACACACACACACACACACACACAATGAAAATATTATAAATAATGGGAGCTCTCTAAACAAGTCTTACACACACACACAGTATATTCAAATGAATACCTGGTTGTGCATCTCTGTTGCTTTCAACTCCAGCCTGGTGAAAACGTCCTCCAGGCAGTGTCCGGAACAGGGTGTCCAACGCACTGCTCTCTTGCAGCAACTCTTCTTGCTCCCCCCTGGTATCGCTCTGCAAAGGGATGTGGTGGTGAATGAAAGGAGGTGACCTAAGGGCTCCAGATAGTGAATTTAACAGTTTATGGAATGTATTAAAAAAAAAAAAAAAATCACATTTTTTCCATTGACAATACCCTCTTCTTGTTTAGCTTGCAACACAACTCAGTGCAAATTTAAATTATGAAATGCACCACCAGCATTAAAACAAAGCAACACCGAGTTTAGTCGAGGGTTTCCCTCCCTGCTCCAACTGCAGTCTGGACCAGGATTATTCAAAGCCTGAGCACCCTTTATAATCTCCCCATCTCACTCACACACAAATTACAATGGCACCCCCCACGTTCTGACCTCTGCTGTACTCCCTGTTCACGCACAACTGCATGGCCACACACAGCTCCAACATCATCGTCATGTTTGCCAACAACCATTATTGTGCACATGACAATAAAGAACCTTGAAATACCTGGTTCTGCATCTGTGTTTCAGCTGGTTGAAATCGTCCTCTCACATTCAGGTGGGGTGGGTGTGGAACCAGAGGTCTAACACAATGTCCTCTTGCAGAAACTCTTCATGCTGCCTCTCATTCAGGACGGCTGTCTTCATGTGGATGATGGTGTTGATGATGGTGGAGTCATCATCTCGCTGTGCCCTGCTCTCTTGTATCATCACGATGAGACAGACAGTCAGTTGACATTCATCACACACAGCACAGTGGTTCAATGTTGTGAGAAGTTTTACCATGTCAGCTGTGTGTAGCTTGTTCATCACTCAGCAGGGCTGCAGAGACTTGCTTGTTGTTGCTCCTCGAGCTCCCACTCTGTAACACCTCATCTGTGTTGGATCAGAGAGAGTCGTGTCTGGAAGCAAAACGTTTTCAGTTGCCATCCACTTCTCATAACGTGCTGTGACAGTGAAGGTGAAGTCCAGCCATCCACGGTGAGTGAGATGCTGTGATTACTTGAGGCTCTGTGTAACTTAACATTTGGATGTTCGTACAGAGCTGGTGATCATGTTTGGTTTAATGTATGTCCGCCACTCACCTTCTGAAGCTTCGTTGTCCACACGGCTGTCGGTCTTTGGCTGCATATTCACCGATACGTCTTGTGATTTCTTCAGCTCTCGCCTTGTTGTGGCGTCTGCCATTTTACAGGCTCTGCAGAGGCAAACGAGCGCAAAGGACGATGGGTACGAATGGGACTGCGGTTTTTGTAGTTCTCACTTCCCTCAGCTCGGCGCCACTGCGACTGAAATAAAACTACAGTTTTGGCCGACGGATTTTTTTTTGCCCGAAACATATCGTCACAAGTCCACGACGATATTGAGACACTTTTGCTATCGCGAAATTGACAATATCGTTACTTCCCTAGTTTTAAACACTTCACAGTAGCCTATAACATGTGTCACAAATACAAGAAATGATCATAGTACAGTATATCAGAAAACTGTGAAATATGTCATCATATATGTCATAAAACACAATAAAACATTAAAGAATGATGCCTCTTAAATACTTAAGAGATATACTACTACTACTAATAATAATAATAATTTTAAATGCAGAAAAGGTGACATGTCATAGTATATTATGTCTTTAAAATGTGACTAGTGCACTAACCACTGAGCTAGTGGGTTAACAAGGCCTAGCATCCATTTGTATTGGAAGGCATCATAAACGTCATGGAAAACCTCATTATATGGTAAGGTGTCAAAGTTTTATTGCAAGGGAAGCCACACACACATCATGAAAGATGACATTTTATCATTGGGCATTAAGATAAGATGAAAACCATGTATTTCCATGTTGGAGTTTTAGTAATTTGGGAACAGTGGGACTCAAACCAGAGATTTATGATTGTAAGAGGGGTGCTTTGCCACCCAGCTATGAGGAGATGTGAAAGAGCTTTGCATTTATAGTGTATCATAATGCATCAGCAAAGCGTGCTGTTGGCATGCTTTCTAGTTTGTCCTTAGTATTTGTTGTAAGAGTCAGTGACATCGACAGCAACAGTGCACATCAAAAGAGCCTTTGAAAAGCCTTGGCCCCTGTCATCCACAAAATTTGTCTTGCTGCAGAGGAGCTATGCAAATAAGTATCAGAAGCAAAGGCCCTTGTGTGTGTTTGTGTCTTTTTTTGTTTCCCAGTTTACATGAGTGTGGCTTGCATGCAGAGGGAGCAGGCAGGACATGCCCCTCTGAGGTTAGACAAGCTAGATGGAAAATACCCCTCATATACCTCCAAAATAATTCAACAGTTGCTCCTTCTTCTTCTCTTTTCCACACTATCTTTGATCTCTCTTACTTGAAGCTTCTCCTGTTCCTGATTCATTTGCTTGTACCTGCCTCTGTACAGCACCACCCTGCTGACTCTGTCTCTTTTCACCAAAATTGGATTCAGCGGCGGCTTTTATTCACAGAGGGATTGACTTCAATGCCTGTCTTTTTTGCCTTCTGCTTTTTTGCTCTCCTGTCAAACACCACAGTGAGAGAAGAAAAGGGGAGAGGAGGAGGAAGAGGAGAAGAGCCTCCTCTGGATTGTGTCTTCATCAGCACAGCCTGGTACTGTTGCTGCAGCCTGCGGGCAGCTCAGCTCAGTTGGAAAATGCATTTTGTCTTTTCAGTAGTCCTTCTTCATTTGAGACCGGTAAATATTAATACACATTTTGTGAATATGATTCTTGAAATCAAAAAGATGCATTTTGCCTTGGCCATCTTCTTTCCATGTGTCTATTACTGGAAAAGAAGGCATATTAAACAAAGGCATGGATGGATTATGTTGCGCTGGGACCTCTTTGTAGTTATCCTGATTGGAGATGATTTAGTGGCACCTTTAGGCTGCCCTTTCCATTCAATGAAGTGGCCCCCATCTCTCTATTCTTCGCCTGAATTAATGGCCTCTTATCTGCCGCCAGCTCTTGATTGCTACTCTTCGTCTGAGCTGGCGTAGAGAAGTGATGGAGGGCAAAAGGCAGGGAACTGTGTTGCCTGTGTGTGTTTAAGAATTAAAAACAGAAGTTGCAAAGAGGTGTCAGCCAGGAAAACACACCGTTATGTACGCCCAGCATGCCTGTTCCCGGTACACACATCTAAACCCGGTGCAGTCTGAAACAACAGCAGTGTTGCAATGAAGTTCACCTTCATGAAGATGCTAATGCTCAAGTTTTTGTTGAAACAGTTTTTTATACTACACCTTGTCCAGCCACTGATCCACCTCTTCCAAAGACTTTGATTGTGGTCTGACATGCATGGCTTTTTCAGGCTGTGAGTCATTGAGGTTCAGGAGCCGTAATCTGAAACAATGGAGTGGAAATTCCTCATCTACCACAAAAACATCCATCTACTGAAGCTGTAATTGTTCATGATGGTGCAAATGACATTAAGTAGGTACCACGCCTCTGAAACTTTAGAAGCTGGCTCTCAGAGGCTTATAAACAACCTACTTGACTCCCACAAATGTGTTATATCTGGTCCGATTCTCTTCCTGTTAGGAGGGATGTTAAATTCAGCTGACTGCCAGCTTCATTCCTGGTTGAAGGGATACTGCTGCTCTCAAGGCTTACCTTATGTGGACCGTTTCACATCGGAATTATTTTCTGAAATGAGACAACTAATTACAAAAAGGATTTGATCCCATTTAATGGCCATGAACCTGTACTTTAAAACCCACTGGGACCGACGGATACTGGTTGAGTCCATCCTGCTTAAATGCAGTTTTTAGTTTGACAAACATGCTGTACCTGCGATTGTTATTCATAGATCTATCGAACAGAACACAGAAAATGGAATAATCTGGTCGAGACTTAGACACTCTCACCAACTCAGACTGTTGGATCATATTATTCATAGACAAAGTGTTCCCATTCACTGTTATGCTGACGACACACAGTTGTATGTTTAAGCCCACTGACATCAGTATGCTGAGTTCCTCACAATCTAGTTGTTGAAATTAAATATCAAAGAATTGTCTTCTGTTGAATTCAACCAAAGCAGAAATTCTTCTTACTGGCTTTGAACAGCTCATTACAGCACAACATTACGAAACTTGTACAAACTTGCTTTATCAACTGAGGAACATTGCCATCCAACCTACAGTATGTTCATCTTTAAAGATACCAAAACAATTTAAATGCTTTAATCTCATTATGCCTGGATTACTGTAACAGCCTTTTTACAAGCCTAAATTGTGAAACTACAGCCCGGCTGCAGTACAGAACCCAATCAGTTCATGGTTGAAAAAAAGACCAGTGTTCTCAGTCTGTATCACGCCTGAGCTCTCAAGTACATATTTTTGTCCATCTGACAGCAGCTCAAATAAACCTCCAACTTCTATTTATCTCCACCACCACTCACCTTACTCCCAACTTCCTTTCTCAGTTGTTTAATCACTCGCCGCACTTTGTTCCCAACCCCCGCAGAGATAAGTTATGCAGCAGCTGCTACATTTTAGGTCCACGGTCTGTATTCAAGACAGGGAATTGAAAATAAAATCTGTGAAAGACAGCGCACACCTGGGCAGGACATTCTCTTTGAGTACAGTTGTGTGTATAATGGATTCTTGGCCTACCTGTTTGTGCTGATAAACACCAGCAGACACAGGAAACGCAGCAGCGGTGGAGCGTCAACTCCAACCTGCTCGCAATGCAGAGCGGCCTCCATCTGTTGCCACTTTTGAAAAGAGTGCCTGAAAGGACGCTTGTGTAATTTGGCATGTTCTTTCAAATGGAAATAATCCGCCTGTTTTTCTTTGCGAGGGGAGCCTCCCCTCTGTCGTAGCTTTCAAGGTAAGATTAAGAGGACGTTTTTATCGCACATGGTTTAGCTCGTCTCCGCTGGCGATTTCACTGCCTTCAATCCGGCTGTTTGAAATGTACAAAAAAAAAACTTCTCTGAGCCCAGCGCCCATTATCAACCTGTGAGATGGGAAAATTGTGAATGGTAAAACTGTTTTATCTAAAGAGAAATAAATGAATAAATTTAGATTGCAGTGATGTAGTCAAAAAATCAAAGAGAAATTAAAGCACTTCCTCCATTCCTGCATCCAATCTTCTCTATGATGCAAATGTAAGGAAGGGTATTTGCCATCAGTTGTAATTAGTGGAATGGTAGACGAATAAAAACATTACAACTTCAATTTATCATTATTTGGTAAAATTATAGCAATAACTGTTGCATACATACAAGACCCTCTGTGTTGACCTGCAGCATCTACTGCTAAAGGATAGATTTTTTGAGCATGATGGTATATTGCATCACAGAAATCAAAAAAAAAACATTTACTTTTTTCATAGTTGTTTTCACTTTTTTCCAATCTTCTCACCTCCTGTTCTGAGATTGGAGGTTTGTTGTCTGATCCCACTGATGAGGAAAGTAGAAGTTGTGTGTGCTTTGAAGAGCTGCGTAAGGAAATATTTTCATTTTCAGCACAAAGGGACAGAAAGTGTCATGTCTGCAGTAAGTGAACATGACTCTTTTGCATTTCATTAGAGGCTCACAGTGCTGACATCATGTTAGCATTTTCCCCCCTGCACAGGCCAACACAACAGTACCTTGCTTTAGAAAGAGGAGCAAATAGTCCTGGCTGGCAACACAGTGCTGGTTGCTCACCATAGCTGAATTTTTACTATACTGTCACATAAGTTTTAACCACAAATTTTGATCCCATTTAGTAATCAGATAGGGTCACAAATTTTGATCACACTGGTAGCCAAAAATGACAGTCAGTAGTCTGTAAATCTGTCTGTAGAGCCGTAAAAGCAGATATTTGATAAATCATTTTTCAAATCTAAAATGTTTCCAGACTGACAAACTGGCTGATATTGCCTATTATAGATACATCAAATGAGAGTATATAGATTATTTATTGTTAGTTGGGTAGTTTTGTGTATTATCACAAGTGTGTTGGCTGGTAAATACAGTAAAAGCAAAGACATTTCACAGGTAGTTCCTAATCAGTATCATGAGTGCATCTGTCAAATGAATTTAATGCGCATAGTTTGCCCAACAGTGAGCCCTTTTCCCCTCCTGACAGTAAAATGTCCCATTTAGTACTGTTTATCTTGAATATGTGCCAGTGTTTATGATATTCGTATCAGCTGTAAAAATCCAGCGTCAGTGCGGCTGCAAATCACTTACACTCTCTCTCACACTCTTTTGCTATTAAAACAAACCTCCACTGATTTGTAGAAAAAGAAGGGACTGGACTCATGCAGCAGAGGCAGAGACATCATGAAATTTAGTTGCTTGAATGGGTCAAACACAATAGTGTCCCTCATTACAGGTCGTATGCGACAGATGTGTTCCGGCTTCATTTTTTAGTCGTCCCCCTCATGCGCGTCCGACAGAACAGATGCACATCAGTGTCCGTGCTATGAAATAATATTACAGCATAACGCAGTGTCCACGCCGGCCTCACAGTGGCTCAAATTTCCCTCATGCTTTAAACTTGTGACAGAACCGTACCATATTTTTGCACTTAAAGTTTATTTTCGTGTGATTTACACAGGTAACTGCAGTGCCTGTATATTGGGCTTGGAGCGCTGCCCAGTGCATGACTGCCATGAGAAGATGTTAGACCTTCACAACTACACAACCACAGTTTGTAACCTCAGCTCACTGTTAGCTTATTGTAACAATATGACTTCTAAAAGGAGTTGTATTCCCTATTACAAGTAAACTGATTTTGACATGTAGAATTGGCAGAACGCCCCTGTAGTTATAGTCTTTTTTTTCCCCTGCTGCAACAGTTTCCAGTGTTTTTTCACCCTCATCTCACCACATCTGAACATTCCAGGAGTCAGGTGGTCCAATCACCGGCCAACTGTATCTTCGCCAAACAAAAGGTTTTTTGAATGCAGGAGGTGCGCGCCGACGTTCTCACATCCCTGTTCTACCAGCTGCTGATGTTTTAGCAGCAAACATCACAGTTTACAGTGTTCACACAGATGTAAACACACTCAAGCAAGCGTTTTACACGTAGGCAAACATTCAAATCTCACGCAGCCGAGGTCTCTGTGTGGGAGAGCGCTGACGTGTTCGAACTCCGTATCACCACCACATCACACGTGGAGCCCACGATCAAACTACAGCGAGGCTGAGGCGGAACGACACGTTCACGCTACGCCTTCTCAGAGGTTTGGACGAGAACCTGGGCCCCAGCCGAACCCAGTCAGCCGGTTCTGACCACGCTGCAGAAGCAGCAGATGGGAAACAGCAATGCTCTGCCATTCGGGCTCCGAGGTGAGAGTGGATGCCCGGGAAGGGTGATGAAAGGTATGCCTGTTTGTTGCAGCTCCAATATGTTACTTTTCCAAATCAATCACTGAATGTGAGTGTACCAGCAGCGTGCTGTCAGAGCTGAAGTCCCCTTTCCAGACGCTTCATCTCACATTTGCATTATCATGAGTATGCTGGCATTCGAGCATTTCGCTCAAATATACAGCCTCACAAAGCAGGATTTTGAACTGAACTTAACAGTGATGAACTGTGACATTTTGCACTGCTCACTGTGGTCGTGGACAGTGTTGAGGTTGTAGCTTGCAAACAGAGTATTAGTCTCAGGTCTATGACAAAAACACAGTAAGAATGAGACTAAACCTGCAAACAAAACCTATCTGAAATCACAATGAACATAACACATACTTTGATTTTTAATGTATTTTTGCAGATTGCCTGTGTTTTCCAACTATCTACAAGTGCTCGTTGACCCAGCTGCATGTTAGTTGCCAGCTCATCAAGATGAGTGACAGCTGTGGGGGTGTTTTAACAACACACATACTTGCCCCTAACCTCTATTACTCCTCACCTTCTGGTCCCCGCAGGACAGTTGGATGCAAGCCTTCGTTTTCATCTAGTAAACATACACTCTCTCTGTCAGGGTAACACGCCTTCCAAAATCCATGCTGAGCCTGAACGAATGCACGCGGTCTCACGGACCAACACCCCACAGACAGGCAAACAAGTGCACACACATGCGACCCCCACAGAGGAAGTGAGATTAGCTTTTTGCTGCTACTGTAATTCAGTTATCCCCCGTTGCCAGAGGCCAAATGGCGGGCAGGGAGTGGGATTCTGCTGTGTCTGTGCTTTGTGTGGCTGGCGGCTTGCTCATCCCTTCCATACACAGGTGAATGCTTTTTTTTTGCCTGCTGTCTAACCCCCCCCATCCCCAACCCTCCCCGCTTGTCTTCCCACAACCCCAGGATGACGTGGGTGCCCCCTTGCTGCTAAACTGCCATCTTAATGCCACCGTTGTGAGGAGTAATGTCCGACATGGTTTCCCCTCAGGAGTTTTGCCATCGGCATTTCACCATCGCTTATGCCACCTCTACTTACAAACAAAAGTCACGGACGCTGAAACATAAATATGCTGGCAGAGGGGAGGCTTTTTGAACCAAGATGGAGGTGGCGATGCTGTGACGATAAAGCATCGGATCCAGTGAGTGCTCGAAGTGCCAGAGCCCTCGTCATTAAGCAGAAAAACTCGCATGCAAATGCACGCATGCATGCCGTCCGTGTTGCGAGTCATGAGCGCACATATGTATGCATGCATGCACACAGTGGGAGGCAGCTTTCTGGCACAGGTTGGCCACAATCCGGGGCTTTTTTTTTCCTCCTCCACCGTGGACCCCTTGCCAGGTCAGGCTCGGAAAGAGGTCACATTCTCCAAGGTGTGTCTAAACCGAGATGACATGTGGATGTGCTGGCACGAGACGCCGCTCTCGGCTCCCTACCACCGCATCTCACGCCCCTGCCAGAAAAGCAGCCGCGCTTGTTTTCTTTCCCTTCTTTTTTTTTCCTCTTTTCTTTTTCTTCTCTTTCCCCAGTGAACAGAAGCTCGCTGCCAGAAAAAACAGAATCATTGTTGGTTTTAATGGTTGTTCCATTCCTCAGGTTTATCCTGACTTAAAAATACCAATAGAGTATAGAGCACGAAGCTTGACAAACTGGAATGATGCTTATGTTAATTTGGGTACGCTATTGCTTCTATCGCCCGAGGAGTTCTTTCTGTCATTTTTCATTAAACAGATTTACTACTGACTGACATGTTTGTGGAAATGTATCCCCGTGACTTATTCCCTTCATAACATGACAGCGGAGTATTTACAGTATATGATGTATCATCAGATCTTTCCCAGGGCAAACATCTAATTACACGCTGATGGACAGTTATAATAACAAATGCATGAATTCATAAATTGTGTCAAGAAATCACAGAAACTGTTGTGGTTTCTTTTAAAGACACACACACTAATACACACTAAGATTTAAAAAATGATCTGTATAGGTGGATGTTGATACTGGCTGCATTCCTGATTCCTGCAGGCTGTATGATTTAGGAGTGACACCTTCCTGTGAAATGAGATGTCTCCATTTGGACTGACTCACAACACACTGTGAGCATCACACATTAAAGCTCCCCTTTAGACACGTTTAAAGACATATAAAAATACTCTGCTCCGAAATGATACATTTTCTGCCGTGGCTTTGGTCCTGTACGTGCCTGTGTCCTGGAAGTTTCATATTTCAGACCCACAGACAGGCGACAAATGAAAAACCAACATGAAGCGTGTTAGTAAGGTGTTGAGCCACCACCAGCTGCCAGAACAGCATCAAAGCACCTTGGCACTGATTCTCCAAGGCTATGAAATTTACTGGAAAATTGGAACGTCATTTTTTTCCAGGAGATATTCCTTCATTTGGTGTTTCAATAACTGGTTAAGATCTGGTGACTGTGAAGGCCATAGCACATGATTCACATCACTTTCATCCTCACCGCACCATTCAGCGACAAATATATTACACCAGCAGATAATGGCAATATGAAAGCATTGTGACAAGGTCAAAGGGTTCGCTTGTAGTGGTGAACCTTAAGTTAATTATCACCTAAATCTACAGCTCCAGTTGGTTTTATGGAGCTTAGTCGCAAGTTTCAGCTCACTGTTTATCTGTCTGGACCACAACTTTATGGTTTTGGATGATCCTCACTGTTCTCAGTGTTTTGTTTTTAGTCACACAAGGCCAAAAAAAGCTCTCAAAACTAACTGTCTAAACTACCTGCTGAGCACCAAACAGCCGCTAGACACAGTAAGTTAGCAGTTGATGAACATAGTGGAGCTTTTAGCCACCAATGAGCCACATATCTCCTTCAGAAGTTCGAAGAGACCAAAGAGAGAGAAAATTGGACTTGCATTCACCAGGTGACCAGAGACTCTAAATAAAAGATGTTGCCCCTGAACTATTGGAGGCATAAATATGCAACTATTAACTCTCCTTTCACAATGCACATTTGACCGAGAAAGTGATTAGTTCAGCTTTAAAAACAGATCCTCTCTCTCTGAGCAGACTTTCTGCAGACCTCCAGAGTCCATGTACACTGCAGACTGCACCAGACTTTGCTCTGGAAATTATCCTATCATCTAAAGTGATACGGATACAAAAATGTCATATAAATAAACAATCTACTAGACTTACTTGTGAATTTTTTAATTTTAAGTGTTTTAAATTTTAGATTCATATTGTGCATATGTCTGTACACTGCAGGTATTCCTGCAGTTTTGATATTATTACATGAAAAGTGACAAGGACGTCCATTTATCTTGTATTTTTTGTGGAAGATCAGAGGATGTAATCCTTAATTTCAGGGAACAAATGAAGTGCTTCCGGGAAGAACTTTAAAATGCTATTAAAATGAGTAATATCTGTTAATTTTTCTGTGTCTAAGACCTGCACCGCTCCTTCCCAGCTGATAAGCTTTTTAAAGCTGACGGCGCAGGATCACAGCTATCTGGTAAATGGAAATGCGGTGAAAACTACCCACACTCAGCGGATTGCTCTGGCTTGCATCACTTTGCCTCCTTGGCTGAATTAGTGCTTACTAGGTGGTAATAAAACAACTGAGAGCTGCTACATTGAGTTCAGGCTGAAGATGGCATAGTGCAGACCTCAGGGGAATCTTTAGCCCTAAGCCCATAGGTATGTCCACAGGTCCTGGCCAAGGCCTGAGCGGGGATCAGGTTCGTCGCAGAGCTCATCAGATTCAGACCTGTCGTGGTTTTAATTTACTGCATCCCTGGAACGGAGCACAGAACATCACCTGCATCTGGTTTACACTGACAAATCAAACCCAGTTGTGGTGGGAGGGTACCGAGTTAAAGCTAAAATAGAAACTTAAATCATTTTTTTGGAATGGTAGGAGTTTACAGGTCTTAAGTACATGTTTATGCGTTCTGGCCCTCAGGCTCTGAGGATAAATGGCAGCAGTGCTCGGGCTGGGAGAGGGCCACAGATACAGGCCAGGTAGCAGGCAGAACTGAGCGCACAGCACAGAACAGAGCTGAGGTCAGTGAGGAGAGGATCAGGTTCAAGTAAGACTTACTGGATATATTTCACAGAAGTGCAACGGGGGCAGAAAGTGAAAAGAGAGCTGTTATTTGATTAGTTAATGGTCAATACTGTGGATGTAGTTTTTATAGACAGTCAATATGGTAAGAACAGGTATTGCATGTTACTGTAATTAGAACATTAGAAATAATAAACACTGTTGGGTATTCAGGGATATGAAGACCTCATCTGACAAATGCAGAGGTTATGTATCCACCACAAGCCATGACAAAGAGCAGCTCTGGATGAAGTGTTTGGGAAGTTGGACTTGTGGCCACATGCCTGCAGTGCACTGTAATGTACTGCAGCTACAATATAACTTAACTGATAAAATAGTCATGTTGATGGTGTTTTTCTCTTGTTTTATAGGGTCTCTCAGATCCCCGGTGATCTGTCCGTTTCACCCTATGCTGTGTCACTGACGTTATGAAAGCATGAGGATGCAGAAGTTTCTTCATGTTAAAATTTTGTCACAGCAACGTGGTCATGCAGCTCAGGTGAGTCAAGTGCCCGAGCAATTAAGATTCATCAAGGTCTACATTTGCTAATTAGAGCTCAGCACAAAGTACAGCCAAGGCTGATGGGAATGTGACTTTGCTCTCATTTCTTTTGTTTCTGCCCTGACCCAAGTGGGGGGCGACTGATGAATCGCCATCCTCAGAGCCATGGAGTGTGACTACAGAGTGATCAAGACTAAGCAAAAGAGTTGCTCAGGCTAAGAGTTGGAAATAATGGATTTCTACTTTGTGTTTTACGTTGTATTTAGTATTTAACTACAACTCTGCATTTTCCTTTTCCTGCCAGCTCTTAACACAAAAAGTTTACTCCCCTGGTTCAACAGCTTTGGAGGACAGGTGCAGGTCACACATTTTATCAGTCTGTCAGACACTCCTCATCCTCCTCTCCTCTCTGAATGCTCATTTAGCTATTGACTGGCAAAGGTAAGTCCTTATTAGCCTCTTTTATTAACCACTAATTATGCTTCAGACAGCAGCCAGCTGTTTGCACACTGCTGCTCTCCCTCCAGTTAGCAGCGGGATGTGTGTGTGTGTGTGTGGGCATGGGGGGGGGGATTAAATGAGCTTGTTTGTCACCTGAGGGTGAACTGTGTCATGACAGTCCATGTAAATGTGCTGCTGAGGGCCCCGAGAGTTTCCCCCATCACTCGTCACACTGAGCGAGCAGTCAGAGCAGGACAACACAGGTCCCAGTTGGAGTTGGACTAAAGAGAGAAGCAGTGTTTTTGTTTCCCCAGCTTTGGGTTTTGGAGAGCACAACAAGCGAGAGGCCTGAGGCTGAGTCACTCTCTCCTCTTGGTTACGCCGTTTTTTGTTTTTGTTTGGATCCATGCGCGTCTCAAATTATACACCTGACCCTCTTCTTTTCCCTGCAAACGCACACCAGACGTTTGATGTGAGGCTCATTTCAGTTCTGACCTGCACATGTTTTCTACGTGACACGGGCAAACCTCCTCCCTCCAAAAATCCACCTCTGGCTTACACATCTAGCAGAAAATAACTTCGACAGGGTCGGACGGAAAACAACCACAAGCATCACGTACGTCATTAGTAGACTGCTCCCCTCATCTAAATCGTCTCTAAATCCTCCTCCACCGCCGCCACCCAGTATGCGCTCTGCAGAGAAGCAGCCAGTTCTGCTCTCGTCGTCACCCACCTGGTTAGCAGCACCCCCCTCACCCCTCAAAAACAAAAACACCCGCTAGTCCACAGCAGGCTGCCAGGCCCAGGGCTGGGCCACAGGATGGAGGGGAGGGAGGACGGATGGAGGAGCAGGGGGAGGGAGGTGGAGTGTGTTTGTTGGTGTTGATTAGAGGATCACAGCCTCTAATGATGCCAGGTGGCGGTGGGAGGGCAGTCTCTTGACTCCGGTCCAAAGGCTTCGATTTGGAGGTGTGTTGCACACTTGAAAATACACACACCTGCACACACACTGAGCTCCACCTTAATGGTGAAGTGCGTGGTAGGGGAGCTCCTCTAAAGGGCTAAGATCCCTCTGATTGATTGGGTGATTGGCAGATTCTTTGAGCAGCAGTTCCACGTCTTCAGGCAGGATGGAGGGAATAATGTGACCCAGACTGCTGCTTTGAACTTTCATCCAAATCCAATGAGTAAACACTCATTCTAACCAGTATGGAACCAACTTGCATAAGCCACTAAAACACAGTACAGACCCTAAGTATTTGAACAGGTACCCATTCTTTATTCTTCGGGCTCTGAGCTTCAACACAGAGCAAATACAGATTGAAAATGTGGGATATAAAGCCCTTTGAACATATATTAGCCAGTTTATAGAATAAAATATGTGGAATCGTTCAAATACTTCAGCACTGTAATTCTCTACAGTCAGAAAAAGTCCACTCTTGTTGAGCACTGAAAAAAGTTGCACGACTACTCCAGTGGTTGATTATACACTACCTGTGTATGGTTGTGAGCAAAGATTACTTCCTTTCAACCATGTTCTTTGTGTGTGAGTTTTGTTAGATTGTTATGAAGATTTTTCTCCTTCTCTTTTTTGACATTTTCTGACAAAATGATTGATTAATGATGCTTTCATTCCAAATCAATCATGAAAATACTCACAGTGTGAAAGTTCTTTCTTCCTTCTTGACCTTGCAAAGTAGCTCGACTACATCATCCCAACTAAGTGTCTGCTTACCAGCTCTGCACTATGGTCTTCGGTGATTGAGGGTTTTTTGGTAGAGCTGGATTTTACAGGTCAGTAATTTCCTAACAATTTCCACTGACATTTCCTGGAAAGCACTATGTAATATGATTCTATATAATTATGGTAGAAAGCGAGCCAGACACTGTTGGGACACATCCAGTTAATTATTTCTAATTAATTGCCAGACATAGAAAGTCCTTTGTCAGAGCACCGCAGGTCAGCTGAACATGCAAAACTGCAGCGTTTGTTTCAAAGAGAACATAGAATTTAACGAGAAGAGAAAAGCTCCTCACAAAACAAATGGATCATGAATGAATATTTACATACTTGGGTTGGAAAGAGGCAGGTTCTTTCAAACCTCTCCAGTAATTAGTACCCGTTTACATGGTTCTTTCTAGGAAAGTTCCTTGTAAAATAAGGAGGAAATTATGAGGACATTATAGACCCATAAAATAAAACAGTGTTGGCTTGATTCTTTCCGCAGGGTTGGGAATTCTTTTTGTTTCATCTGTCAACATTTCTGATGGGTGGTCACTCTTAAGACGCCTGTTTTCTCAGTATTTCTCTACTAATGAATAACACTCGGCTCTCAGTATTCTCACAGATGGACAATGAAATTTTGGAAACTCCTCAGTTGTTCTGTTTGATCAAACTGACCATTTATTTGTACAGTATACATTCAGAGGAAGCTAGTTCTCACATTTAGATGTGCCAAATTTCAAAAAAGCTAGTAAGTGGATGTGGTGCTGAGCTTTTTTTTAATTAAAAAAAAAAAAACTATCATTAGCTGGAGGCCTAAGCTCATCTTACTACCTACTTTTAATCTTTTCATCGAAAAGGGGGTGTCTGCAGATTCCATCATCAACCTGTGAAAAAGTCCTAACCGTCTGTCGAGCTCATACTGTGGTGTGTGGTCCCCCTCTTTCAGGTGGTAAAGAGAACCCGTCCAGCTTTTAAAGTGACTGTCCAGGTCCGAGTTGGACTGGAAAGACACAGTGAGCAAGGGGACCTGAGGCACGTGGCTGCGCTCCACATTATATAAATCCACACCACTTTTATGGGCTCCATCAGGGCAGAGATCTAAATCTGGGTTAACAAGCATAGCTTACCACTAAAAGCTCAGGGCACCAGAAAAAGGAGAGAAAAAAGTTTTCTTTCTCAAATTCATTTCCCATAAATCATCTCGGCCAAGAGCCTTTGAAGTGGCTTTCTTAGACCTTGGACAGGAAGTGTTGGGCTTAGAGCTTTTTTCCAACCTGAGGAGTGGAGAGCTGAGGAATCAGGAGGGGAAGAGGGGAAGTAAAGGAGAGGAGAGGAGGAACCCAGAGCTCCATTGTGATGCAGAGTGCAAGTGATAATCCACACATAAATAGAAACTGCGAACAAAAAGGAAACACAGCATGCAAAAGAATATGTGCTAAGCCTTATTTTGACTCTCATTGTTCGCTGCTTGTCATCTTGTGTGGATTGAGGAGAGGAGGAGAGGGGAGGAGTGCTGCTGGGCAGGCACGCCGCCAAATGCAAATATTGTGGAATAAATGGTGCTAAAGCTCGACTGTGCCACTTCGCACCTAAGCCTGTGTTGAATTAACACTGTTATCATGAACAAAACATTATGTTAGTGTGGAAGAGGGCTGAGCGTCGGCAGATGGTTAAGAGCATTAGGGAGATACCTGCCAAAGGGCGCTTTCCGCCCATTTCTGCCACTGGAATTCACAGGCGAGTCATGGACCCGTGGCATATGGCCCAGTAAATATTGACTGATATTTTAATTACCCCCAGAATAATCTAATAATTAATCACAAAAATTACAGTTTCACCTCCCCCCCTGCGCTGCTACAAATGTGTAAAGCTTCAAAATCCCCTTCTGTTGAGGCTCAGGAGGAAACGCTGTCACATGCTAATAAGGGCTGAGAAGTTTCTGCTCAACTTTCACTTGTTTTCAAAGGCATGATAGAAGAAGCGTTGCGATTGTAGTGAGTCCCAGCAGCGTCCAGTCTGCCCTCAATCCAACACGAGACGACGAACAAGCTGTAAGTGCAGTGATGGCTGAAGAAAACAGCTGTTAATGCTAATGTTGCCTGTGCAGCCACGGTAAAATCCTACATATAGCACCTTTCTACACAGTTGGTTTATACGATAAAGAAAAATGCTCATATGCCAGTGGGGGAGGCACTGCTTATGATTTCTCTAGTCGACCAGTTTTATTTAATGCACTTGGAAGCCCCGAAATGAACTGCAGGGGTGTTTTACCGTGCTTTATGTGACGCATAAAAGTTTACAAGGGGATTATTTAAATTATTTGAACCAAGTAATAAAATTTCCCATCTCACGGGGAATTGATGGCAGAGTGGATTTTTTTATACAAAAGAAGTCCCTTTGAAAACAGTAGATACAGATTTTTAAAAAAAGAACTTCTAAATGGCGTTACAATAAGGTAAGACAAGACATTATGGAACTCATACTGTATCTAGCCAGTGAGGAGAGGGGAGGTAAAATACAAAGAATAACTTTCATTCAAATCAAATGCAGATATTTTTTATGGCTGACCTCTACTTTCCATTCTATTCTTTCAGTGCTTTCAGCTATATATGGAAATATTACAGCAGCTACTGTGTGTGTGTGAACAGATTGTACTGTACAGGTGTGTGTGTGTGTGTACGTGTGTCATTGTGTTTTGCATTCATGTCTTTGCATCCTATAAAGGGATTGCATCAAAAGAAAAGCTGGTTGGAGCTCAGCACAGAAACTGGGCTCGCAATCAAAAAGATACTACACACACCTGGCAGCGTGCGCGCGCCCCAACGTACTGTACATCCCAATGTCTTCCTGGAGACGGAGAGCGGAGGGATGGAGAGAGTTGGAGGGTGGGGGCAGGGAGCTGGAGCTTGTTGCACTGAGTGGGTGTGGAGGAGCGGGCGAGGGCGGATATGCACCGTGTCGCACATCAAACTCCTCGCAGGCCAGAGGAGTTCAAAGGAGGCATGTGTAACAGCATAATCCAGCCGAAGCTCCGCATCCAACAACTTAGCATGCAAGAGAGGGCGAGCAGATGAAAAGCAGCGAGAACCGCGCGGCTGCTTGCCAGCCTTTCTGGAAAAGGCGGCAGCCTCTTCCTCCCTCCCTTGTTGCTGTTTCGGAGCAGGGCTGTCAGTGAGGCTGTTCAAATATTGTGCAACTCTCGAGCAACAGTTGGATGGACATAACCTGCTGTGTATATTGTTCTACTGTGATTGCATGAAATTCCCCTGTAATTGCTGTTGTTCCTCAACACAGGCCAACGGCTGATATTGAGAACATCTGAGAGCTTTCAGTGCAAGTGTGTGTGCGTGTCGAGTTGGAGGGCGGCCTGGAAAATGAGGCCGTGAGGTTTAACAGGTTGGGTGGCTAATTGCAGTTTTCACCTGTGTGCGTGTGTGCGACTTCAGATAGGTAATTGAGCTTTTAACAGAACCCCATAAAGCTGCCATATGGGCAGCACACAGACCAACTGTAGGTTGAGGCAGTGGTGATAACAGCCACTGACAGAGGTGGTAATAGGAGTGTAACATAAACACACACTGACTGTAAAAAAACTGCTACAACACTGAAAGTAAACAAAACTCTAACATGTTAGAGTAGGAAAAGCACAGTATGCACGACATTTCACGGTCATGGCATCGTGGACTTATGAGGACACGAGATCAAACCATCGGCCCCCGCCCAATGAAAAATACATTCCTGCCCTGCAAAATGCCCTGACAAAGGATTTATGCTGAGGATCCTTGCACCGCATCTGATCTCAACATGAAAAAGAGGCAGCAGCAACTTTGAGCAAAAAGTGATTTTGTTCATTAAACACTGAGGCATTCATAGTGGTAAAATCACAGAGTAATTCATAAGAAAAAAGAAATACAACTTGGTTCATTGATGATTTTTTTCTGCTTTACTATTGATCATCTACACTTGTACTCCAACCCCGAGGTTTATCTGCTCAGTCCGTGCACACAAGTTCTCTTTAGTTGATCATTCAATAGTGGAGGGAGGAAAATAAACCAGTCTATGTGCAAATTTGTCTGAAGTGCTCAGTGCTAATGACAGTAAATACGACTGACCATGCTCTGAACTGATCAGTCATGTCTTCTGACTGCAGAAGTTAGACTTATACTGCCCTCTGCTGGCTGATTAACGAAGTGAACGTTCATCTTAATGCGCGATGCAGAGAAAACAGTCAAGTGTATGTAGGGGACAAGATAAGGCAACAAGTTGTCACATATCCAACTTTCAAGGTTTATTTCTCTAATCATTCTTTATATCACAAAAAAGTCTTCAAAATGCAGACTATGATCTTTATATAAACTGTACACAAAGCAAGGCACTATACAATGTAGGATTTAAAATCAAATACAGTTACTCATCAATCTATCTTTGCCTTTAATCAAGCCTGTATCCTTTATTTAAACTGCATTAATGACACATCCATAAAGCTGCATCATTTGATTCGTAAATGGCAAATGAACTGTACAGCAAGACTTTGTAATATCTGGTATTAACACATGACACCTCAACGTTCATTACAGTTTATTTCATTATTTTATTTCCACGAATATTCATGAGGCCTTTATAAAATCCTATATAGATTTGATATAAATATAAATAATTTGTAATGCATAAACATACATACATACATGAATAGCAGAGAGTTGGATGTGGAGTGTATTGAACAGGCTGACAGGCCTGCTCCCACTCTAAGAGATGGCTGCATTGCTGACAATGTAAGGGCACTGGCTGTCCTGCATATTGTACATATGTACATACATTAACATTAATTAAACAAGCACTATCAACACAGACAGCAGACGAGAGGGACAACCTCTCGTCCTGCCGATTTTCTCTTCCAGGACTTTCCAACTCCTTTCCTCGTTTAAACTCGGGGGACCGCAGAACAACAGCTTGGTGGCTTCTCTCCGACGTGAGCGCTCCCCGTCCAACCGTTCAGAAAAGTCCTTTGGCTTTCTTCAAGTTCACCTGTTTCCAGACGGGCAAACCTCCGTACTCCTCTCTGGTCATCTCCAGGGCTTTCTGTGGGACCAGCCACGCACACAGTCAGCACGAGGCCGTAGCGTTCAGTGTTTCAAAAGCAACCAAATCCCAGAGCTGGACGAGGCGACTGATGAGGAACCGCTGAGTACACGCTCATGCAGCGGGGAGATTTAAAACAAACTCGGGGTATGTTATCACGGCAAAAAAACCTCACATTAGTTAATGATAATTATCACTGTACACGTGGAGTTGCCCCTCTTTGATGGCACATGCATTCGGCTTAGTTTGCAGTGAACGCTGGTCTGGTTTTTTGTCGGACTGTAAAAATGCTGAAGTTACGCAACCTTTTTTTGGTGTCTTTGCTGTAGCTTCGTTCTCTGCTGCCTACGTCAGGCTGAAGCGGCAGAGTTTGTGTCCGCTGGCCAGACACAGCAAATCCACCCTCCCCGCTACTTCCGGCGACAGCAAAAAGCTGCGGTTAAGATGCGGTTTACTCGTCGCCTCGTCTAGCTGCAGCGGCGTTCACGCCGCAGGTTTCGCAACGTTGCAGACCAGCGTGTTGCAAGTAGGTTTCAACTCATCGCAAATCTTTGGTGTGAAATGGGCTTTACCTCACTGCAACTACAAACCGGTCTGTGCACACGATGCTGCGCTGCCGCACCCAGAAGCCCCATCAGCATGCGCAAAAACAATTTATCGACGTATACAAACTTTTAGGATATTTTTATTGAGGAAAATCATATTGCGATAGTTAGTTCCCGTTTTATGGCCCAGCCCTCAAGCAAACACCATACGTCTACTTCAGTTAAATATGGTATGTTTCAAGTTTTCGTATTCCCAGGATTTAGCGCAGCGTCTACACCAGCTTGTAGGTTGTGAGCGCACGACATGCTACACAAATGACACCCAATGAGACATTTTATCAGAGAGAAACAAAAGAAGAAGCAGCGAGGTAGAGTTGGGAGGAAAATGGATTACGAGTGAGGAGGCTGTGGTCATCCATGCTCAACCCACATGACTCACCTTCCCATAAGCCCCTACACCCTGGAGGGTGGAATGAATAAAACAGGTAAGTTTCACAGAGAGACGAGAGGGTGGAGAGAAGACGACATGAACATGATGGAGGAGAAATGCACGAGAAGCAAAAGAGAGGGATGACTGAAGAGAGGAATCTCCACAGGCTCAATGATAATAAGCAGCAATTCAAAAAAGTCAAGGCAAACATACATAATGATCCAGACAGTGATGGGAAACATCGTAGTATGTGTCAGAAATACAGACTCCAGCAGCAAATGGGTATTATTCTGCTGATTGTAATAGTCCCCAACTATTACTTAGAATGTTGAAAATGAAATTACATGTTCATGATCCTGGTTTAAGATTTAGACCTTTCATAGGAGCCAATGGGCTTGGGCAGGGAAATCAGAAAGTATTGACAGATGAACCAAAACATTTTTGTTTTTTGTCTTGGCTGCAAAAACCGTGAAATGTTTTCACTTTATTCAGTTATCAACAGTGATACTAATATCTAAGAATGTCCGCACCTTTAAACTAACGTCAGTGACAGAGTGCGCCGTGTGCAGGTTCCTACCTGGAAGTCCTCGTCAGACAGGTAGTCCTCCAGGCGAAGAGGGTCGACTCCCTCGGGCAGCGGGCGGGCCAGAAGGTCCGCCAGGGGGTACATGGTTTTGCACAGCCTGGCCAACACGTCCTCCACCAGGATAATCTGGTTACACACTTCTGCCTCCTGAGAGCACACACAAAATACTGTATATATAATTTCAGCGCACAAAGAGCCAAATCTAATCAGGAAAATCAATAAGGGATAATGGCTTACACATGGACTGAGCCCTTTTTTTTTTTGTTTTGTTTTTTTTCTCCCGGTACAGTAAGTGCACGTATTTCAGACATATGAGACACTGATGGCTGCACCGCGAGCAGCACTGGTTCATATCAGATGATGTGGCCGGGAGTAATCAGATAAAATGATTTGATGCACACACCCTCTCCGTGATCTCAGCGATGTCCTCCCTGTGCTCCCAGCTGGGGAACATGTTGGTGAAGGTGAGCGGCTCCAGGCCGGCGTGGATCAGATACGCTTTGGGCGGCTTCTTCTCATTCTTTTCTGGGGAAACAAAGCAGGGACAGCTCAGCGTGTCATTCATTGCGAGCATTCGTTGCAGTTGCGGTTTTTGCTCTGCGCTTCCCATAACGGTGCGGGGCCAGTGCTGTGCTGGGAAAATGTTGTAAGACTCGGGAGACGGATCGATCGTGCCAAGAAATAAGGAGCAGGAAGTGGGATACCTCTGCAGTACTGCAGCACAGTCTCCATGGCACACTTCCTGTCAGAGTCCCAGCGGATTCGGGCGGAGCCGGTGCTTTCGCTGTCCTGAGGCCACCAGCCCTGCCACAGGTACACCTCATGGTGGTTGTCCACCAGGAACAGGGCTGAACACAGCAGAGGGGAAACAAGACAAGACATTCCTCACCAACACAAAGTAGAATTAGATTGTACTGAAAAGCTCAGAGAACTATTTTGGTCAAGTGGTCTCTTTGCATTTATCAAATGTACATAATGATCCAGATAGTGAGGGGAAGTTATCAAATGTCAGGTTTACTGAGGGAGGAATCAGGTTTTAGGTCAACATTAGAGCTGGAGCAGTTAGTCTGTTATTATTTTCCATCGTCTGGTTCCAGCTACTCCTATATGACAAATTGTTGCTTTTCTCTTTTCTTTATTACTGTAACCTGAATATCTTTGGGTTTTGGGATGATGGCAATAAATAACTGACAGATTAGCTATTGATGAAAATAATGAATGATAATCATTTAATTAAGGAAAGTACTCCCTCCTGGCTCCGAACCATTTTATATCATCCTGAATATTCTGCCAAGACTTAGACCTGCCAAAACTTTGTACTGTATAACATTAACAAGAGTTGAAATGTCTACGTTCCAAAACCCTTTTCACTTTTAGAAGTTATCATGCTCGTCACTTCATGTCATGTAACTTTTACACTAGGGTTCATGTTTTGTTCTACAATGGGTAAGCTGGCCAATATATCAAAACACAGGGGCTTGTATTCCTTTAAGTTTTAAGCTAGTGTTACAAAATGTGTGTGTGTGTGTGTGCGTGCCTACCTGGCTGGGAAGCTGCATACAGGTCCTCCTGGAGGAAGGGCATGGAGTTGACCTGCTTGGGGTGTCTGGCTGGGTAGAGGAACTCCACAGCTGCAAACTCCCCTGAACTGCTGCTCAACTGGTACAGACGAGGGGTGAAGTTAAACCTGCCTGGGTCTGAGAGAGGTCAAAGGTCAACGTTAGCAAACTGCTCTATTCGCACTCTGCACCTGCTAAGAGCCGGGTATTATGCCATCCTGTTCCCGTCACCTTGCAGCATGCAGTCGTACGCTTTCCTGTCCCTCCTCCTGAGGGCTTCCCAGAATCCCATGGGCTCTGCTCCCTCGTCACATTCCCGGATGGTCACCTTGCTGCTGCTGTGAAGGCCCGTTTCCAGAGGACAGCTGCACAAAGACGAACGTGTCACAGACGACAACGCTTACAGCAGAGCACACATGAGCTGACTACTGATTTCCTTTGGTTATCTGTCGGAAGAGATTAAATTCAACACGTCGCTCACTGCTCTTTGATCTTGTTGGCGGCGGCGCGCGCCACCTCCCGCGTGTGCGTCTGAGACTTGCAGCCGTGCCACAGGTAGATGAGGGCTTGGCTGACGCTCAGCAGCACCATGGAGACTCTGGAGCGCAGGCTGCTGCAGTGGCAGGCCACCTCCAGCAAGTGGCCCTCCGCCTCCACCTCTCCCCGCACGCAATACAGACGCCAGTCGTCTGTGGAAAGACGGGAGCGGCGAGAGCAGGTCAGGGGGATGGACATGTTTTAGGCATGTGGCTGAAGTGGATATCTAGTGAGTTGTGCTCTTAATAACTATAAAAGAATTGAACTGACATCTGTCTTCACAAACAGACAGCAGCTCAGTTATTTACAGGTGGAGATATGATTGTTGTTCTGAGATATTAAGTATGGCTACATGACTTACATAACTGATGCACAGGCAATCAATGGTGTAAATGTAAGTTTAAGAAGCTATTGTGAGTCTCATTTATTTAGACCTGTCAAAGATGTTGTATCATTGGTATAATTCAGAAAACAAAGATCAATACACAGACGCTTTATTGTCCTACACTCAGGGGAGTCATGAAAGAGTAGCAGATATCCAATAATGAGTGTGTTCTCTTGACAAATGATAGTGTTGTAGTAATAATCTGGTACTTACTCTGAGAGTTTTCCTCCTCCTCCTCTCTCTTCCCTGAGTGGACAACCATCCCTCCTTTGAAGCACTGCAGGAAACATGGGGGCTCCTTACCCTGCTGGACTTGAACCTGGCCGAAGAGGACCAGAAAGGAGGGGAGTCAAGCAGTGCTGAACACCAGGAAACGAGCGCAAACAAAAAAAGAGACCTGTGTCGAGCGCACAGTACCTGCGCCCCCCGCTCCTCGTCCAGCTCCACCGTCATCAGCGCCGAGGTTCCTTTCTCGCTGACGGTGGAGTTGCGGCCCTGCCAGAAGAAGTAGCAGCACTTTTCCTTCCCGGCCCCCGCCGTCTTCAGCTGCTCTGGGTTCTGCCTCCTCCCAACTGATGGCAAATGGTTGTTAGAAAGACACACAACATAAAAAAGTACTGTACATGTGTAGAAAAATGATCATTACAGCAGGAGGTCAGTACTAACCCGCAGTGCTGACCATGTACTTCCACTTCACCACGTAGGTGTCGCCTTCGTGGAACTGGCCGATGCTCTGGCGCGGCAGGCGGCTGTAGTCGAACTCCAGGATGTGCCACACCTCCACCGCTAGGGTGCTGATCTCGTAGCTCCGCCACTCCTCTGCCTCCACCAGGCCGTAGCCCCGCCCCACGTTGAACCCGTCCAGAACGGTGAAGACGGGCGCCCGATGGAGGGGCAGCATCAGGGAGGCGTCGTAGGCGCAGGGCTGATCGGACGTGGACTGCTCCTGGGGGTGAAGAAGAGAGCGGTGGCAGAGAGGGAAGGACCTGCACCTGATGCCGTGTATCATCCCTTACGTCACATTAATGACATTAGGATTACGTGATGAAGTACTTTTGGATACCTTTTGGTCGCTGATGTGGTGGTTGTTGTTTTTTGTGGGGCTGGGGGTTTTCCTGGAGTCGCTCCAGTCCAGGAACTTCTCCTTGAACAGCGTGGTTTCGTTGTGTTGGGTCAGTCTGCCGAACACGGCCCAGTCAGGTCGGCCCTGGCCTTTTCTACAGGCGAGCCAATGAAAATGTTATCAATTCACTGTTGCTGTAATAGTAGCATTCCCTCATTAATCACAAATATTGAGAGTACTTGGTGTACTATGTGTAAGTATACACACTGTAAATGGTTTACTGCATACACAGTAAGAAACTAAATGCGCCTCCGAGCTGTAGTGTCCGTACTTGGGGATGAGTGGATTGCACTCTCCGGGGTCGAGCGGGTTGATGTCACAGTTGGTGTAGTCGAAGGTGCCGTTCCACAGGTGCTTGGCCAGCTGGAAGGCCACCTTCCTCTGTGCCAGCGTCACTTCCTTCCCGTGCCATATATACATCTCACTGCCGAAGTCAAACACCAAAACCTGCACGGGAAAGGCAGACAGAGCGGAAAAGGCGTTCTTTTGTCTGCTCTTTGTGACCACTGGGGGGAGCCAAAGTTGAACATTTGAAACGAAATGCTACACTTAGACTTGAAATATTTATTTTACGGTTCTGAGCTTTACATGTTCAACAACTTAAAATGAATACACATGTCAACAGGGGAAAAAGGCTAATGTGGGTTGTCTGACCTCCTTGGGGTTGAGCAAGGAACAGCGTGGCATCTTGGCCCAAAAATCATCGTCTGGGACCAGTTTGTCCTCCATCAAGCGGTAAATGCAGTTTGTCTCCACAATGGCTCCCTCGTACAGCTCATCTTCATCTGGTGTTCCTGCAGCTACGGGGAAAAGGACAAGGACATCATTGCATTTCAGGGTCCATTTTCTTCCCCCTGCAGCTTCGATTCGGGTCAGATAGGGAATCCTTACACTGATAACTCGACTGTCCTCCCAGGATCTTCCAGAACTCCTTGGCAGCGTGGCTGTGAGTGGTGGCTCCCTCCTCGATGAACTGGACGTAGTTGGCACGACAGCCCAGATCTCGTTTGCTCTGGACGAAGTTGGCCAATTCTGAAGCCTGAAGGAATGAAAGAAGAAAACTGTTTGAATCAAATTCCAAATTCTTTTCAGCAAAAAGAGAAATGGATAACTTGCCGTTTATAGAAAATAAAAGGAACACATCATAATGATTTTTTAAATGTTATTTCTAACTCAACATTTTGAGAGGAAAAAAATGTTCAGTATGTTCTGACAAAACAAAGAAGAGTCTGTTTAAACTTTGCCATTCTGTCACTTCATAATGAACTCATGAAGTATGTGGGCCATGGCTCATGGCTTTCCTCTTTGTCAGATTGAGGTCAGCACTGTGCTCAGCCAATCAAAGGTCATCAACCAGTCAGGGCTTTCAACAATAGGCTTGTTTTGTGTCAGTTTCCTGAAACAACACTGTTGACACACACCCAGACAGACACACACCCATTTTTCTCCCCGTCCTCACACACTTCTTCCTCTGCTGCTTCCTCCTTCCTCCTGTGGCAGTGTTTACATCCCGCACGTGAAGCCTGACCCGCACAACAACATCCTCGTGACTTACCTTGTTCCTCTCGATGACGTTGGCAAACTCTCCGTCCAGACGAAGCAGTGGTGCGGCGTGATGAGCAGGAAACAGTCGCCGCTGTTCAGGGAGGACGCTCTGGGCTCCACCAGCCTGGTCTGGACATGCCTCCGGCCTGGTGGTGCCACACAGATGCACGCGGCGGGGGCTCATTAGTGACAGCTCCGATTGTCAGCCTGCCCAGGTTATCGTAGGCGTGCAGGGGCAACGGCGTTCCAGCCGTCACCTTTTAACCTTTACGTGTAGGTACATGCATCTGCTCTGTCAAGTACCCACCGGATTTAATGGAAAATTTGAATTTAGAATTAACGAATCGCGCCAGTGCTGTACGAAAGCAGTAACGCTCTCAGGTGGGAACAGTTGACCCCCTAACAAAGTGGTAGCCCCTCTGTAGTGGATTGGCTCTGGATTACACACAGTGGGGCTTGGAGGACACGATCAGCCCAGGATAGTGCGAGGTGACCCACTGAGGATGATTTACGGCCACAGCTGTCACCGGCAGACTCGTGGAGGAGGTGCAAAGACACCGAAATAGACCGACTCTCGTCTCCCTTTATAGACATCCTCTGGAAAGGACACCCTTGAAGTAGCATCCTCCGCAGCTCTGTGCAAAACAGCAGCAATTTGTTTTTTCCAGCTTCTTCAGCCTGATATCAGATACTGCTTCACTAGCTAAATATGGCACACATAATGTATGCCTCCGCAAAACTAATTTTAAAGATCAAGAAAACGTTGACAGAACAGATTCCGTTTCAATCCAATATGATCAATTTAAAAAGGACTGTCCCACAAAATACCTGCTCACGAAAAATACAGATCATAAAAAGAGTGTGAGTGCAGGTGCACCTGCCGCCGCGCAGCTGAAGGAGCCCGGCCGTTCGACTGACCTTTGACCTGCAAGAGCATGAGCTTTTTGTAAGGCACGGCGCTGTTGTTGGACATCTGCTCGGAGATGGTGACGCTGCGCAGGTTGACGCTGCTGAAGTTCTCCTTGCTGGCGAGACCGGCCAGGGCCACCTCCGAGAACCCCGAGTTCTTGTTCACTGCATAAACCAGAGCAGAAAATACAAAGGTGAGTAAAGATGCAGCAGCCAGGCAGGTGTGACTGTGAAGTTCTGGATATGACGGCAACAAATACTTATTATTGCCCTCAGAGGAGGCGAAGGAGGAAGTTACTTTGACTTTGTGGGATTTCTGACGCCACTCTGCCCACGTGCAGCTCAACGCTGCTCTCCACAATGAATGGAGCACGGACTCCAGTCCCAGATCCCGTGTTATATGTGGGTCAATTAAAGTAGCTGGACTAGGTTTATTCCCGGCGTGGAGTATTTTTAGATTCATTTTGCATCTTGAGATTGAGATTTCTGCTCTCATCTGTCCACAGTGAAAGCGGGAGTTTTTGTTTCAAACACTGGGTCTCAATAAGTCAGTACATGTTTCTGTGAACCAGACATGTACTGAACTTTTTACATATATGGCACTTTGTTAGAAACGTGCTATTACCATGTCATTGGCCAAGATTTTTTACTGATTATTGAGAAGAACTGGATGGATAAAAAGATAAGTGTAACATCAAGAATTGTATTTGGAGTTTAACTGTGTAAATTTAGAGTGGATTTTGGAAGGAAGGAAGCCCGTCACAGTTTGTATCCCCGAGCATTTTTTTTCCCCTCATGTGTCTCATGTGTTTTCCGGCTGCTCGTCCTCTCTCACTCACTCTTCTCAGCCTTCATCCTCTTGCTCTCCAGCAGGCCCACATTGAGCCTCTGCTCGGTGTACTCGTGTCTGATGTCCTCCCTGGCGGCGAGCTTCTTCAGAGGGTTCCTCGACGACTGGACGTTACGCGCCGGGCGCACCGCTCGCTTGTGCTGCACCATCTCCGAAGTCAGCCTGGGTGGGGTCAGAGGTGAAGGGTCACGATTAAGAGGAAAGAATAGTAGGGATAATTCTTAAAAGTGACCTCTGGCGGGGCGAGAGCTTACTTTGGCACCTGGGGCCCAAAGATGGAATCAAAGTCGTCGTCTATCTCCACCCTGTTGGTGACGGAGGGGAGCTCCTCCACTTGGCGGTAGAACTTAGAGAAGGTTTCATCCTCGAGCGTCATTACTTCCTTTACCTTCTTCTCTGTCACTGTGATGGTAGCTTCTGGCAGTCCACACACTGGGAAGGGAAGTGATATGGCTGTGTCAGGATAAGACAATATCCAGAATTCACGGAAGTTATTGCTGCAGAGGATTTGTCACATTTTTACTCAGGGAGAAAACGTCACATAAACCTATTAAAAGTCTCACTACACATGCATAAAGGAAGTAGAAAATCATAATCCTCTTAATTTTTAATCAATCAAAATTCATTCTTTGCATGATATATGGCAGCTCTTAAACACATTTAAGTCTTAATTACTGACCATCATCAGGAAGACTGCCTTCTTTTCATAACAAATCCAGATGAATTTTCTCATTAGTTCCCTCATTAAACATTATTAGCTCATAAATTCTGCAGCCTATATTATATGATCCAGCGGTGTATGGAATGGAACTAAGTTTAATCCATTTTGCTCTCATGCTGTACGTAAAGCTTTCTGCTAAAACTTATAATTGGTTGCAGATAAGCTGCATGACGTCTGTCGTCTTTGTGGTTATTTAACCATGAGCTGTTGCAGCCTGCCTGCTAATCTGAAAGCATCTCATTCATTCTGTGACTCCCGTGCTCATTCGGACATGAGAGCGAAATGTTAAACCACCATTACATTCAGTATGTAAGGAGTAACCACAGGTTTCGCCGACTCTCATGTCAAATGAGTCACGGTGACCTTGAACACTGGATTTTATGACTGACCTTTACTGTTGATCTTGCCGAGGAACGACTCCAGCTTATCCAGCTTCCTGTCCGACTCCAGGTTCAGATCTGGTATGGCCTTGATGTCTGCACATACATACACACAGCTGTTAGAGCCATAAATTTGCATTGTGTTCCATTTTAGCACAGACCTCATCTCTGAAGAGGCACGCCGATTTTCTGTTTATTACAGCCACGCCTATCACGGATGCTGCTGCTGTTTCGACAACGGGCAGATCAACAGTTACACACAGTCGCAATGAAGTTAACGTGAAGGTAGCTGCAAGCATTTCACAGCTGGACATGGCAACAACTGGATATGACGACCTCATGCATATTCACGATAAACATTATGCCATGGTTGGATATTCTATTAGGCTTTGGGACCTGATAGAAGTCTCACAGCAACGTGAGCCACATTTGTGTTGATGACATACACTGCCCGGCCAAAAAAAAAAAAAGGTCACACGCTATTTCTTTGGACTGCCTTTGGCTTTGATTGCAACACACATTCACTGTGGCATCTTTTTGATAAGTTGCAGTGTTGCATTAATTTTTCACCAAGATCTTGTACAGGGTAAATCTGGACTCATCATTCAATCTGAAGCCTTTTTTTCCCAGTTAGCCTCACTGATTAGTGGTTTTCCTCAGGCTACACAGCTGTTCAGTCCCAAGAGTTCTACTGTTGTTTTTCTTCGATTTGATTTCACCAAACATGTGATCGCCGATCACAACCAATCATGATTTTCTTCTGACCATATTTCTTCCTCGAAGACGACGGTTCCACACTATCCTTCCAGATTTTAATAATACGTTGGACAGTTCTTAACCTCATTTTAGTAGTTTCTGCAATCTCCTTAGATGTTTTCTCTGCCTGATGCATGCCCTTCTCAAAAAGACTAACATCTTTCCACGACCACGGGATGTGTCTTTGGAGACGGTTGCTTGAGGAATGAGAAGCTACTCATTGCATCAGTTGGGGTTAAATAACTTGTTGTCAGCTGAGAGATAATCGCCCATACAGTAATTATCCAATAGGAGGCCAAGTAAAATCTAGGTGGCCAGGTTGGCCAGGCAGTGTATGTGGTTTTGGTGATAATGATGCATACAGTGCAACACAAAAAATAGTAGGGATACACCTTCAGTATCTGACATCTCCTCCATGTCTTTTGAAAGAGAAACAAACACATTGTCCAAATGAGATCTGGAGTACAGAATACATTTAACAACTGGAAATTCAGCACCGGTGGACAAATTGTGAACTCAACGGCTCAGAATCAGACTTCACATGACACAGTTAAGGGAGCTGTATCTGAACTTTGTTTTGGAAAATGCGTGTCTGGTGACGACTGAGGATGTAACAGTAATTAGGCGTAAACCAGATTGGAGCAGCAGCAGTCTCCAATGACCCAGCTTAGTGAACTCAACATGATAGCAGTGTTAACGGGTAACCTGAGGATACAAGAGTGTAGTGAAAGGTGAAAAACAACAGGAAGAAAGTGACAGACAGAAAGACAGTGGGAAAGAACTGACCTTCTTGTGGTTTGGAGATGACAGGGTTGCTGTTTCTGGGTTTGGATGGCACTGGAGCCTGGATGGCAGAGGGGGAGGCCAATCCTGATGACACAACACAGACAGGTGTAAGCATCCCACGAGCCAAACGGCATAACAGCATGATTACACTGGTTATCCTGCCAGTTATCCAACGGTATTTAAAGTTGTGGGCGTGAGCTGAGATGCAGAGCTGAGGAGAAAGGCAAACTCTCTTAGGGTTTGCCACCAAAAGAGTGGAGTCAATTCTTACACATCATAGTAATCTGACTTGCAATGAAAAGTAAATGCTATGCAGCAGTAGCCCAGGTCTAAACAGCAGAATACAGTCTAGTCTGTGATGAGCAGCTACTCTGGGGTCTGCAGGAAAAATCATTTTCCATCAAGCTGATCACTGACACTCAGGACTTCTCCCTCTGTTGTGTAAAGGCAGAATGAAATTCAGCTTGTGCGTTGAGTTTGCCCTCTGACCTTTCTTCGCCATGCGCGCAGCCACGGTGAACTGGGTGGAGTCGTTGGCGGCTCCGTGGCCTTTGGTCTTCCAGGCCTCCTCCTGACTCACAATCAGCTGCTTCCTCTCCTGGATGGACATGTGAGCCTCGATCCTCTGGGTCTCCATCTCAGCCTCTGCTATCCTCTGAGGAAAGAGCAAGGAGACGCTGCTGTCAGTTACACTGAATACTTTTGACGGTTGAAGGCGGATTGCCTTAGGATACTTGCACACTGTAATATCACCTGAATTTCAATGCATTCAAGACACCGAGTTTGTGAGTCATAGAGGGTATTTGAAGTGGTTCTGTACATCAGTACTTAATACAACCCCACTTCAAATAACCCAGACTATCCCATTAAATATACAGTACATGCAGTATATATCCACAAATGATTGGATACTGATTGGAATGATTTGGACTTTATATATTCAGTTTGATCCAATATATGAAAGTTTGTGTTTTCGGTGGCTGTAATTATATAAGTTGCAAATCTGCATTATAGTTAAACTCAAACAGAATGGTAAAGGCATGTTAGCACACCGCAGCCTGTTTTTAAAGTGTCAGAGTGTTAAAGTGAGGAATTTTCCTTTACCGGTGAGCCACATTCACAAACAGACAGAGTAGCCAAGCAAAACAAGGAGGGGGGTGGATGGGTAACTAATAAACCTGAAGCACATTAATCCTTGCACTGGGAACAGGCTGACGTCTACCAACGCCTGAGGGAAAATTATTGATTTGTGTTCTCTTCTGCAGGATGGCTGTGAAGACATGTTGTTCACAATAATCAAACTTTAGAAGTATTTTAGTGTGGCTCGTGAATAAAAATGAACAAATGTCAGTTAATACAGCGAACACAGAGGACAACAGTGGACAATTTTTTTCAAACCAACTACACTGTTTCTCATTTGGTGTTAATTTTGACAGCCTTTGTATGGGTATGGGGCACTAATAAGTGGGTTGGGGGGGGGGTATTTGCAGGAGCGCTGTATGCAGCATGGACAGGGCTGAGCGAGTCACCTTCCATCTCCAGGGGTGTCTCTCATCCACCTGCATGGGTCTGGGAGATCTGGTGGCCTTCCCGACCAGAGGAGGGGGATGCAGAAAGTAGGAAAGGATGAAGATTACGAGATGAGGACGAAAAAAGTAAGAGAGCGGCTTTGTATGTGATGGAAAAAGTAAGCGCAGTGGTGGCCATGCTCTCCTCACAAGGCAAAGTGAAAGCTTTGGGAAGGGGGTGGATATTTCATGGCGGGGTGGCTGTGAAGGACTAGCAATCATGTGTTCTTGCCAAATCTGCTTTGCCAGCACGGCTGCAACTGAAAGAGTCGAAACTGTGCCAGTTTACCACACAGGAGTGGCTGCATTTTGAAAAGCCTTGCACAATGTGCATAGTATTTCACAAAATCTCTCATTCGAGGAGTGATTTCAAATCAGAAAATGGCTCTGCCTGTTAAAAAAAACTGGGGTTTTGCGACTGGTGCATGGATTTCAGAGCTTAGCGACGTGGGCGGGGAGGTGGGGGAGGCGAGCGATGCAGGCAGAAAGATCTGGTGCAACGTTGTACCTGGCTGGCTGACCCATCAGGGGAAGAGGTTTGGGAAGGAGGCTCGGGAGCAGGAGAGAAAGTAGAGGCAAAGACTGGCTCCTACGGAGGCCCCAGACAGAAAACACACACACAGGACGTAAATGAGAGTAGCTGACTCAGCAGCTGTTGAGCCAGAGCCAGGGCTTTAGAGGAGCCCCATCCAAGTAAGATAGCTCAGCCTTTCTGAAGGGTCACGCCACTGATTTCAAACATGAAGCTCAGTTTACTGCTAATATTTAGTGTGGAGTAAGAAATAACCTTTAGTGATGTCAGCTTGTGGTTGGCAATCAGAAGCAAAACGAACACAACTGGAGGTGTGGCGTCGGAGAGACGTGTGTGTTTACCAGGCAGGGGATGAAACACACTCCTGAGTCTCAACACTGAAAGTGTAGCAGCCATTGTTTTTTTTTTTTTTTTTTTTTTATAAATGGAGTACAAGTCAAGATGTTCTCATCTGTGCTGTTTCACTTTTAACACAAAATCACAAAGTGCAACATAAAGCACTGAACACTTTGTTCTTTTATTTCTTTTTACTGTTCAACTATATTTAATCTAAACCTTATTGCCATAACCTAAAAGTTATGGTCCAAATGGTGTTTTAAAGCTATTTTAGCGTGCTTGGTATCTGGTATATTATCAGGGTAAAGAATACTGCATTTCTTTTATATGAAGTCATATTACTTGATTCTTTTGGCCATTTGAAGAGAGCAAAATAAGCCGTAGATACACAGAGATATCAAGTTCTGAAGAATGTTTTAACAAACAGTTGTGCGGTTACAAGTCCAGCGGACGCAGGGCAGCATTATTAAATCTCAACATAGAGACAGAAAAAAACACACATCCAGTCCTGATTCTGAAGGCCGGTGAACACAGGGGGTGTCAATCAGAGAGGCACACACCAATAAGTACAACAGTATCACTGTGAATGTGAAGGAAAAAACACACACACAGAGCACCACCACCAATACCACCACATGTACACAAACACACACACACACAAACGGCAACGGTGTATTTATCAGGATATCAGGATGTACAGGTTACTTTAGAATCCAATTTTAATCCAACTGTCCGTTTGCTAGTACTTGCTGAGGGTGGCGTGAGGGCTGGAGCCAATCACAACTGACACCCTGGACAGGTCAATCACAGGGTCGACACATAAAACCACCAACCATTCGCGTTCACAGTCACGCCTTTGGCGATTTAGAGTCACCAATCACCGAACCAAACCTGCATGTTTTTGGACTGTGGGAGGAAGCATTCAAACGCACTTGATAAATACCACCGCTGGGTGCGTGTGTGTGCGCGTATGTGTGTATGTGTGCGCGATTCTGGCCTTACCCACAGCTGGTCGGACATAGCCATCTCATCGATCATCGTGCTTGCGTCATCGTCCTACAGACAAGCAACCGCAGGTGAGAGGGGACATGTGCCGTCCCCAAGACAACGCCGTGGCCAAATCACATGATCACCTCCCCAAAAATCCTTCCCCATTTTTACGTATATTCACGTACTTACTGTTACTGGAAAATATCAAGACTGCAATACATGTGTTGTAAGAAGAACCGTGTCATTAATTGAGTCTTTATTGGCGCCGTTTGTTTCTGCATCATCCCTTCTCTGCTCAACAACATGACCTCGACTTTATCTGCTCAATTTGATCGAAAAGGATACCCTTAACAGATTTGATTAAAACATCATGTGTTTAGTGGAAACTAACTCGTTTAAAAAGGCATCGGACCAATCAAAGCAGAGCTCTTCCTGACCTGCCGTGACCCGAGAACCTGAAATCAGAATATGGACCATCAGAGCCCGTCGAGCCGAGCTGGACAAACCCTGATAAGCCGCTGGAAACAAAAGCAGCTGTTATGAATATGTCTAAACAGAGAGGTACGTGCAGCGTCCCACCCCGACCCCTCCCTTCAAAAACACAGCCAGGAGGTCAACACAGAAACACACGCCACATGCAGAGGATGAAATGAGATTTATTATCATTATTCTTGCTTTCTGTTTTTGTTAAAGGTGAAGAAGGACATGCAAGCAGAGACAAAGGCAAAGAGAAGAATGAAGGGTTACATGTAACGTGCAGTTCATTGGAAGGAAAGGTTGAAGCCAGCCATGACAGTCAGCCAGTACCAAACATTGGTTTTAAAAGCGCAGAATAAGCAAAGAAAAAAATGGACTTGACATTTTAATATTTGTATGATCGTCTCTAATTAAAACTGAACCAATTAAACTGATATTGCAGATCTTAAAATGTCAGTCTATAGCTGCCACTATTAGAATCAAATGTGAACAAAATGTTCCATTAGTGTCTACATAATGCGTGGCTTTCATAGATGGAGGGTTTAAGCTTGTTTATGGTGAATATTCTGATTATTGGTACTTTTGCATGGTGAGTTTCAAATGGCTGATTTCACATAAGACGCACAGGAGAATCAAAACATTCTGAAAAGCTTCATCTTTGAGAAAAAAGTGAAAACATCATTCATATGTAAAAGTATCTGTTAGTTCACTTTCAAGTTTAAGATGCACATGATTAGCCAATTTGAAGTCAGAAATTAATTCAGGCTGAGGTGTATGCTGGAAATTGTTTACCAGTGGAGTTCTCATTACAGTTTTGGGAGTGATTGTGTATTTTCAATTGCAACCATAATTTATTTACTTTCTTAAATTTTTTCCTATTTATTTAAGCTATTTCAGTTTCTGTTATATGCACACAAATAGAAAATGACATGTCAGTTTGATTGAATTATTCTCATTAAATACCGGCAGCCTCTAGACTACTATATCTAAAGGAATAAAAACCTCATGAAATAATATGTAAATGATCCAGGTACTACAGTAAATACACTAGTGCCATGACTGGAATACATGCAGATGAACTCTTGACACAGTTCAAGCCCAAAAAACATGCAACAGCTGTTCACAAGACAGAGAAGAAAGAGACAAAGAGATGAAGACACAAACGTGGACAATACACAACCTCTCTGTTTAGAGATATCCTCAGCTGTTAGCGCGTGCCTTTGCAGGTATATTGTTCATGGAGTGATTTTCAGCAGCTGTGAGCACTCGAACACAAAGTCTTTGACTTTGGAGTTACACAACAGCCAAAGAAGATCAGAAAACACAGACTACGTTTGATGAAGAGCCTGACTGCAGAGGATGACACAGGCAACGCTCGCTGTCACAATGTGACACCATGGATCAAATCTAGTTGCTGAAACCTCAGTGGCATGCTGCTGCCACTTTATTACTGCTGCATTCAAGTCTCGTGGGCCTAAAGTGATGGTTAAAAGTTGCTCCCCGGAGGTGTTTCTGTGTTTGAAGATGCCATTATGGGAACATAATGGCAGAAGTGGTTTAAGTAGCGCCCTCTAACATCCTGTTAACATGACAGGAACGCAGCAGTCATGACTGCATGACGGACGGACCAGCCACAGGCAGACGCCTGCCTGTCTCAGGCGTGTCTGCTGTGTCATGTGAAGCTCAGGCGGTTACCTTCTTCTTCAGGCTCTGCTCCGCCTCCCAGAGCTGAGCGTGCTGCTCGCACACAGCGGCCTTCGCTGCATCCTGCTTCTTATTGATCCTGTTCCTCCAGTCCTCCTCGCCGCTCTTCTTCAACAAGGCAACTCTGCGGAGGAGGCAGAAAGTGAGGCAAAGTTCATATGAGATTCATAACAGGGGACCTGATGGAAAAACAGCTCAAATATCTAGTGTGAGATGCAGTGATTCACAGAGACACTGACACTGGACTTTCGCACAATGAAAATCTTGTCTCTAAAAACAAAACAAAAACATAGTTTTCATGGCTTTTATCTGACACTTTGCAACACAACTCTGTACTGTAATGATATTTCCAAATTTATCAGAGCAAGTTTTACTGTTGCTTCACCAGAAAACCAATTCTGGAACCGATATGAAACGAAAGAAGTTGTTTGACATCTTGAGAAATCCTTTTTTTTTTTTTGGCCAAAATCTGCTGAGGTTCGATACCCCTCTGGTGTCTGTGCGTGAAACAAAGACAGACAGCTCACTGCAGAGGGTTAGCACTCTGTGAAACCTCAACCTCGCTGTCAGAACTCTGCAGCAGATGAACAACAGGGATGATCCCAAACGTCTTTGAGTCTCAGCTGCAGCGCGGCTCGCAGAGGAGATAACAGATACTAAGCAGAGGCAGCCAGCGTGTCATTTAGCAGGCACCGTTAGAAATACTATACAGTTCTGGATCAGGGATAAACAGACTGGTGACAGCTAAAGTACGATTAGACGTAAACATCACTTGGAGCTGTCAAGTCAGTGTAACCGGAGCCTGGAGAGTGACAAGCTTTGGTTTAAACACCGAGTGAAAGCGACAGGAAAAAGTGCTGGGTTTTATTTTAGCAAAAATAAACCCAGGCAAAACAGTGAGGGAAGTGGGCTGAGTGGCAAACAATAATATGAAATCACTGCTTTTAAATGAGGGGAGGGGGAAGACTGGGGTTGCATACACTGCACATGGATGGTTACTGAATCACAAACTGGAGTGCAACAAAAACAGAGCTTCAATTATTGAGCTCTTGTCTCTAAATCGGGAGCAGACGATACCCATGAGGGAGGGGTCAGGCATTGGCCGGTGCCCTCTGCCCTTCTGGGACACAGTGAGGGGGACGTCCCGTTCTGCCCCGGGGCAAAAACAGAATGAAAGCAGCACTGCAGAGACGTCAGCAGCTGTGACCAGGATCCAGATCCTGCTTCCAGTTTAAAGTTGGACACGCCGAGTGGAACGGACAATTCACACCCTTTAACTCCAGTTTACGTCTAATTCCATTATGTCATCAATCAATTTCGAGTTTGATCGCTGCCCGGTGTGTTTCCCAGCGAAACCCCAGGGCTGTGCTGACTAACACATTGTGACATAACTGGACTTATGTAATCGTTCATTTCTTTCAAATCCTACATGTGTTAGACAGGTGTGGACATCGGGCCCATGGATCGGCTTATTTTAGTTTATTATTTCATCAGAATGAACTAGACACACTACCATGAATATACACAATGTAGTTAATTGTGACTCAATCCCAAATGCTACCCACCAACACACACAAATGTGTATTAATGTGCAGATGAAAATGCCCTATTTCCTCCTCTTTGATTAACGTCAGCTAAAAGCCAGAGTCCGGCTGTTTAAGGAAATTAAAAGAAGCTTTTGTCAAACAAAAAGAAACATCTCTGTGACAGGTTCTTGTCTTTGTTTCTGCAGCAGAGGCCACTAAATCTGGTGTTGAAAGCCACAGAGAGATTAGGGACGTGGACAAGGACTAAGAGACCAACCAACATATTGGCCTTTCATGGGCAGTGAGCATTGCCAGCCTTAGTATTTAAGTAAGTTTAAGTGATTCTGAGTACAAATCAGTAACATCCTGTGCTCCCTCCTGAGTAGAAACAAGGTCAGAAACAAAGACTGCAAAGAGAAAGAAGTGACTAGACTATGACTGATCTGTTGACCTAAAGTGCCTCCCTACAGTAGCGATTTGCAAAATTGGCTTCATCATCATTATGCAATGAGAAGCTTGTGTGGGCACAAAGGAATGCCTGTGAAATTCTTCTTATTAAAGATATCTACTTAGCCCTTTAAATTAGCCCCGTGTAGCCTCATGCACTTAACTTTAGAAACATTCAAGTGGAAAATATAAACATGCGTTCTATTTATTCCATATCCTTCACAATGCTGCTGCTTTGGAGAAATGCAGCAACAGTGGCTGAACATCCCCCCTCCACCTCTAATAATGCACTAACTCACTCTGTCTTGTCCTCATGATCTAATTTTTCTCCATCTAACCCACATTTAAGCAGAGAATGAAAGGGATTCATCCTTTTATTCAGCCACTCAGTGAATGCTACAAAAGGAGTATATTGTAATCTGTAACTGGCCTTCAGATTAAACATAAAAGTACAGTACTTTCATTTGCTCTTACGAGCAAAACAAAAAACCCTCACCTCTCCTTGATGGACATGTGTCTGGCGGTCATCATGTCGCACAGTTCTTCTCCGTACTCGGGCTGAAACAGGAGCGCGTGTCCACCGTCGTCCGGCTGACACACCGTCCCGGGCGAAGCAGATGCCGCTCTGGATGTTACCGCGGTGGACTCCACCAGCTCTGTGAGCGCCAAACACGCAAAGCACACGCACAAGAGTGAGCAGAATCAATAACGTGTCAGCAGCTACATGCATGTTAAAAAGATCCCCATGGTGGACTGGATGGTCTGCTTAGGATTCTGGAAATTGATCCGATTCACTCCTTCAAATAGCGCGGCATTCCAAAAGTACCTTGACGACAGGGGGGTTAGCAGACAAGTACCGTCACTGCTTTCACAGTGCGAACTCAGCAGCGAAACCAGCGTGGGAATGAACCTCTTTTCATGCTTACCGGGGGATTTTCATTGGCCGGTGAGAAGAAGCGCAGACACTTTAAACACCCCTGTCACAGCTGTAATCAAATAACCCACGCTGCTTTGTACAAACACGGAGCCGTCTTGTTGATGCACTGCCTGCCTGATCCCTGCCTGTGCATCCACACTGCTCTATCACTCTATCACCCTCCGCTGACGGACGGCAGATTTTCTTTGTCGTTCCTGAAAAAGACCTTTTCTGCACTCAACCGATACGGAGACAATATGTGCTGTCTGGTTCAAAGTCGCTGCAGCTCAGACAGAGAGGAAGCCTGAAAACCACAACCTGAATGGAACGCTATCACAGACGGCCCGCGCACAGGAAATGCGGTTGAGTGAGAAACGGTTGTTGACAGTTGATTGAAACCGACGCCAGGGTTTATTTAGTCTTACAGTTTGCTCTTTAAATATTTAAAGTCCGCTTCATTCTTGTATAACACATCACCTTTGTTTTGTTAAATTTAATTGTTAAACCCAAAGCCTTCCTAAAAAACGTCTTTGTGCACAAAATGCATGAAGAAGCAGAATTTTGCAAACATCTCCTTTTGCACACAGAGCAAAAGTATAGCATTCATTTGAAATATATCTATCAAAAGCACATGCGATAATGCACACATGGAAAGAAAACATGTCAGTGTTATTTTTTTCTCAAGTCAAATCCTGCTATTGTCATAGTAGATGTATGTTAAAATTCTTTGACAACTACAGAAAAGCACAGTAATTGTGTAATTTTGGCGTAAGAAAATCAAATTTCATGGTCTGGAAAAAGAAAGGTTAAAATGGCCAACACTAAAGGAATAGTTGTATAATGTGAAGGAAGCAGGATAATGGTTCTTACCTTCTGTGATGGCTCTGCTCCACTGGCTGTCAGCGTAGTGTCCGTCTTCCCTCGGATACCCCCTCTGCTCCTGCCTCTCCACAAGCATGTGGCTCTCTGAGCTCTGCACCGCTGCCTCTCCCCTCCCTCTGGACAGCTGCTGCTCCACCTCCTCCACCTCCTCCTCCTCCTCCTCCTCCCCTCTCCTCTCCCTCCCACTGTGGGGCTGGGGGAGAGCGGCCTGCCTGACCGCTCCCTCAGGAGAGGGCAGCTTCCTTTTCCCTCCTCCCAGATCAATGCCCAGATCTTCTGCTTGGGGCAAGATGTAGTACCTCTGGTGGTCCACGCAGTCTTGGGACCTCCTGGCCGGGCTGTCTGGTTGGCGAGGGGGCTGCGGCCTGTCGGAGACGGGATGGTGGTTCTCGACCCGGATGGGTGCTCTGGTTATGTGGATGTCTCCGGCATGGTCGCTGGATACGGTGCCGCCTGCTCTCAGCGCAGAGGAGGAGGATGAGGAGGGGAGGTGTCCAAACTGAGAGCCTGTACCATTCTGAAGCTGTGTAACAGGAGGGTTAGGAAGAGACACACACACACAAAGAAATGGGTCAAAGTGGTGCAAAATGCACACACATACACAAAACAGGGAATCACGCTGACTAATCAGCGCCTGCCTGACTCACTGCACTTCCTGAGCATCAAAGGGCAGCTTATCTCACTGGTCAGACTCAGCCCACATCACAAAGCCATGCCAGCAACCCCCCTACACACAATGCACCAGCTGTAGCCAAAAGACACACTCTCTTCCAACCATTTCTTCACATCGGATACGAGTACGAACAGTACGAACATGTAATAAACTAACCTTTATTTTTGCTGAGCAACAAATGAGAAACAACAGTAAACATCCATTGAATGTGCAACACCGATGAAAAAACTAACAGCAAATCCTTTAACTTCTTTGCTTCAAGTTTCTCTCTCACGTTTCATCGCCCTGACACAGATGCTAGTTTCGAACGAGCTGATGACAAGTGGCTGCTTTCAGTCCTCGTGCTGGCGAGCTGTGCTTTTGTTCTCCTCTCTTGCACCACAGAGGCGTCTTTCAAGCCCCCGGCCTCGCTGAGATATGGCTGGCAGCATCATCCCCTCCACAGCCTCTTTATTGACCCGGAGCGATGATGAAGGGCTGAGTCAGAACCTTAATCAGAAGCCAAGCCATGCACCGCGCATTCATAATGAAATCACACAACATAGAGATGACGGGCCAGAAACGGGACGCCATACAGCGCAGCGATGTTCACAGAAATGGACGGCCATTTCTGGTAAGGGTGCTCTGGCTGCGTCAGCCTCCAGTGTCTCAGGCAATTGCACGGTGATTGTTCAGAGGAACCTTACTTGTAGGTGCTGTACCGGGCTGTCACACAGCTCCTTTTCATCCCTGATGTCTATGTCTGAGGACTCCTGGAGCAGAAACACGCACATGCTGCAATGCTTCATGTATTTTCTATTCTGATAAATGGAAAAGCTTTTTTCTGTAACTGCCTGAAAGACTTTGGCCTATTACTCCTAATATTTGCTTAAAATATATTATTTATTTTACTTTTATTTACTTTATTATTTTCAAAATTGAAATAGAAAATTTGAAGTTCAAACAGTACAGATCTCTCCATCTAATGCCTCCACTTTAAGTTAAAAGGTGAATATATGGAACATATTGCATGTCTGTGCATCCTGTAAAAGGGAAACCTTTTACTGTTCCTCTTTCAAATATTTTTTCTTCTTTTTCAGTTTTGTTTTGTTTTGTGGAGCTTTTCCTGATCTAAATTAAGGGTCTAAAGATAGAGGAAGCTGAAAGTTATTGGAGAATGTAAACCCTTCTGTTACAAAGAGAAGAAATGAGAAAATATGCGGGTACAAAATCCTGTAATTCGACTGGATAAACTCATCATCCTGCACCTCCCCTACCTGCTCCATATCTCCCAGGGTGATGGGTTGTGTCTGGTAGCGAGCGTTGGCCCTGCGCTGGCGTGTGTCCCCTCTGACGCGGGTCACCCTGGATGGAGGCTGAGCCAGCCGGTTGAACAGCGCCATCTTCTCCGCCAGGCTGAGAGTGCAGAGGTCGGGCTCCTCCTGACCCTGACTCTGGTCTTTTGCCTCCGTTGTGGACGCCGGCTTAGAGCCGCGGGCCTCCTGCGTGTCTCCTGCGCCAGCCTCGCCTCCCGCGCCTGCTCCTTGGCGGCAACGCTCTGCTGTGAGGACGCCTGCAGGCTGAGGGGAGGGTGACACCCAAGAGACAACGAGGTAGGGGGAAAGGGAAACTTCTCGTAAGCTTGGAAGGAGCTTATGCAAGCTAGCAAGTGGCATGCTACACTGCAGACTGCACTGTGGAGCTGTGTGACACCCAGAGTAAACAAAAGAGCAAAGGGTTACACAGGCCTGAGTGAGCCATGCCCACTACAAACAACATCCTGACATAAGTAAAACCCTTCTAGTCCTCTGAACCATTTAATAATTCAGTCATGCACTTTCCTCCAATCACACAGGAGGGCACCAGCACATCAAAAACATCGCAAAACACACTCCTGGCAACTTAGCTCCATTTACATCCTGTGGACTGAACCCCTACTTAGGAGAATACCCCTCCCAAAAGTAGAACTGTGCCGTGGGTGAATGAGCAGCAACCAGTAAACCTGTTAGTCCCACACGCAGCGAGGGGGTGGGCATTCACACACATGCCGTGTACCTGTACGGTGGGACAGTGCTGCAAACTAGGGTGGGGCTAGGGATGCGTGCTACAGCAGTGTGAACAGTCCCAGTGTGCGGCACATGACTGGGGACGCTACAGTGGTTGGGGAGAAACATAAATCCACAAACACAAAGAAACACGGGGGACACACAAACCAGGTGATTAACAGCAGGTTGAAGGGTAGGCAAAACGTTGGCGTTCAAAGAGACAGCTGGAAACCCAAATTTCATTTCAGAATTCAAGGTGGATTTTGCAAACAGAAGGATATTTTGAATTGTGTCCAGGGCAGAAAATGTGAGGGATTAGTTATCAGTGACAAAATAAGAAAATGTTCCTTGAAATACAGGTGAATGGAATTTCGTTTTCGGGCGATCACTTTAAAAAAACCCCAAACAAAACCAACTATTTGGATGACAAGAGCCTGATAAGACAAGTGAGAAAGGTGAGTTGACCCTTTATAGAATATTAGGTGTGCTTGAGCTAAAGGAATAATTTTGCGAAATAAGATCTGCTTTCTTGAGAGCAAGGCGAAAAGCAGTAGCCAACTAGGTAACTTCCTCTGCACTTACGTGGCGGCGATGACGACTTCCTCTGTGGTGACTGGCTGAGTTCTGGATCGGTCTTGAGTCCGCCTCAGTCTCCTGTCTATGGCTGCATTCCTGGACCGTGGCTTAGGAGTTCCGCCATCAATGCTCTTCTCCAGTTCCTGGTTGGAAACATCCAGGTAAACACGGCAAAGTCAGCGGAATATTTCACCTCAGCTGAACCCTCGTGGGATCACGCAGGAGAAGAGTTTTTGCATTGAAACGGACAGTGACTGAACTGGCTACTGGAGCAGATTAACTGCTAAAGACAGACTAAAGACAAACGAGCAAGCACATTAAGATCATGTGAAAGTTCTGGAATGAACTCGAGCTCAGGCAGCATGTTTGGGTCATTTTCACAGGCGCGGAGTGAAATGTTCTCCATTAAAGTGCTCCGTCTGGCGTAATCCCTGCCTGAGGTGAAACTACGTCAGGAGGATTTACAAGCTCCCAACTCTGAATCCTCACAGTGACAAGAGGACAGAAGAGAAAAATAACAGTGCCAGTTTGCGCCCTTGATTGGAAGCACATTTCTCCTTGGTGTCGAGAACCAGCATCTGTGGAAATTAAAAGGACAAACAGAGTCGAAACTCACCCTGAAGAGAGAGCGTTTGGCCGCGACGCTCAGCTTGGCCCGTTCATCGAGCTTCTCCTCGTCAGCTACAGAGGGACAGGGACGTGGCACGTTGGTGGGTCAGTCATCACAAGCTCATGCTGCCCGACTAAAACATTACTCTAACTCACATGATGCAACCATACAAGCGTGGAGTCTGCACTGGTATGAAGTGTGTAAAATCATGTTTTTAATCAGTTTTCACATTAAAAACAATTATGTTTGCAGCATCCCCCTTTAGGCAAATCAACAAGATTCAACAAAACTGTATTCATCCTGTTGTGAAGTACGATGACAGACCTTCTCTCTTCTCTGAGCACCAGTATGTAAGTGTAATGTACTTTAAACTCTGTTCACCATCATAATGTTGACCTTCATTTATTAACTGGCAGCCTCATCTGCAAAGACAAACTACTATTCCTATAGCTGGTGTCACCGGGGAGATTATATGCAGAGCTAGACAGGTGTAAGACACCGCTGCTGTATCATGCGCACATTCTCTCTCTGCAAGACATATGACATGACATCACCCAGAAACTATTCCCTTTGACTGACGCCGCTGTGCTGAGCGCTGCTCCCTCTAATTCTCGTCAGTAAAGAGCATCCCGGCTCAGTGTGTGCTTATAAGAAGCAGATGAGCTGAATCTGCCCTCGGTGAGGCGGCTGTGCTTTTCTGCTACTGTGAGTCGCGGTAATGACTCCATAAACTCTATAAACTATAAAACGCTTCAAAATGTTGCGCGTTCCCATTAAAAGAAAAGAGAAAATCAGCTCCTAAGAAAAGGAGATCTGAGTCATTTGGCCTCCGCCCTCATGTCTATTCCTGGAGCTTTGATATAAAGCCACTGGAAAGTCACATTTTAATCGTTTGTGGCTGGCTCCAGATAATCACATCGATTATGTTGTTTTCACTGGCAAACGTGAACATCGGGGAACGTCACAGATATCGTTTAAAGCTATCAGAGTACGGACCAGTAGACGGCTGAAAACAGTATGTCTGTAATGATCCAACATTCAAATTCACTCAGTGTTTTTCCCCATCACTGCGATGTCCCAGCTCAGCCCGTCCCGAAACAAAAGAGTGATGAAAATGAATTCACTCGGAGAGCTGTGCTGGTATCAATTACGGCTCAGTCACTTTTTGTTGATGAAATACCACACCAATGTTGGGAACTTAATAGTTATGAGTCGTGAAACTAAAGATGATTTGATTCACAACAAAACTGCCTCACTTTTACTCTCATAAATGTTCCACTGAACATTATGCAACTGAAGTCCCGGCCAAGCAATCGCATTGGTCAAACACATGCTAATAATTCCACCGAGGCAGGCCATGCTTAATCTATTACTACAACCAACACGTGAGCACAGAGGCTACGGTCCATGGGCTCTATTTTTATTTGATGTGGACCAACACACATGCTTGCATTCCATATTGACTATGTAAGGCTACACAATAATATATTATGCTCTGGAAATCAAGCTCTGCCCTCAAACAATGTTCCAAGACACGCTGTGGAAAAAAAAAAAAAAAAAACACTCACCTTCAGTGGAAGCAAAATCTGAACTCACACAGGACCTTTGAAAGAGCAGAAAGAAAGAAGAGTCAGCAAAATCTCTTGGTGTCCATGCAACAAGGCATAACTCGGTGATGATCAAAAGTGGGTGAGCGACCAGGGATGGGACAGAGAGAAAGCTCAGTGAAAGCAGTCGTTTCTGGTGTGCTGGAAATGTGACAGCCAGTGTTAGAAGAAATGAAAAGGGCGAAACCAGCCGAGCAAAGCGGACTAAGTTGGAGAATTACACGGCTTTACAGGAGGCTGCCTGGTTCCACGGTCTCAGGGAGTGATTACCAACAAAGGCCGATTCATGCTTTCTTGGTATGGTCACATGTGATGTCCACTGCCAAGGCCCAATCAGAGAGACCTTTGGCCTTTAAGCTTCCCCCGTTCGCTAATGTTGTTAGAGTGAGGGGCAAAATCAAGGAGAAAGAGACGTATGCATGTCTGTGACCCGTGGTATACTGATCCACCTCATGGTATTAATGTGCATAAGGATTTGCTAATTTGGTTACAGTGCACTAAAACAGCACATACTTCATGATTGGTCAACGCAGTGCACTAAGACCTGGTTAGAATCAACATTAAAATCAAAAAAAGGAAAGAAAGTAACATTATGTAATGATTGCTATGACATGCATGATCACGTGGACCGGCGTTCTTCACTCTCAGCCATGCGTTCTCCAGTCCAGAGCAGTACCTATCAGTCTCCTGGCGCTCAGCAGAAGTGATGGGCTGCGTCCTAAACCTCTCTGAGGTCTTTCTACTCTCCCCGGGATAGATATACTGCCGGGGCCTGCGCCCCCTGTCCCCTCTCCAAGGGGCGCCGTAGCCCGCGGGTGCCCTGCCCCCCTCCACCTCACTGGAGGGACCACCCAAGGAGAGGGACCAACAGACAGAGGACCCAAAATAGAGAGAAAATACAGTTTTGTAAGGGAGAGATAGAGAGGGACGGGGAGCAACGGTGGAACAGGTTTGACTCTTCAGTCACACCCCTGGTTTGACAATCGAGTCTATGAGCAGGGTCATGCAGATGTATCAAAGCATGCGCGCCTGTTCATTGGCCCCAGGTAGTAACTGAACAGGTCCCAGTGCCAATTAAGTAGAACAAACATCACACTGTAGGAGGCTGAGAGTTAGGTGATTACTGCGTGAGTGTCATTTGTACAGATTAGAAACTCTGATGTGAACTTCACATCAGGCTTAGTTGGTTGTTAGTCGTTCAGTAGCCAGCCGATGTTAGGTGACAAGCATCAGTGCGACTTCCACAGCGGCGGCAAAGCGCTTTACTTTGCTACCTACAGCTCGTTCCTGCGGCTGGTCGGAGGGGTGGTGGCGCTCTCCATGTAGGAATGTCTGAGCTGGGCCACAGACACCCGGGGGTCTTGGTGACTCTCTCCGTTACTGACACCGTCGCCCTGGCTGACCTCCTGCAGGTTGTGGGTCTGGTGCTGCAGCTCCCTTTGACTGGGACCGTGTGGATCCCCAGTCTCGGACATGGAGCGGCTCAGGGCTTTGCTGGCGGCGGAGCTTCCTGGGGCTGCATGTGGCATCCTGGGCTGGATGTGTGTTGCGGCCGCCCCTTTGTGGATATAAAAGGCGCTGTCCCACTCTCTGGGCCTGCCCTCTCCTGCCTGCTGACGGGGGGCATGCTCTGCGTCGTCCCACCTGGCTCTTCCTCTGTGTCTTTCTCTCGCAAGGTCCTCTGCCTCGGCCTCTCTTGCATGGCTCAGGGTTTGCGCCTTGGACATCCCGAGGTCGTCGCCCCCTCTTCCTCTGCGCGGGTCCTCGGTGCTCCTCTCCCTACGACGGATCTCCGAGGGCAACACTGCTTTCCTACTTCTAAGAAGGCCCTCTGTCTTCACATCCTCTGTCTCTTCAGTCTCTTCCTCCTGGCCCTGCTGCTGCTGCTGCCCACCTCTGGATGTGGGACCAGAGGCCATGGAGAGGTAACTGGGACAAACAACAACTTCTTGTCCTCCTGTTTGCCCAGGTCGTGTGAACTGCGCCCTGGTATGATGGTGGAGCTGGGGGCTCGGTGGGTCCGCGTGGTAGCGTGTAGAAGACTGGGACGGGTGCTGAAATTGTCTGCAGTATGCCGGTGCTTCTGTAGCATTTCCCAGCTCTGGGCTCCTCTGGCGGCCCTCCTCTCTGGCAAGTCTCTCCCTAACTCTGATTCTTCAAGGAAACAAAGGTCTGGTTAACATTTTCACAACAAGAACAGACACAGCCTGCCTCTGTCCGAAAATGACTACTGACTTTTATTTTGCTTGATCGTCACTCCCTGTATTTAAAGATATATAAACTGATATTTTCAGAATAGATTATGTTACTTATCAGTTTACATGTGAGCTGTACTATACACGTTTATAGGATACTTTAATGAAAAAAGGGATTTATGCAATTTCAGCTTCTTGTTTCTTTTTTTCTGTCTGTATTATCCAAACATTATCAACATTATGTGCAAAAAATATGCACATATAAATATATAATTCTTATTTTACTCCTATTTTTATTTTCTTAATTTTGGAATAATTTTTAACTGGGGGATGCAAACAGGAAGTATAATACTGCCGTGGAGGCATCAAAGCTACACCCAAAGCCCCACTTGTTTACAATTGAGTAAATTTGCAGCATTAAAATGAGCAATTATCACTGGATTACTTTGAAACTGCAGAAAAAGGTCCAACTCTACTTGACACAAGGGGTTTTAGCATTGTTACCAAAACTCTAACTGTATTTAAGAAAAAAAAATGATGCTAACTACAAACACAGGCCCCAAACCCACCCTCACTGATGTGAGGTCAAAGAAGCAATGCTGCACTATCATTCCCCAGTGTTTTAGCCTTCATTAGTATGTTTAATGATAGGTTCTTTAACCATCTGTTTTCACACGGGGATTAAACTCAACACACGGGAACACACTGAGCATGAGAAATGAAGTTATGGTCCAAAGCGAAAGGCAAGAAGGAGCTGTGACAGTGAGGAGGAGGATGGATGAGGCGATGTCAGCGGACTGTCAGAGCTCAAAAGCAGAGATTCTTAAACGTTCGTGTCTTCTCATCAGCCCAGGACCCAAACTGAGCCAACAGCAGGAGTTTCACTCTAAAGGATGAGTGGATTAACGAAGGCAACAGTATTTGGTCCTGTCCTGACCCACAGTTTAAGAACCGCTGCTCATAGGGGGTTGATGCGTTTCAGTGAGTCCAGCTCAAATGGGAGCACGGCAGGGGATAATGGTGGGGAGACGCAACCAGCCTGGGTGTACCTCGACGGCCAGTTGATGAGGGTGTGGGTGTCGCCCTCGGCGTCAGTCTGGAGGAACCAATCAGTGCTCGGCATCGCCCTCGCACTGCGCCAGTGGAGAGCCAGCGGGAGACACGACAGTGAGTGATGGAGCGGGTGGGGAAGAGTCAAGAGTGTTCCGCTCGTTTCGGTCACGCCACGACATTACACGCATCGCTGACTTCACATTGAGCCTGACCAGAGTGAGAATGGGCTGGGACGCTAGCAGGATCCTACCAGGAACAACAAGTTCAACTGCCTCTTATTGTGGTTTTCGGGGATAGGCATCGCCCAAACAAAACAATAATAAATTCATTGTTAAATGTTTTTATAAAGGAGTCAGAAGAAGTTCAGTCAGGCCTGATCGACTGCAGCAGATATTCACAGGAAATGCAATCTCACTCCTCTGCAGCCAAAAGGCAGATGAGTCACCCTGGCCCTCTGATGCTGGGTAAAGACAGTCAGTCTGAACTGTTTCATTACACACAGGCTCCCTCAGTCCTAAACAAACAGAGGGAGAGAGAGGACTGGAGGGGGAAAGCATTTCATGAACTGAATATTGTCTTCTGTGTTGGCGGGAGCAGCGGGACAAAACGGTTAAATCAGAGGGCAATGTTACCGCCTCCACAATGATCCTCGGGCTAAAAAAGGTGTCCGATCCATTCAAGTGGATCCAAATGGATCTGAGCATCAGCTGCGATCACGTGGGTCATCCTGGTAGCTGAACAACTGCTGCATCCCGAGTTCCCCCCCCAGTTTCCTGTCTGACTCTACACTGTCCTATCTGACAGAGCAAAAGAAATACCCCTCAAAAACCTGTAAAGATAGAATAATGACATCATCGTTTTGGTGGTCAGTCTGGTTCGACAGCCTCTTGGATCAGGTCTAATGATCCTCAGGTCTGTTTGGGTTGGGTTTGGGTAAGGCAGATTTTCTACACAAACGCACAATATGCTGTCAAAATGATATTTTCCGGTGCTACATGTAATAGGCAGCAGGAACATTAACAATGTTTAAAAAAGGATGGCCTCTGTTTGAAACGTTTTACCACTCGACATCCCAACATTTACAGTTGATGTCACAAGTGAAGGGGGTGCTCTCCTGTTCGGCTTCTTTCCCATCAGGCTTCAGCGGTCTTGATCAAGCCCAGCTGTGGGTCAGAGATCTGAGTCCCACTGAGCCGCCCAGTAACACAACACCTCCCCTGCCCCACAGGCGCACACACGTGCGCACACATGCCAAGTTTTAAAACCTGAGAGAGGGGGCAATGAAGACAGGAGCAGGGACAGATAGGGAACAAAAGGCCTGCTCGGACGTGGAATCGTCTTCACCCGGTCTTTAGCAGCAGCTTGTTACAGCAGAAATAATGAAGGGAGATATAAAGTGGTGCAGATACGATCTGTGCTGTGAGCAGTGGAGCCAAAAACACTGGTTTAGTGCTCAGCCTCTGCAGCAGCAATGAGTCTATCTGACCGAGATGAAACACAAGCTCTGCTGGATAATAAACATCTGCTGCCGGAGGTCGTTAGAGTCTGATGATGAAGACGCAAAAGTTGTCCTTCTGAACCTAGTGTAAGAATACACATACATCACACTCAGTCATGTATTTAATAAATGCTTTACTTAGTTCGGACTGGAAGTGCGACTCAGCGCTGGCTGAAGAGATTAAAGATAATTCCACTTTATTACAGTTTGGGCCTTAAGTGTGTTGTTCCGTTCATCCTTTCAAATAACTTTACACAAAGCAAAAGGAATCACTGTGATGTGGGACGAAGATAACGCTGCGAAACTTTGGAGCTGGACGTGGAGTGGACTATGAGGAGATAATAACATTAATGTCACATGAATCCTCGTGACCATGCGCATGGGGAAAAGCATCATTTTGACTTAATCTCTCACTGCACAGTAAGCTGCGTGGGCGTGTGCCAGGGCCGGAGTAACAAACTCTGAGGGCCCCCTGAACATTTAACACCAGAAACGGGCCTGTGTGAACTGGAGCACTACACTGTCCCAGGGTTGGAGAAGCTAGAACTACATTTCAGGGCATTCACCATTGGCAACTCTGATGTTGATTTCTAGATTGCAAGTAATCAGATTACCAGATAAGATAATTGTCATACAGACAATTAAAAGCCCCCAATGGCCTGGGGCTGCTGGACAGTTGCCCGCTCCCCCAAATCAAAGTCGAACCAGGAAGTCTACAAACTGTGATGGATGTTAAACTGTGTGGGTAACAATCGTGGCTACAAATACCAATACAGTACAAATACAGAGCTGTAATAAAATCTAAGCGCATCTTTTCGGGTGGCTCTTTGAACTCTGGTTGGTGAACTGCTTGAACAGGAGCCTATTGCGTGTGAGAGTGTGGGATCAGCTGCAGAACTGGTGGTTTACGTCCTCCAAACAGCCTTGGTAATAACAAAATTGCAAAAACTTGGAGCAGTCAGTGTTCCTTTGGGAATTTAAAAAGTACAGCAATTTGCTATTCTCACCCGATCCACCTGAAACCTCTGGAATAGGAACAGAACACACACGCACACTTTGTATTAATCTCCCTGCATTGTGCAAGCCCAGCTGTACGACTCGGTGGGAGTTGGTCTGCGCTCAAAGATTGTTCCAGAACAAGCTCAGGTTACCTGACCTGCTGTGAAACCACAGTTCTGCCAACAGGACGACCTTGGACATGCGTGGATGAGAAGAGGGACAGAGACAGGGGGGTAGAGGGGTAGAGGGGCAGAGGGATTTAGATGGATAACGCTGTAACAGCAAATCCATCTATTAAAGAGAATGATAAAGCGGAATTCTGGCCCACATGGAAACCATGCCCGAACCCTATGGATGTGAAGGAAAGCTGGGGTCTGGACCCGACTCTCACAGAAACAACTTAATATGAACTGTATTTCGTAAATTTTAGATGACTCAGGAGAGAAAGTGCTTGGGATAAAATAAAGGATAAAAAATGAAGTCACTCACCCCTGTCTGCTGAGGATGTTGTGGGACTGCTGCTCGATGAAGAGGTCTCCCGGAGACGTGGCGTGTTTAGGCGAGGAGAGGGAAGGTTGTCTGCTCAGCTTGGGTGAACTAGGTGGCATCCCTGTGACTGGATAGTCCCTGGCAGGCAGCCTGGCAGCTGAGGACAATGACGTCACATCCATGTATGAGGAGGAGGAGGACGGCGGCTCGGGAGGAGCAGCCCTGCGGTGGTTCTCCAGGTTCATCAGCCTCTCCCGCTCCGAGAATGAGTCCACCCTGGTTCGGCCCATCTCGTAGCCCGGCTCGCTGTGGCCGTGGTGCGACGCGCTGCGCCCGGGCCTCGGGCTGGTGGCAGAGGCGCTGGTGTAAGCAGTCAGGTTGATGTCTCGCCCTTCCTCCCCCACAGAGTCCCCTCTGGGTCTCTTCTCTGAGCCTTCGGACTCCTTGCGGGTGCGAGTGTAGCGGGAGGGATAGTCCAAGTCGGGCTCCTGATCCAAGGAGATGCCGTAGCGCTCGGCCAGCTGCCGGCGCCGCTCCGCCTTGTAGCGGGCGATCCGTTCGGCCTTGGACTCCAGCTCGAGGCCGCCGCTGGTGAGGCCTGAGCTGTAGTTCGGCTCTGTGTGGATGGAGGACGGAGGGTCGGGCCTACATCGAGCCCTGGATTTTCGCTCTGGAGCCGTCGGCTGCATCTCTGGGCTTTCGAAGCCCTCCACGCCATACCGCTGGACTGTAACTAGGACACAGACCGTCAACCCAAGTCAGTAAACGCATATAAGCGCAGGAGACACAAAATATGACCCAGGATTGGACATGTCTCACCACCGCAGGGTTCACAGGGGTCGGAGGCCCTGGTGTATCTCGGTGTGTCCTCCTCTAGAAGCCGATTGGCCACCAAGCTCGGCAGCAGAGACGGATGCACCTCAGCCTCGATGCCCTCCAACCGCCGAGCAATACGCTCCTTTCTACACACACAAAAAAGAAGACGATGTAGTATTATGCTCCTCGAAGCTGCGGTAATAAAAATGTTTCATACATGAAGCATCACCATCTTACCTGTTCATTTCCCAGTCACTTGTGCTTGTGGTAATGCCTTCAAATCGTTTCCTCAATTCAGACACTTAGGGAGGAATAAAAAAACAGGATTCTGTTAAAACTCGATAAAAACGTCTGTTTTCGTAGTGGTGATGGCAAAGTAGTGGTGACAAACCATACTGTTCCTTAAAGAGAGTCTTCAACCACCTAAGCAAGACAGTTTGTAAGTATGAAAATCAAGGCAGCAGAATCAGAGACATTGTCCTTTTTAAGTGACAGATTCTTTGTGAAGACCTGCTGTGGACATTTACAGATTAGATCTGGATAGCACTTTTGTTTTCTTTTGTAATGTGCCTAATCAAGATTGTGCTGCCTCTTATTTAAAGGGTTGGGGTTTGACAGCTGTGGGCTTTTGTTGGCTGAGAGGGCAGAAACATGCTTTTTTTAAAAACTTTATTCAATCAATTTTAAACTCTTTACAACAAGAAAACTCCAACTGTCAGATTTCCTGGTATATTTTCCAGACAGGATATCAAGAATGAAAAGTGCTGGATTCAGAGTCAAATCAATAACAAACTTTATCTGAGTATTTTTTTTTGTAAATAATACAATTTCAGAAAATACCAATATATAGAAATATGATAATAGGTCAGAACACATCAGATTTAAAGGGGCAGAGGAGACGAAAATGGCGATGAAAGCTATAAAGCCACACGAGACGCAACAGTCTTTTCGTCTGTGCTGATCGCCCAGAAAATGAGCAGCTTTATTTTTGGTTTTATCCATTCTATCATTTCTCATTGCACAAGTCTTAACTCATAAGGAGCTATAATATAATGTGGCCTTCAGCGGCTCATGGAACCATGATAGAGCATTCACCACGCGGGAGGATTCGACAGACCCACAAACCTCCGCAGGACCATATCTCTTTATGGGGCCTACATTTTGTATTAAATGGACCCTGTAGAGAGTCTGCAGAGGTTCAAACTGTGCAACATGTGAGAACTGAGCTTGTAGAAAAACTGGTTTTAGCTTGACATGTGTCCACCTGGCAAAGGGGCTGCTGTTGCACAACAGTGACTTTCAAAAACCTGGGAAAGTTGACATTATGAGGGCTATTTGCAAGCAGGCATAAATAAATAAATAAATAAATAAATAAAAAAAAACCCTTGCTCTGCTCACCTTTGGGGAGGTTGGCCAAGAGACTAACATCTATATCCTTGGTGCTTTTGGCCGGGTCGTCTTTTTCGTCGAAGGAGAATTCTTTCTGGAAGCTGAGGGGTGCAGGAAAAATACCAGCTGTTATTGAAACAGGGCTGAGCTGTGGGAAAGTGGATTTGTTTGCCGGCCCACAGCATGGGCAGTTGCAAGGGGGCTCTCTCTCAGTGAATCCGAAGCTGATCAAACGGCCATCCGCGTCGTTAAAAAAAAAAGGCGGCCGGGAACGCGCTGGTTCGCAAGGAGGCTCGTCCATCAAGCGGCGGGTTACGGGTGAAGTTTTCTATCCCCTTGTATTTATCGAGAAAATCACGAGAGGGCTTTAACCCCATCGCGCCATCTGTCTCGAGCCGATAAACAGAAAATGTCTCTCTGAGAACATGCTGGAGTCATTTATGACTCAAGACCACAAAAGTTGCACCACAGTGTAGAAGAACTGGCAGCAGATTACTGAAATGAAGAAATCCTCCAGAATTGAGAAAACATGACTGCGTGGTTTTGTCCGTTGCAGCATCCACGGGGCCGCGGACACACTGATGCACAAAGACAGAACCGATTCTTCCCCCATCACAGCAGCATCTGTTTTCGTGAGTAAATATCTCCCAACAGGCACATTCCTACATACGGACAGTGTTTCCAAGTCAAGGCCGCATTCGCACAGTTTGGCACAGACTCGTGTCACAGTGCTCCGTGTCCTCCCGGCCATTAAAAACAAAAGGAGACTAAAAAGGTGCGAGTGTGATGGAGTGCTTGACGCCCAGCCAACGGCGCGATGCGGAGCAATCGCGCAGAGCAGCAGAGAGCTTTCAACTGTTTTGCTGCGGAGCACAAGCAGCTGATCTTTTAGGCTTGGCCGCCGGCCCTCGTCTGAAACGCACAAACTCTGGCCGTTACACTGCTATGTCTTTGAGGAGGTGTGTCGGGGATATCTGCACGCAGCTTTGTTTGAGCCCAGGACAGGGCTCCGAGGTCAGCCCTCTGAGGACGAAACGAGTTTTCTCGCGAGCGGGAAATGAGTTTAACGTCAGTGTGCGTCCAATTAAATCTGCGCTGATCTGCGATTGTGATACCCCTGTGCAACCACGTCTGCAGATATCAACTTGTATGCTTATCACTGCATCTTCTGTAGCTTTCTCATCATCAATGCCCACTTCACACTGGTCGTCCAGCTGGGCGGAGGCAAAAGCATGCTGGGTTTGTACTTCTCTCTCGCCTTCTTGGTCTTTTATTCGTCACGCAGCTATTTGTGGCGCCTTTCATGTCCAACTTGTAAAAGAACCAGAGTTACGAAAGACGTTTTGCTATTCGTCAACCCAATTCTCATATCATTGGCCTATATAACTTTACAATCATCATACGGTAGCGTCAGTCAATCATCACAACGTTTTACTCATCAACATCACTGGAAACCTTTCAGAAATACAGAGGGCGATGGGAACAACATCCCCACTGTGGTTGCAGCAAGGTGGGCAGTGGACCCACTTCCTTGTCAGCTGATTTAGCTGCTGGTTTGTTTATGTGGCTGTTAGTGTGGTTCTTCGTTGAACCCGTCGTACGGTACCTGCGCGTCAGAGAATTAGCAGGAAATGCAGGAGGACGGTTACGTTTCCAAAAATGAAGTAATAAAGTACACCACTGGTGCAGTTTTCCCCGAATGCCACTATATGATGAATGAGGATGAGAATAATTGTGCTACAGTTACTCTGCAGGTTGCCACGACAGCTGCAGGGCTTTCCAGTGATCTCTGTGTATATTTTTGGGCCGGCCGAGTGTTTTGAGGTGATTTCTGTTGAGCTGGGGTGTTTTGGAAAGCTCCTCCAGAGTCCGCTTTTCCAAACGTCTCTGACGCCGTTAGTGAGTCAACTGTTAAAGTCGATAAATACCAGAATTTACATTTAGGGGGGAAAAGGCAATGATTGTGGGAAACGGATTTCACGTTCAACATGATGATGAATATAACAAGCTACTGGGACTTGATGTGTGGAAACACACTGCTTGGGAAATCAGTGAAATCACTGTAGCTGAAGAAAGTGAGTTTTAGGCAGTTTCCAGTAATAGTATCTGCATTGGTCTGAACAACCCGAATGAAAAACGATGACGCCAGACTCTTCCGCGTGGCGTCATTCTTATTTAAACGATTAACTCATTTGTCTTTAACAAAAGTGACCTACGCATGAAATGTGCTCAAAGTGTCGATGCATGTTACCTCAAAGCTCTCTTCTGCAGCAGTCTGGGATTGCTTAGTTTTATGGGGGTCTCAGTCCCAAGTCCTGTGGGCAGAAGAGAAGAATAACATTTAGTCGTGTCGCACTCTTCATTCAGTTGTAGCTTTTACTGAAAAGACAAACACTGCAGCTAGTTATTTTAAATTCGACCGGCCAGCCTGTCTGCAGGTCCTTGGCACAGACCCGCATTAATTAAGTGGGCTTCCACAGAGAAAACAAATGATGTGGAAAACAATAATCCGCCTGCCTGACTGCATCACATCAAACAATAAGTGATCTGTGTGGTAAAAAGGCCGACCTCCACCCCCGCGACCATCCTCAGACACACAAATCATCTCTGCACTTACGTCCGGAGACAGTGACCGTCTCCATCCTAAGTAGGAGTCTACGGGCTGCTTGCCTGAGGTCATAGCTGGTCTGAGTGCGTGTCGCTGCCTGAGACGCACGTGAGGCTGCAGTGCGGTGAAGCTGAGGTGGTGCCAGATGGAGCCCGGCTCATCATTGTCTCTGGGCAGCATTTCTGCACCCGCCATGAATACAGATAGGGCACAGCACGAGGAGACGGAGGAGCCATACCATTCCAATTCCCAAAACCTCACACGCGCGCGCTGTAACGACGCTATGTGATAAAACTCAATTAGACACACGAGACGCAAACGTCTGGCCTAATAAAGTCTGGTATCCGTTGGGAAAATGGCCAGAGTCAGTAAACAAGAGGAGAGCGTGATGTAAACACCTGCCTACAGAGAGATGAGACCTCATTAACAAAGAGCACTGGCGTGAGTGGGCATTTCAGCATCGCCCGCAGTCTTGTGAGGTGTTTTTTTGGAGCATCCCTTTAAAAGGAATGTCTGCCTCACTCAGTGACTCCAAACCTCAAACGTGTGGTTTTGGCTGCCCTAGGACCTCAGAGTGGTCGGAGGCGTGCAATTTCAGGACAAACATGTGGTCCCACTTCCATCCCCTCCAAGTTCAACTCGGGGCCGCGGGACGCCCTCCGACTCCCCCGCTGCTCCACCCTAAACCCCTAACCTCTCCCTGGAGTCTGCCCCCCCAGTTACCAGATCTGTTAGTCCCTATTAAGGATGTTTGGGTTGATGCTTTAAATCCCTCCTACTTGAGCCAAACATCGTTTGAGAAGAAAGAAGGCTTATTTGGAGAGGGCAGCGCGCCTGGTCGTGTTTGGGGAGAGGCGCATATTGTTTCAGCTGGGCGGAATACAGCTGGTGAAAACGGGGCTGGTTCCATGCGACCCTCGGATGACGAGCCCAGGTCACCTGAACCGATGGTGTTTTTCTGCCGCAGCCCCGAGCGTACGCATCCTCACTCAACTGCCGAGGATAAACATACAGTGCAGCGAGCTGAAACCCCTACCTGCAGCACGTGCCTCAACTTTCAGCTTTCTTGGCTCATTCTTCACTCCTCTCACCGACAGGTCACATGTCAGTGAAGTATCATACACTGTTATTTTCAGGATATGTTGTTATCAATATCAAATTTCTTAAGCGTTTTTTTTCCCTATTATTTTTAAGAAGATGTATATGGACACTGGTCCTGGACTGAGATCTCGCACACTTTCATAGAAAGAGCAATAATAGTGGCCATCATAACTATGAATCATCACACAGGAGATACTTACAGTAGAGGTCAATCCATCACCACAACATGTTATTCACTCTCTGGAGTGACAGGAACAACATCCCCACTGTGGTTGTAGCAAGGTGGGCAGTGAACCCCACTTCCTTGTCAACTTGCCATCTGATTTACCTGCTGGTTTGTTGGTGTGGTTCTTCAGTGATCCGGTTTACAGTAGGTGCGTGTCAGAGAATCAGCAGGAAATGCAGCACAGCAGTTAACGTGTGCAAATTTCCAATGATAATATGGTACAGTACGCCGCTGGTGCAGTTTTCCCCGAATGCCACTATATGATGAATGAGGATGAGAATAATTGTGCTACAGTTACTCTGCAGCTTGCCACGACAGCTGCAGGGCTTTCCGGTGATCTCTGTGTATATTTTTGGGCCGGCCGAGTGTTTTGAGGCGATTTCTGTTGAGCTGGGGTGTTTTGAAAAGCTCCTCCAGAGTCCGCTTTTCCAAACGTCTACGGTAGAGTCGACCGCTATCGTGACCACCAGTCGTACGCATCAAAAATATGAGAATAACACCCAAGTTGATGCGTACCAGAGTTTACCCTTAAGTAGGAGCGTGAAACAAAACCAGATGTCAATGTAAAGGTTAATTGGCTGCTAGCATGAAATAATAACAGCATTTGTCCCTGGGGGGGCAGCTGTCTGAGGCTGTTGTTAGGTCTTAAATATTAAGTTCTCACAACAACCCAGACCTGTACTCTTTTTACACCTCATACAACCCATACAAAGTGGCATGTGGCAGATCAGGGGCGATCCCCCACCCCCCCTCCCCTTTCCAGACACAGGCATTAAAACCTGGGCAATGATCGCAGATGTCACAGAGCCTTTGATGCTGGCTGTAACCTACAGAAACACCACGGCTGCTATGGCCGCAAGGGGATTGTGCCGGGAATTCCTCAGCACCGTGCTCCGCGTGTGCCGACGGGGCCGTAAAAGCGGCACCATGCTGGTAAAACATGGTGGGGGGGGGTGATTTCATGATCCAGTGGAGTGTCATTTCGGCTCTGAAGGGAGCGAAGCCTTTTGTGTGAAGCACACAGAAACTAAACCCGTCTTTGGGAAGCCTCTGCGCCGATGAGCTCGAAGGTCAAACCTTCACCGCGCTACAAGTAAACAAAAAGAAAGCTCGCGCAGGTGTCAATCAAACGGCGATGTTTACATCGCGTCTGATCGCATGTCCAAGCTGAGACACAGGATTAACTTCCATTCCTGGGATTACAGCGAGCCCAAGAGGAAGCGTGTCGCTCTGACTACATTACATCACACCACACGCGCATGTGCGTGCGCGAGTCCTGACATCCCCGCCAACGGTCGCCCACCTTCACCCTGCTAACTCCAACTGTAACCAAAGCCTCAGCAGGAGAGGCTTAAGAAGTAAAGCATTAAAAAACAAAACCCAAACAGATGGAGAATCAGAAATTAGGTGAGACCCAGACTGTAAACAGTAGACTTAACAAAATGATGCGACAATAAGCCAATTAGCTCTTTAACACTGCTGAGTATACAGGCAGCTCAGTCTCCAACTCTATCGTGGGGAGGGAAGGGAGAGCAAAGGAGCATTACGCCGACGCATCGCACCCCTCAAACAAGCTTCAACGCACGCCCCGTTCCCGCATGAAACTGTGGGCCACCTGTTGTCCATTCCCAGCCAGTGAGGCACGGAGGAGCCAGATCTCAGCACTCAGCTCTCACTCAGTGCAGACTATTACAGAACCAGGGTGGGAATGAGAAGCAGACACGGACCTGCTGCACCATCGTCTGGGCCGGATAATATAATCTGTAAATTGTACAAACAATAAATCTATCCGTAAATGTGTTTTGTTACATTGGTCCACATGAGTTCCTCTCTCGTGCTGACTCACTTCTCTAGTTTGCTCTGACTCATTACAGTGCAATGGGACTTGGACCTGTGCTGAGGCCAGAAAATGACATAGCAAAATGTGTCCACCCGCCTTGAGAAATGTTTTTCTTGAAGCTTGTGGACTTCATGACTGCTCAGGGGGCCTGTCTTTTTTAAAAATAGATTTTTCCTGTATTCAGCTGTTTACTTTCCAAAGCAATAACGCACCATTTAAACCAGAGATAATGAAGAAGGGGGAAAAGTTCTTGAACTACCTAGTAGAGACTAAACTCTTTCTGAGCTGCGAAGCATTGAAACAATTCACGGAGTTGTTCCAAAAGTGTTATTTATTAATTTGAAACCTATTAGCTTTGACGCTGCATCACTACAAAAACACATGAAGTCAACTTGTGTCTCATCCCCGTCCACAAACAGCTGCTCTTTTTTTCTGTGGAGCTGTTTATGCTCCCAGAGAGGAGGAGTTGGCTCTCTCTGTTTGGACATCTCCACCTCTCCGCTGCCTCGAAGATGCACCATCAAGACGGCTTGCAAACCACCGGGTTAAAGTTCACTCACATTAATTACCCAGCCCCTGTGCACAAATGCGCACCAATGTAAAGCAACTGGAAGCGTTCATCAATACATGCAACTGCACTTAACTATGAGTCTCTGTGGCTGCAGAGCACAGAAATAGCCACCTCCCTACGACAGCCCTCTGCACTGTTAAAAGTCCCTTGTCTCTGCTACGTAGTGTCCTTGGAGGCTACAGCTGCAGTGCAAGGACAGCTGCGTGGAAAGCAGGACACTCAGCACAGGGGAAGGGAGTCTGCAGTTCGCTGCTCGCCAACTTTCAACGGCTCAGATTCCCAGATCCACGACCAGAGTAACCTGTCCCCAAGCCTCCAGTCTGAGCTCCAAAAAAAGCCAAAGAGCCCCAGGTCGCTGTCTTACCTTGGCTGCAGAACTTGACGTGAGTCAGGTAATTCGAGAGCCACGGGTTCCGGTACATTTCGGCCACAGAGGAGGGGGACAGAAGGTGAGACAGGAAAGAAGTGAAAGAGTCAACGACGGGGTAGAGAGAGGGGCAGCTGCCTAAAAGATGATGCAGCTACAAAAACAGTCCGTGAGTGTTCCGGGACAGACAGAGAGGGAGAGAGGAGGGAGGCAGGTAGTGTTAGAGAGGAGGGAGGGAGGGAGGGGAGAGAGCGTCAGAGAGAGAGAGAGAGAGAGACGTCCCAGCCGCAGTGCCGGCACAAGTGGAGGTGGTCCTGGTAGGCAAACAGCAGAGCGGTGAAGCTGTGGCTGCAGCCCTGCCCCTCCTCAGATCCACTCCCCCGCTCCGGTTCCTCTCACGAACCACTGAGGGCTAACCAGAGCCCACTACAGCGACAACAACCTGCAGGGTAAAAGCCGCTCAGCGTGGGCTAAGCTCATTATCCAAGGCAAGCAAATTAGGCCCCATCCCTACTACGGATCTGGAGTGTCCCGCGCGACAGAACGAGCCTCGCAGGCACAGAGAGCAGGAAAAAAGAGACAGAGACAGTTAGGAGTGTCCCAGGAGAGTGCTGCCTTCCCCTGGCTCGCACACTCGGCCGGGATGCCAAAAGAAACCATTGCAGAGCGTGGGGGGGGGGTCGAGCACGAAAAGGGTGGGTAAGATGGGAGGGGAAATAAAGTGAGCGGGGGAAGAGGCGAAAGTTAAAATCACCCTCTCAGCCAGATGAGAAATTCCAGTCATCTCTCAGAGGGGACAAAATAAAAGGATCAGCGTGCAGAGAGGGGAGGGGAAGAGAGGGGAGGGGAGGGGAGGCGGGACGAGGTAAGAAAGATCCAGTCAGAGTCAAGAAGAGAAGGAGAGGGATTGTGGAAATGGAGAATTCGAGCTTTGCCATGTCCACTTGTGTTAAAAACGATGTTGACAATTCTCCTTTAAATGCTCAGCAAAGGTTTCCCCGTGTCCCAAAGCACACATAAATGGATACTCCCTGCACGTCGTGATGCCTATCTCCACACACACACACACACACACACCTGACCCATACATCAATGTGACAAAGACGTGCTTATCATTGCCCCGAGTGGACACTGCAGGGACGTTGGCACGGAGCCCAACGCCGCTTTTCAGAGCAGTATCTTATCTTTTGGCAGCGTACAGAGCAAAAAGCTGTCACCGCCGGACACGCCGGCGCCGACACAAAACAGATCTACGGATGGAAGCGGACGCAAATGTAGCGTTTCCCGCCGCGATCAGAAAACACCTGCTGCCCTTTCCACAGCTCGCGGATCTCAGCGGACTTCTTCGAAACGGATCCTCAATCTAAGCCAGGCTGGTCGTTGGACTGTTTCGACGGTGCCGGCGCAGAGGGGGCTCGTCGCGTCATAACGTTTGTCAAAATCACATAAATTCTTCCAGCCGCGCCGGCAAGGTCAGCACAGGTGTGTCAAGACGCCGCCCACATGAAAAAGAGCGGGGGGGCGTAAACTTTAGAGGTGGCATGTTGGGATCCTTCTCTGGGGATGAGCTCATCCGGCTGAGCGTGTGAAACGCGCACGCACACACACACACACACACACACACACACACACACACACACACACACACACACACACACACACACACACACACACACACACATCACAAAGCTGCCAATTCCCACTAGGGGAGAGGGGAGAGCACTACCTGCACTGAACACGTGTTATTTTCAGCACTAGCCTTGAGGGCCTAACAGGCTCCTGCCAAACCGTCTGACAGCCGATGAGTCATGAAAAGGTGTTAAAGTAAGTATTACACGTGTTAAATGGTCATACGGCAAAAAGAAATGTTATTTTGTTCTTCTCCCATCGCAACTGCAAACGGGAGCAGTGTGACCGTCTTCACCTCTCACGTACAACCACAGGACCTGAACTCCAAACTGAGGTTTCGCGCTTGACGCCGACGCTTTTAACTCCCGGCCGAACAGCGCACGCTGACTGACCCTTTCCAGACCGCACTCCACTTTCAAGCATCTCTAACATGACAGCCGCGGGTGCTACTCTCCGCTGCTTACATACAAACTGTTTACAGCGCTGGAATCTGAAACTAAATCTTTTCCAAAGCTTCCACCTCAACTGACAGGGCTCATTTAAAAAAAAAAACCAAACCAAACGGTTTGTTTACATCCGCGACTTTCGGGGAGCAACACAGGTCTGACTGACATCATCGCCTCTGCCCGACTTGTGCGATATGTCATGTTTGTTTCCTCGACTCATCTGCTGCAGGGATGACATCAGCCATACAAACCCAACTGGCGGTTACAACCCTGTTATTAGCAGTGATGAGCCTTTACGGCCAAAAATGGGCAAGACCGAACAGGTCGCTGCACAGATTCGACGCCGCTCTCCTTCTCTAATGTTTGCGGTGGATCGTCGGAGTTATTCCTGCAGCACTACAGGCCCCTCAGGAAGAGAGATGACAACACTGAGCCCGGCCCTGTGGTGGGAAACGTGTACATCCAAAAGCGCTCACCGATGCTGGAAGACGTAGCACCGTTCACGGGTTAAAACGCTTCAAGATTCCGACTGAAGTCCGAGAGGAGGTTGAGGTGTTAAAATGCTAAAAATCGTCTGAAGCAGAATTTTGAACAGTTCAAGCTGCAGAAGATAATGATATAAACAACAAAAATGCTGGTCGGGGCCATTAAAGGAGAAGAGAAACTGAAAAACTGAAATGCAAATTGATCGAATGCAGAACACTGTTCTGATCAGGCTGACATGCTGGTAAATGAAGGTGTAAAAGCGCCAGGAGAAAGCCACTTCAGGTTCTTGAAATTTCACAGCGGCGCGAGCGAGACAGATTGGTTCCAACATCACAATAACAGAGCCACGCCTCTCCACTAATCATCCCCCCAGATGTTCAGTCAGCTACACCATCAGAGCGGCTGCTATTTCAGCCTGGACAGGCTCACATGTGCAGCAAGTCAGTGGGTCATTATTAGATAAACACTTCCAGACAGTCCGTGTTTGCACTCGGAATGACCTCCGGCTCAGGGAGGCATCTCCGACGCGTCTGCTGGGAGACACGTCCTGTCACGGCCGCATCACCTACACGGCTGTTGAGAGAAGATGTTTGAGAGGGGAGGGAGGCATTAGAGAGGCTCGTCTCCTGCCCGGGCCTCTTCCGCAGCCCTCTTCGAAATAAAGTCCGGATTTATGGCGTCCCCGAGGAAAGATATCTGTCTTGTCTGGCGAGCGAGCGAGAGGCGGGGGGGATCCAGCGCGCGCGGCCACGCCGTCTCTGCAGACACATAACAGAGCCCGAGCCTCGGCAGCGCGGCCGTAAATTCAGACGGGGGAGGGGGGCAGAGAATGAAAGGTAAAGATATTCATCTGCGTGCATAAAGGGAGTTAGAGGGAGGGAGGCGGAGGCTAAAACTCCATTTGTAGTGTTGTTTGATGTCCTTTACTAGGCATGATGGGATTCCAGCATGGAGAAAACAGATTCTTCTTTGTGCCCTTTGACCTTCAGAGTGTGCGAGGAAAGAAGATGTTCTCTGCAGCGACTCGGTGATCTGCATATGGACTCTCGTATAAACATGCAAGATCACTCAGCTGAGCAGGAAAGCGCGGACGCATGTCAGAACATGTGCAGCCTTCCCTGTTCCCGTCACAAAATGTGTCAACGTTTGTTCCCAACACGTTAGTGAAAACGTCTTCGTCGAGCTGACGTTCCGCTGGGCTCGCGTATCAGCACTCACTGCATGTCCCTCATAGATCAGACGTTACAAGGATTTAAAAGTCGGCTGGTTCTGCCATGTCACCACAACGTCGCCACTCTTGATGACAACCAGGGTCCAAACTCACTGCAAAAGACCTTGTGCGTGCCTTGCACTTAGGACAAAACGAAGGGTGGGCACAGAAACAATGCAGCCAGACAGTAAAGGCATTCAATCTTTTACATGGTACAGTAACTGACTGAAACCCCATCATTCTGACTGAGGTGTTTACATGGAGCACTGATCATACTGTTTAACCAATTATAATCAGCAAATTAAGCTCCATGCAAACATACCTGGAGACCCGAGTTGTTACTCTGCTAACAGAACATTATTTACAATTAACATGTCACCAGCAGGATGATTCATCGGTAAGCCAGCATGTCAAATGCTGCAGGACCGTGCGAGTTTCTGTCGTCCTCCCTGACTAATAACGCTGACTGCTGTGAAAGATAAATTAATACAAGGGGCACAGTAAACTGTCAGTCACCCGAATTTCCCCACTGTGGTCCACACATCAGTGACGATGCAGGATGACTGTCACCAAACTCTTCAGTGAATGAGTTACCTCTCAGTCCATATAGATTCATACATAGACCTCTTGGTGTCACAGTGATCGAGCCACTTTAAATGTCATGGTGCATGTGCACCTCCGGTGGCCCCCTGACCCCCGCAGGGCCCTCTGAGGTCACATATGGCAGACGTCAAACTACAGCACACCTAGCTGTTGACTTCTTTTCATGGACCGCCTCAAGTCTTAAAACTGTACAGTCGCGCTGAAAATAGACACCGCGAGACAACGCTGACCTTCTCCGGCCGTTGTACGGCGCATTAACGCCCAGAAACACACAGACGCGGCTCAGCGGGGTTTTCCAAAATAAAAACAGATAAAGAGGTGTTAAGTAAGGGGTCTCAGGGACTCCAAGTGGACCGCTATAAGAGGTCCGGCGATGTGTGCCTCTTGGCCTATCACAGAGCTTAAATCTGGCCCTGGGAATCAGCTATCAGTTATGCTGAGAGCCCCATGTTCAGTGACCTGCGGAAGGACTGAGGAGGTGCCGGAAACTTGAATTAAATAAACACTGTACCTTTGGAAACACCCCCCATGTGAGGATGTGATGTTGTGGCTTTTATGTCGTGGTTGATGATTAAGTGACAAATTGTTCCAGCGTCCATCAGCATGCATCCATTATTTAAAAGTCCTGTTTTTTTGCACTGAGGCAGCAGTTCTTAATAAAAAAAGTGATTGTTTATGCCATTTCACAGCTTTCTTCCTGTTTAAATACTGAACGGTTGGTGTAAAATAGGACAAAATCTTGCTTTGTGATGGTGCTGACACAGAAACCTGACATTTTCCATTAGCATTGCTGTTAAACTTCATAAAGGCTGGAGAGAAGAGAACGTCGGATGTCACGTTGTCTACTTTTGTCCAATTATCCATGGGAATAAAAAACCCAACCAAACAGACCAAAAAATGCAGCGTACGATGCCAGAAACCATTTGTCACGCTGATTTTTACGACTTTTCCTTTTCCTGCTGCTGAATAAGTCTTTAACTAAAACACTAACAGTGAGCGGACTGCACACTTTCCACGGCTATAATTGCAATCGTGATTAATTCTCCAATTATATAAGCTAAGAGCACCATCTGCTCCTTAATGGCGACTGAGGCATGTGATGCACCTGAAATGCTTAAACACGTTTATATTACAGGATTCAAAACACAGGCTGTGCGTGGCTTCGGTGCGAGAGACGCAGCACATCTGGCGAGGAGAGGCGGCCACGGCACCAGCATTCTTCACCGATCCGGGCTTGCCAGGGAATTCGTTTCCATCCCCAGCCACCTTTCCCAAGAACTGTCATCCTGCAGGAACGGGAACACTTAGAGGGATGGAGAGACACCGGTGGAAAGCTCCTGTCTCTCGTTTCCTTCCAGCGTCGACGCAGCGCGGGGCGAGCCAGCGGCGCGGAGGCTGCCATCGGCGAACTGAAACCAAATGTAGCTGCGACGATCAGCGCCTGGCAGGACGCGCCTATTTCCACAGTAAGAGCTGGGAACTCGGTGAACTGTGAGCTCCGCGGCACAGGTCCGCTATTCCTAAACAAATATTAGCGATGGCAAGCACTAATCCGCGGCTGATCGGTTAAGAACATCTGATCAGCCAGAGGAGGTGGGATGCTTGTGTAAACTGCCCCCCCCCCACGAACAGCAAAGACAGCTGTTGTAACTCACACGTTGAAGAGGTTTGCATCACGCTGCTTTCAGAGAGTTTGGGAGACGTCCCGTCACATCCAGCTGTACACCTGTGTCACTTCCTAGCAGCCAAACAGGCGACAAATAACATTTTTATCTCACATTTTCCCTTTATACCTACAGGACTAATTGGCTCTGCACTTCGACGCATAAATGGACTTGTCAGGATGCTGACATGTGGCTTCAGCCTCTGTTCAGCAGAGTATAACATACATAGCTACATAGTGCACAATTTAGAACCACTGTACGTGATTCTAGTTGGAAAATGTGGAAACAACACATGAGCTGGCTCAAATCTGCTCATGACAGCTGTCACTTCAGGGGTCGGGAGCTAGTGTTGAGAAGTTGACTCTGTTGATCTCTGTCTGAAATCAAGAACCTGCTGTTTCACAAACTGATGGAAAAAATGTCATTGTTGAATCTGCCACTGTTGTGGCATTTGTACACTGCATATATACGCCAACACGTGATTATTTATGACCCTCTTTCTCCTCAGATTTATGGATTTTCTCCTGGACATCTTTCTTTTTTTTCACTGAACATCCAACCCGTGATGATTTCTCCTTTCCACAGTTACATCCCATCCAAGGTTATATTAATGGCTCAAGAGTCTATCTGCAAAGACTCGTTGACAGACCGTCAACACAGAGCTGGCAGCTCGGTCTCACGGAGCCGCCAGAGGTGGTCTGTTCTCCCTCATTTTCTGCCCTCTGCGTTCCAGCTACTGAACGCTCAGTTAGGCAGATAAGATCCAGTGCCTGGACACAGAGTGGCCAGAGAGTCCAGTCAGACTTCATGTGAAAGAGAGGAAGATTTACGGGAGGTCCAAAAACTGGTCAGCATGACACAAGTGGCAGCTTTGCTGCGCTGGTTTTCAATTTGGCAGCTGGGTTTGGAGGAGGCTTATTGATTTAGTGATGGTTTGAATGGGTTTCTTAACGACGTCATCAGGGGGCAGGAAACGTCCCTAAATGACTGAGAGCTTGGGACAAGATCAACACTGAAAAATATTTTTGCGCCCAACACTGTGAAATGCAAAAATAATGGGTTCCAGTGATCTGGATTTGCAAGACCTCTTGTACTGTTACTATGTGTTTAAGGTTGATCAACAAATACAGTTCTAGTTGGGGAACATGGATGCGGGGGAGAAAAATGAGTGAATGGAGAAATGCTTATATTAATGTAGAAATATTCAATAGTCGTTGTCGTCTTTGTACCGTTGCGTAGTCTGCAATGTGTCCCAGACACAGCAGCTCATTTCAGAGCTCAAGACTCAGGTCAATGCCGAGGGCTGAGACCCCAGCTCAGAGTCCTGTGTTCTATTAGTGGCTGGTCATAAATCAGCACTAATTGGACTTTAAACTGGGATGAGTGGGTTTAAAATAAAAGGGAAAGCTGTCATGGCGCAGTGAACGCGCACTTAAGACCCACCACGTGAGACCACCAGGACTAAGCCTCCTGCAAGACATTGGGTGCTAACCGTGAGGCGTGGAGCAGGTCCGTGTGTGGGACGCCGGACGGGAACGCTTTAGCTTCATCTGGTGGTCCACACAGACTGTTGGACCAGGCTTCAGGTACAGAAGATAAGAGCCATCTTATTAGTAAAGTTGATAGATATGATGATATGAATACCACAGAATGGTGCAGTGGCCATCCCCTCCTGGTCTCTTACAAGTGTCATTTCATGGAGTGTTTGTTATAGTTATTTACATGCACAGTTTTTTTAAATCAGAAATAGCCCTCAGATGATCAGATATGGCCACTGACATGGTTTTATGCGCAGACAGACAGCATGTCCTCAGCAGAACAGCAGTTATCTTCAGTCTAATGCATTAAAGATGCCATAATATAATCAATGACCTTATCGTGCTCGTGCTCACATTAAAAGAAGTGATGCAGCCAAAAGGTCCATCCACTCAGATTACTATTAAAAAGGACACATTGACCTTAAGCAGGTAAACTATTGTTGACCATTTCAGATTGCTAACAAACCAGCAGGCCCTCAGGGTCACTAAGAGCTTGTGGACCCACTGCAAGATTTAGACCTGCATTTCTCCCTATTTTCTGACAGGTTACAGACAAAGAAGTGAAATAACTCAACAGATCAGTCCACAGTTTAAACCTGTGCGAGCTGTAAAGCCGGGCTGCTTGATGGGACACTTCACTACAAAGAAACAGTATATAGACACTGTGGATGCACGCCTATGGCAACAGAGCAGTAAACAAAACAGAGCGGGAGCCCCATCCAACATGTCAGCCTCGTGTTTGTCCGTCTCCACGCGCTGACAAAAGGAACGTCCAGGCTAAAATAAGGCTCTGAACAGCAGCATGAGACATGTTCAGTCATGGGGCTTCTGTCAGCGACACATTAATCACATATAGGGCTGACTAATGGCAGTTTCTTTATTCCCAGAAGGCGCTGCTCCAGGTCGCCCTCGCACACACACTGCCGTCTGACTGATAGATAACCAACTATCCATTTCTACAGGTGAGCCCAAAAGGAAAAGAAGACACAGCGCCAGTGGCCTGGACCCAGACACAACACAGACGCGTCCATCCTCCGACACATGGACACGCACTTCCTCTCAGCCCCGGCAAGAGATGAGCCGCTCTGGCTCCCAGCCAATCGAATCAAAGCGACTCCCTCCGCTGTAGTCTGACACCATGACGAACAGCTGAGAAAAGCGACAGTGACACAAGCGACGTGTAACAGAAGATGGCCACAACATCGGCGCTCCGGCTTCGCCTCCTCCCGCACCAGAAATCAGATCAGACCTCAGCCAATTAAGTAACTGTGAACTAGGGCTCCTGTATATTTGGAGCACGGGGTAAAAATAAACCCATCGCTCAGGGCATCATGATTAAATGATGCATACAGGAGCGTGTGCATAATCCTTGACTTATTTTTAACGCTACAACAACAGAATTACATCCTGTTTTGGTGTTTCTTTCTTGGGCATTAAATAATAATAAAATCTTCACAAGGTAACTGGAGGCTGAAATGTATTGTACATGGACATGAGGAACAATGATTAAAGTCGAGGCTTGTGTAAAATCTTTAGGGTGTGTGTGTGTGTGTGTTGCCCTGTTAGGCAGCGCTCTATTTCTGTCTGTGCGTCCTGACGGAGCAAGAGCAGGTGCAGCACAATGAGCAACTGTAGTCTGCCCAGCCAGTCACTCAGCACTGAACCAAGAGCACATGGAAGATCTGGAAAAAACCCCAAATCTCTCTCGGACCGCGCGTTTCCTCAACTCACATGCACGCGCACGAACACCCTTATGGAGGTGTGAGCTGTCGGGGGAACGGACCGAACTCTATGTTTCCACGTGAATAGCTGAGCGTGTAATGAATTCCTGACACAAGGAGAGTCCTCAGTTCAGTGCTCTGCTGCTTTCTAGGAAAAAAAAAAAAAAAAAGCATAATCCAACCTTGATCTGATAGTGTCAGACATGTTAAAATCCACCAGTGAATCCTCATAACTGTGTTTCATATAAGACAAAAAGTACAATTTAGATGACTTTCCTTAAGTCCTGATGTAAACTGACATTGTTTAAAACAGGAAGCATTAGCATCAACCCTTCACAACCCGACCTCCACAGTAAAAACAAATCATAAACCATATCTTTTCACCTGCGAGGTCGTTCAACAACTCTTACGAACATCTCGTCAGTCAGCAAATGAAAGCCACGTACCTTCTTAATGTCTGTTATCTTCTCAGAGAGGCGAGTGAGCCTTGCGGTCGAGGCGTTTCAGGTGGATACGGTAAGGAGTGTGTTTTCAGCTCACTGGGCGTACAGTCCTGCAGAAGGTCACAGTGCCGGAGGGCTTGTGGGACAGGACGACAGAGACATAAAGATAGACTGACAGGTCCACAGGCCTGCCACCTCCCACCCACTTTAGCACATGTGTTGTGGATGGACCCACAGCAGGCACCAACCCAAGGGGTGGGTGGGTGGGTGATAAATTTAGAACGGTGCTTTCCCACTCCATCAAGGCCAGGCAAGATCAATCAAATGACAAAAAGTTACACATGGCGGTCAAGAGGCCAGTCCAACAGCGGGTAGTGAAGATGGAGAAAGGCCTGAAAAGTTCTGCTGAACTTATGGTTAAAACTAAGGAATGAATCTTTTGCCATCCACCCGTGCAGAGTCATGGCTATTGCGTTTATTCATGTTAATCCAGCTGGTACAGTAACAACACAGACACACACCCTAGCTTTGTGCTAAAATGAAAAGTCAAACAATCAACAATCAAATCAACAAACCATTGTTCCATTAAATACTCAAGATCCAAAAATCTTGAGGTAAAATTCCAGGCTACTTTGACTACTTCTTCTTTCATCTCTAAATGTAAATCATGCATCAAGTCAACTATAAAATGTTTGAGAGATTTAGTGATTGAAAATGAGCTGTATTCCTAAAAAAAAACCCAAAAACAAACAAAACAAACAAACGCACAAAAACATTGAGCACTAAACCTAAATTCACCCAAATTAATAACTCAATGATCAGTATTCCACTTCCACAGAAAGTGGATCCTATATCCTAAATCCTATATTTTACAAAATACAACTAAAGCATCTTTCATTACACCTCCCCTGACCGCCCGACTTCCACCAAATGTACGTCCAGTAGTTTCAAACTGATGTTTCCGTAGAGCCACAGAAGACATGACTCGTCTCTTGTCACAAACTTGTGACGAGTGATGGCGATAGCTCTGCTTGTGACGGGTAAAGTGTGTGAAACAGGTGGGGCGCCACTGACATGCTAATACCTGGGTCCATGAAATGCAGCATCCTTTTCATGGAACCGTGGAAGTACCCTGGCATGAAATGTTTGATAGCACTCAATCTCCCCAAAATAGACTTCCACTGGTCTGTGGGATCAAATCAGCTGTCAGGCCAATAACCCCCCCACAATAAACACAAACAGGCTGTGCACCAATTAGAGACAGACAGACCTTTGCACGAAGCCTGAGGCCTGATATACACAACACTAAACTACTGGATGGTGCTACCGGTGCAGCGTCAAACTCAGTCGGATTAATGATGCTGAGATGTTTGACCTGCTGGTGGTGCCACAGGAAAAAGAGGGGATCACCAGAGTCCTCAAAACTGATCCTCCGCGCACCGCAGATGGATAAAATTGCATGGCAATCGAAAAAGTAGCTGCTGAGGTGTTATATTCTGCACCAGAGCGGTGGATGACACTGACGTGGCTGAAAACCAGAACACGGGCTCTGTCGAGACGCCACACGAACATACTGACCGAACAGAGCGCAGCGGGCCGCTCACAACGAGACAAACCCCTCATTCATTTAACGTGCAAGGTTCAAAAGCAGAGTGAAGGACGACAGCGGACAGATGGGGAGGAAGGAAGGGACTTGAATGCGCGCACACGCACACACACACACACACACAAAGACCCACAGATAAGCACAGGGCTCCGATTCAGCTGGCCAATGAACAAAAGGACACACTGGGCAAAAAAAAAAGAGAGGACACCGGGACACTGCCAGTCACATGGAGGAGGGGAGGGGGTGCATAAAGGAAGAGACAGATTTTTCATTAAGTGATTTCTTAGTGGAGAATGGCCTAAAGAATCTATGTGCAACAGCATAATGAGAGTAACTGGCATGAACTCGGCGTTTAAGGACAAACCCTTGCCTCCGCTTTGGTGTTGAGCTTCAAGGCAAACAGCACCATCTAGTGTCGACAACAGGGTACAACGGCAGCGCTCGCCCAGGCCTCTGGCCTTTTAAGTCCCACGCCTTTACACCTCACACCAACCGATGTGTTAAAGGCAGTGTGTGAAGGTAAACCCCTGTGAGAGCAGACCGCGGGCACCAGGCCAAGCTTCGAGGCTGCTCAGCGGGGCTGTGCGCTCCGAGCGGAGAACACAGCGCTTCAGCCACTCCAGAGCTTATTAAAAAAAAAAGGGGGGAGACGTTGGTTCTTCCAAAGAAAATGTGATTTCAATTTAGCCCCTTGTTAAGCAAGAGCTGAATGTTGATTGTTAACATGCCCCAACCACACTGAACTGTCAGCACAACACAGAAAACTGAGGGCAAAACCCCCCCCCCAAAAAAACTCGCCTGCTGTTTTTCCATAAACAGTTGCAGATAGACCACAACAATGTCCTGGATGCAGAAAAACTGGAAATGTGTGCACTATTAGACCTCCCTCCCCTACCGTCAGGCAGGCAGGCAAAACGGACACTCAGCAGCTTCGGTTAAAAGGTGTATTCTGTAGATGTGGGGCAGTCGCAGTTATGAGGACATGGCGTGGAGCGGAGCGGACCGCTCGGCCCTGAAAGCGCCAGGGGACGCCATTCACACGGAGCACTGAGCGTGAAACATCAGTGCCAATTAAACGGAGACACAATAAAAAGTCTGTTCAAAGTGCTGTGGCAAGAAACAACAGATGGGGAATGAGAACAACAACACACGAACAGGTTGAAGAGGGAAAACAACTGCTTATTTAAAACAGAAGTATGTCATTACCAACGTGTCTGACAGGATTGATAATGGCAGTGGGCTGTGATGTGCTCAAAAGGCTTTACGTTGTGTGTATTTTAGGATAAAAGAAGAAATATGGATGCAAAAGCAAGGTCAGGCTCTGCAGCATGTGGCTGGAGAGGCAGTGTTTAAATTATAAATTATTATTGGGTCAAAAGCCAGTGACTGTTTATAGCCAAATATCAAGCCAAAACTTTTGCAACATTTGAGGCTAAAAGCCATCACACACACACACACACACACACACACAGCACAGGCCTTTGTGTTCTACGCCGTTTTCTTTATGCTCATCTGTTTTTTGTTGTGTGAATATATGAAGCATATGTGCTTTATCCAACAGTTAGTGTTACCTGCCCGTGGTGATGAAATGTGGACTGGGTTGAGAAACGAACTCATGCTACTGCCTCACCCTTGATTCCATACCTTCATCACACTGAATTCACTGGTCAGATTCTCATTTCTGACACACACACACACACACACACACACACACACACACACACAAGAATCAAAGATTTTTTTCCACTGCTTGAAATGACAAATTTGGTTAGAAGCTATAAATACAAGCACTTATCCCCTTGTTTAGTTTATCACCAACAACCCTCATGTAAATTCATACTTGGTTTGGAAATACATTTGGAAAGAAAATAGCACACTAGTAGTTTACACAGAGTCACAAGCAAACTGTATGTTGTTCTAAAACCACAAAAATGTGTGTGGGGATTTCAGTGAAAGCCAAACCAGCGAGCTTGCTCAGTTATCAACTGGCACCCCGAGCATCACTCGCAAAGTTCCAGCCTCACCTTGACTTTCCCACCCCTGCCCCGACGAAAAGCTGACTCGACCGAGCTGTGCGCTCCCACGCTGCAAGGTACGCATCCAGATGTGCTCTGATCAAAGCTCGTCCCTCCTGCTGAACGCTTTGCAAACTCCTTTGTGCACATCGGGACCACACACACGCACACACACACACACACACACACACACACACAAGACAAGACCTGAGGGGAAAGTTTACCCATGAGCACCTTATAGAGCAACGCAGATACTGAGGCGTCGCTCGGTGGCCACAAATAGGCAGCAGATAAGAGCTTCACAGAGGGCAGAAGGAGGAGGTCGGTGGGTGACCGCAAGAACAAAGAGATATGTGGAGTAGAAGACGGTGCGTGAGTGCGACAGAAGCACAGCATCAGGAATCAGGAGCAAAGAAAGAAAAAGATAAGACGATGAAAGGCGCTTTTGCACCAAACTGAAGCGGCACTTACTGCATATAGCAAGGAGCTTATCATGACAGCTCCAGCCTCTCTGCCCCCTCCATCCCATCACACCTCCGCCATGCTACCCAGCCATGGCCTACATGTCTGCTCGGTGTCAGCAAAACTGCTGTTACGCAAAGCAGACCCCCTTCTCCAGCAACGCAAACCGCCCCGGCTCCAATGCTCATTAATGAGTGGATGCGCCCAGCAGTGAGAGCCATCGTGGAAGCAGAGGATGCAATTGAGGGATTAGATGACGGACCAGAGATAGAAACTGCGGATCAACAGTGGACCATACCTTTCATGGTTCCTCTCATTCCAGTTGTTATTCGTGGAAGTAATTCTCTCCAGTTGAAGTCGGTATTCAAAGCTGGAACGCTTGAGGATCGGCAAGAAGGAAGGCAGAGACCGCAAAGACATAGAAGAGGAGTAGATGGACAGAAAGAGCGAGGCTGCCAGAGGGTAGGACTGGAAGGATATCGCAGTCACAAGACTGGAGGGGACTGGCGGCTGACAAAACCATGGGGTGGGTTTGGCCGTGGCAGCGGCATCGGCCCATTTAAGCAGCGACAGGCGCAGTCAGCCTGGCATCTGGGAGCAGGTCACCAGGACGGATGCCAAGAGACGCAACCCTGGAGTGTGTCTGACAGCTCTAACGGACATTATAACAGCCATGAATAAGCCCGGGAAGCTGTCCTAATGAGCTCCGGCGAGTAATGACGGATGGAGGGGTGGGGAGGGGGTAGGACAGAGTCACCCAGCAGAGAGAGGAATTGGAGGAATCCCTTTTTGTGTCTTCCAGCGGCCATGATGAGTCAAACAGAGGGACAGTAAACCAGAAAAAGCTACAGCTCCGAGGCAGAGGGAACCACTTTCCCACATGGCCGAAGCCCAACGGCCATAACGGACAAACGCAAATGACACAAACACACAGTCCGGCTCCTGCATGAGATAAGTCGGTGAGCTCCATCACTCCCCTCTGACAGCCTGAGGCAGACTCCTCCAAACCTCCAGGTCAGAGGTTATGTAGACTATACTGCTACACTGAAACAAAGCCAGTCCAGCGGACTCAACTACTGCAAGTCCGCAGTATGCCGATATGAAACTAAGTGCTAATATTCAAAGCATATATGAAAGCATGTATTGAAGTCAGTAATCAGTCTCTTGAAAGCTGAGCCTCTGTACCAACACGTGCGAGGTTTCAGGGGTTTATCACCATGGGAAAACCCATGAAAGTTCCTTCAGACAGTAGGACACTAAAACCCTGCTGAAACCAGCAATAATTAAATTCGAGTTTGGAGCTCCTCAAGCCAGCGCAGCACACTGTAGTTATTCCAAGATTGGAGAAAAATCTGCCTCAAATTAAACATTAAAGTTGTTTTTTCAGAAGAGACTGAAAACTGTGGCGGCATCTCACTCACCAAATCTGAGTAATATGTCATGTATGTAAAAGATTTGACCCTTTCACTCCCTCTGCCCTCGCTGTGCTGATAGTGAGCTGCCACCACACAGATTTCCTCACAGCGTGAAACTTACATTTCCTGGCTAAGCCTTTTAAAAAAAAAAGCCAACATCCCTCGCAGTGGAAGAGCAGGACGGACCCGGGCTGACATCTGAAACCTAGAGGACCAGATCTGACCACATGCGGCAGCAAACAAACCAAAATGAGCCCAGTTGTTTGGAGCGTCGGAGTGTTTATTGTCAAGTAGAACATGCAAACAGAGCTGTTTACAGCCTCAGTCAGACTAAGCTGACCTAAGGTCCCGGGGGAGAGAGACCGAGGTCAGCCAATCTGGAACAGAATGAGTAAATGTGACAGGAACTAGCAGAAAAAGGGCCAAAACTACCTACTCCACAACGCTGGGGTTGGCTCGGTGGGTAACTACTGTTGACTTATATAGTCATATTTATAGGCCTTAGGTTTTGGAGCCTAATCAGGTTTTGACAGGCATCCCTGTGGCAGGAAATGCTTTAAGTTTCTCTGATTAACATTAGATAAATTGGTATTGCTGATGTAATGAGAAGTACCCAGCAGCTCCGTGATAGTGCATCAATGTTATTTCACATGAGTACACACAGAGACACGCGTGCGCCCCTCCCACACGCGCCCTCCTACCATCGCAGGCATTCGGACCGAATGCTTTCCTATAAAAGGCAAGCGGCGAGCTCCGGCATGGCGTGGGACCAGGGACAATGATGAACAGCACCAGGTGCAGGTGTGTGCTCGCACACGTCAGTCACCTCCACACAGTTTCCCAGTCAGACTTTGGCACTCGTGCCGACTCCTCTGTAAGTCATCAGCCGCCTCTGATCTGTGCTAACTGGCTCTCGGTATTGTTGGGGGGGGTGATAAACAGCACCTGGAGCCACCTGATAACATCCAACATCATGACCTCATGCCCCTCAGCTACATCAGGGTCTCTTGTTTCCATCAGACGCGGGTCAAACATGTTTGTATTGGATGATTAAACCCATGTGGGGGACCAGATGGGTGGGATTTCTGCTCCCAGCGCAGGACTGAGAGAATCTGACACGACTGAGAGGACCGCATTTCAAATACTGTACGCGAACTCAAGCGCCCGCCACGGCCGGTGGGCGGCCTGTTTGATTCAGCCCTGCTGTTAGCGTTAGCGAGTGTCCCGTTTCAGCATGACTCATGTGTGCCTCATTCTGAGAGCGGCAAGCCTCACCAGGCGCGAGCTATGCATCCCTCGGTAACGCATACGGGGCACACGCTCCGGTGTTAGACTGATGGGGAAATTGGAATAACGCCGGGTGGAGTGGGTGATGGGGCTGTTTATTTGTGTTGGAGGCGTGTCAGCGCACGCAGAGTCCAGAGGAGCTCACGGGGGTCGAGGCGCACAGGTTAGCAAGAGTCTGGCCAAACGAAAGGAACCCGTCAGAAACTTGTCTGCTAAAATGAGAATGTTGCACTTACTACTCATCACTTCATCGCTAATGATAACAGTCAAACTTCAAATCAAATTTGGTTTCATTGTTAAAGACTGTGCACTGCCATATTAAGGTTTTTGTAATTTTCCTTGAAAGATTGCAGTCTTTCACCATCTGATCAGAATTTTTTTTACTCAAAAACTTTACTGAAAAAAATATAAGGAGGTAGCAGTTGTTTTTTCAGCCCTTCTGACTTGTGTCTGCAGTTTTTCCATAAACAGCCCAAAGAACCTCCACCAATCAGGAAGTTGGTGCAGCCGAGACGTAACAAGAGGGTCGTACATCAAAAGGTTGGAAACTGCATTTCTTGGAGGCAACCCCCAAAGTGAGCGCTACAGAAATGTCAGTAATAAGCCCTCACTGTAAATGAAAACTGTGGATGGCAGCAGAACACAGGAGACAGGATTGTGATGGATGCCTGCAGCAGAACTCATTTTTTCCACCCAAACACGTCTGGCTAAAACTGAGGGGTTACTTCACACTATTAGTTGAGAAAATGCTGTAAAACCCAATATACTTGATATGACAATATTTTTGTTCATAGTTCATTCAAATCTTTGTATGGCTACTACAGTATGAATGCAGTTCAAATGTTCTAACTTTTAAGCAGCTATAATCAATATTGCTAAGAGCAATAGGGCAAATGACAATGTGAATGCACTGATTGGTTCTCTCCTGCATGAAAGTGCTACAAACCCATCCAACATCCCCGTGCCAGACCTCGCTCTGTCTCCCTCCCCACAACTTAAAGGAAAAACAAAAACAAAAAACAAAAACACAACTCAGAATCAGAAGTCCATTAGGGTCTCTGCTAAAGCACTCAGTGCATTCTGCCACTCACTGACACAATTAAGCCACTCATGCCTTTGTGTGGGTATGCGCTTGTACTTGGCAACACACTACCTATTGTGTCAACACAGCAGCTGCCGAGCTCTGATCTCCAAAAGACATACAAGACAAACAGCGGAAAGTTTGTCCATTGGTGCCAGTGATGGTGTTGGACGATTAATATTAGACTGCGTCAGTAGTGTGAAGTGCTCACGCTGCTACCTCTGTCTGTACATACATTTACATTATTTAATACATTTAATAACGCGTTGTACCTATGCTGAGCCTCGCACAGCCCCGTCCAACATGCGCTAGCGGCAGGATGAGATCAGGTATGGGAAATTTTTAACTGGCTGATGTGATTGACGTCACCCAGGTAACGGTGTAGACGAGTAAGGACGGCAGCTCTGCGGGAGGGAGGGGTCGCCTGCGTGCGCTCGGCTTCCCCTCGGCACAAAGCGAGACGGGGGGAGACAAACCTGACGGAGGAGACCGGCCAGTGACTAACAATAACAGACAAACAGGCTGCTGGCTCCAGTTCCTCTGGGTTGTTCCAAACAGAGATGGGAGTTGATTAGTGATGAGACCAAAAAAATATTTAAAAAAAATAAAAAACTTTGTCTCCCATCATCTATAAAAGTTTTTTTTTTTTTTTTTACGACAAACTGTACATTAAAAAAGGCAACACAGGACATTGCTTTCATAATTTAACCCAAGGTGCTTTAAAATACAGTAAGGCACTCTTTGTCATGACATACACAAGCTGGCAAACTGCTATAAACAATAAAATACAGGAACACGTATCTCTGCAGGACTACCATCTCTCAAATAAAAACAGACAGTTACCTTTTGTGTAAGAAACCACAGAGTGATGGTCAAGATATGAAATCTCTGGCTGTTTTCCAAAACACTGAATGTGGAACATATGGGAACAACACTATTTCCAGTTTATGATGTGAGCCTCTCATCATTATATCATAAAAATATACTACCCCCAACTAAAAATACTAAAAGAAGGATAGAGACATGTAAACATTTGCAAAAGTAATACTACTAAAACCAAAAAGCTGGAAGTAAAAATAAAAAAGGAGCGTCCAAAACTACTAAAAAGTTAACAGCTATTGTAAAAGCAGAAAGTATAATGTCTGTAACCACCAAAGAGACACACACAAACCAAACAAGAAGCTGTCACCATGGTGAGGAGTGTAAAGTTTGGCTTTTTCTGCACACAGCCAGGGTCTGTTGTTGATTCACCTCATTGCGGCGACCAATGATGTCACTGATGTGTGAACAGGCGAAACAGAGCGGGGTCTTCAGAAGGTCAGCCTGGGTCTGGATGACCCCAGGACAGGAAGGATGTGTGTGATCTACGGGCTACGCTGCTCAGTGATGTTACTTTGTCCTGTTGGCTGCAGGTCGTGGGGGATTTTTTTTCTGTCCCGTGATACCGTCGGACACTCTAAGATAAGAATGTGATGGGGTTTTTACGAGCAGAACGAATGGACTCGTGTACTTACAAGATGACCACTGGGACAGGAGAGTTGAGCTTTCCTCCTGCAGTGTCCAGCTCCTGATCCTGGGCCACCCGGTCCTGAAAACAAATCATTAACGTGGTCAGCAGAGTGGGTCGGGAATTTCGGCTTAATACTAAAAACTGTGACAGAGCTGGAAGTTTTCTTTTCCTCTTAGACAACGCAAGATATCGGGGGACTGAAAGTACAGTGTGAATCTGAATGAATGAACCAAACCTTTACAGAAGCAAATGCCTGTGAATTAAACTGTGCAACACTGGGGCATTGTCTCTTTGACCCACATCGGCCCGTACCCGGCCTAAACGCAGGTCTGTGAACACATTAACATATCACCAACACAACGGCACCTCAGAAACTAGGAGCGGCCAATGTGACAGTGCATGCCATGACACGGTAGACATATGTTTGTCAAACTGTTGTCATTGTTGTCACTGCTGTCAGCCATTGTAGATTTATTGGACTTTAATATGACATTTCTTCATTTGTCAGGGATTTTAATGTGAAATATCGTGATACGTGCTGCAGGTTAGAACTGAAAGAAATATGTACATTTTTTTTCAGTTTATATTTTCACTAAATTTCAAGTGAACCACTAACTTTTCTAACATGTATCTTTGTCACTAACAAGCTGCTATTGGTAACTCCAGCTAGTCTACTGCCATGGACAAATAATGAAACAAAAGGACACAGACATGTACCCCCCCCAGCTCTGCATAAGAGAAAGAAACCCACGTTGAAGCAGAACAACTACAGATGTTGCGGCTGCCTCCACTGCAGTGGTTTTATGTCTCATGTTCATTTGACCATCTTTCCAACAAGACATGTGAAGTCAGTTCATACAGATGCTCCAGCCCAGGAGCCCTGGGGCTGGGCCCAGAAGGTTTTTTAGTAATCCATCCATGCTAATAACAGGCCAGCTACCTATCACCCTCACTCTGGCAGTGAGGCACCAGTTGGGGCCAATCAAATGCCCGAAGGAAGCTCATGTAACTAACAAACTGTTAAAAGACAAAAAACCAAACTGTAACCCTGAAATGACTTACCATGTGACAATGCTATGATAAAGTGTGGATGGGTCGAAGCCAATAACAACAACTTCATTTTAGGGAGGAGTGACGGTTTGGGGTAAAGTAAGTATGTGTGCTGTCACGGCTACAATAAAACATGGTTAACAGTCATGGTTAAAAAAAAAACAAGAGGGGCTGAACAGCGGCTTATTGTATTAAGGTCCAATTTTTTGCCAAGCCACGCTTCCACCCCAGCCTCGTCCCTACGACGACTTCATGACATCAGCTGACTCGCATCATAATCACGACCGCCATTGGAGGGCTTCGTCACTTTGCTGGCATGTGCTGAAAAGACTCGCGTTGTCTCAAACAACTGCACCTAAAAATAAAAAATTTAAAAATTAAACTAAGGGTGGGGAAAAAGCTGCTTGTGGGTTACTTACAAGCCACCATTTCTCAGTGAGACAGATGGGGTGGAGGATGGTGGTGGTGGTGGTGGGGTGCACTTCCTTTTAACTGCCAACAGAGATGGATAGAAGGATTTTAATGACTCAAACCTCCCTGTTTTTGCCTTTATTAGAAAGCAACAAGATTGCCCCCCTAACAAAGAACCTGCAGAAGATTCAAGTCCAGACTGTTGAGTTGACATGGACACACTTGTCCACCTAGGCCACCATGTCCCACAGATACTCTTCAACTGGCAGGTCTCCATCTTTATGTGAGGAGGAGACCCAGCAGTGATCTGCAACCTCATATGGGTGTAGACCCATTAGGACACAGCCTGGTGGGATTTATATCTTCATTTCTGTTCACGGTTCAGATTACAGAAGTACCACAATGCAAACTAACATCCTCCACTCCTCCAATCCTTTGGATGTGACATGTAGGGGATTTTAATTTCATTTTTTTTCTCCTAACAGCACTGTGTGCATGTACAAATCAACTGTCCCACAACTTTATGAACATTTATGAGGTTTCTGGGAGATTGATTTACTGGAACATAAGAGGTGGGGTTGTTTGAGGATTATAGACCTATAAATCATTCCTCTTCTGCATGTTTTCCCTTTGATGTCATGGCGACCAAGCCCACCCAAATCATACTCCCAACACATGTCAGCCAACCAACCATCGAACATGGACAAGTGATAGACAAGAAAGCACAGCACTCATACAGAGAGCTCCATCTACGTCGCAGGTGGAGCCTCATTTCATCACCAGCACTGAGCAACGTCTCCCAGCAGGAGACAGTCACTGAGCATCTGCTTCCAATATCTTCTCAGCACCCCCCCATCACCTCCCTGTCCACTGAGGGGGTCTGTGGGAGGCGGCGCAGACCCATTGGACCCATCTGAAGCCCAAGCCTCAGCTCTTCGGACTGGGGCCCCCAAAACAATGATGTAACACCCAACAGACTTATGTAACTAACCTCTGCTGGCAGTTCCTCAAGCTGAAACACAGAAGGTGGAGACCCTGGGAAAACTCACAACAAATAAGTACACTGGACGGCACACGCACAGTAAGTGGATCATATTTAAGGGCACACCCAAAATTAATTTTAAAAAGACCTTTTTGGTGTACCTTGTTGTGTCTTGCCTTTTGAGCTTTAACTAGGTCAGACGGAACAAAGCAGAATCCACACACTTTCAGGCAACTGTGTGGCTTTGTCCTCTCATGATGACATGATACCTCATCAGCAAGTTGGGTGTGCATCAAGTCACGAGAACTTTCTTTCATAAGTTTTCAAACCAAAAGCACAAATCTTACTATGCTAAAACCACAAACTGCGATTGCAACATCTCCCTTTTGAATATAGAGGGGGAATTCATGAGCTATGAAATGTAACAGTGCTCTCTCTAAAAACCGTACAGAAGTTTTGCTGCAACAAATCACGAATGACAGTTCACTTCCATCTAGTGTCCCGCGATGGCCTTGTTGTGAGCCAGCATGCAACAGTTTCAGAAACCTGGGAACAGCTATTATTCATATGATCATATACAGCTGCGCTTCTTCTGTCATGACGTCCGACTATTAAATCCACAAGCTCTCATCCAGGCTGCCTCAGGATGATGCATTGACAGAGCCCCTGCTCTGAAGCGCCCTGGCTGCAGCACAGCGGATGTCTAATTAATGCAACAACGCTTCTAATGATATTTTGCCTTGCCGTACTTCACATGTGCAAATCATCTTAAAGCAATGCTCAACTCAGAGTATAACAGGAGGGCGTTGCAACCCACCTTTTTTTAAATTCACTGCCACCACACACACACACACACACACACACACTAAAATAAGCCTCCTCAGGGGAAGATATGGTGCCTTATTGGAGACAAACTTCGTGGGCTAACCTAAGTCTGCCGAAACAAAAATAATGTGCACCCACAGCTTTACACCATAGCTACTCAGCTAATCACCACAGACAATTACAAAGTCCCACCACAGCGGACAGGTTGGAGGCTTAATCATCACTTTGATACTACCCCACTGGGATCATCCATTATTATTTCACTGACAATGAAAAAGGTTTTTTTTCCCCCCACCTAAGACTGTTTTGGCAAGTTGTTTTGCAGGCTCAGGCGATGAGGGCCTGAGGATCAGGCTGATAAGCTGGCCTTTAACTTGGAAAAGGAAATGCGTCTCTTCATCTGCGGCAAAGGCAGCCATATCCCATATACGGAGGGGACAAAAGCTATGAATGCGATTGAAGACACGATACTTTTGAGCAAGTCTCAAAAACAAAACTGCCACATGTTTATTCAAGTCATGCTAGACAACAGTAAGTAGAGGACCGGGAATGGAGGGAAGAGTTTCCTGTTGATATCCGTGAGAACATCTGCATGTTGTTTAAACAAATCAATATCCTCATCAGATTATATTATACCTGATCCACAAAAACGGTACCAAAAGTAACCATGAGGAAATGATTCAGTTAAGAGTTACAGTTTCAAGCTAAAAAGCCATGGGGAAGTACAAAATCATGCATTGGCTCGGTCAATCTAAAGCCTTGCCCCCCTCCCTCTCGCCATTACAGTGATCAAGCACAGGGTACTTAAAGTGTTGTCACAATCCCTCTGGGTTCACTGACCTCACGTCTTGAGGGTTTGGTGGAGAGGAATGGCTGCTAATTAGCCTCTTTCTGCACTTCCAAGAAGTGTGGAGAAAAAACACAGAAGTAGCCTTCCTAATTACCTGCAGGTTATTTACTTTGGCAGATTATGAGCACCAGACTACCTGCCAAATAAGAAAGAAAGAAAAACAATTGGACAGTGCAGTGCGTATGTGGCTGTGTGATCCCATTAGACCTAATATGCGTTCACTCTAACCTTCAGCTGCAGCAGAGGCCGTTCTTCACCGACAGCAGATAAACTGACTTGACCTTCTGTGCAGAGCTACAGTGCAATGATCGTGTTTGCCAAACACTGCTGCAAATTATGGCAATATACCATGTGTTTTCAAAATATGCAAACACAACCATAAAAACGTTGGTTGTGGCAGTATGTTTGCATTCATCACACCGTATGAAAGAATTGCACTTTAAAGTGGCTTCTGTTCACCATCACCGGTAAAGAACAGGCTGGAGGTGACTCAAGACCTTTCATCGCTACATCCCGTGGTAAATTCAGCGGGCAGGTAACTCATCACGCAGCGATGCACTTCCCATACTCCCAATTTCAGCAATCAGTTCGCAGCTGGTGACTGCCCATCCCTGCATGCATTCATACATACATCATAAAAGTCGGAATTTCGCCTCAATAAAAACACACGTAGTGTATTCCTAAATAAAGACAATGTCGTACGTATAAATGCAAAGTTGCGTTTAAGTCTATTTTGCAGTGTGTCTTTAAAAAGGACGAGCATGGCAACATTCAATTACCAGATTTATTCAACGTAATTTGGCATCGCTGGCACGTAGACCCATGCCCTTTCCTCACTGCTGCGGTGTTGGGTGTCATGTGCCGTGTAACACAATATATATCTGGCGCCGGCTGATAATAAAATAGTCTATTGTGTCCCCGGGCTGCGGGTCTTTAGTTTCACAAGTTATCTAAACACGCACTCATTACTCCACCTTTGACTTTCCTGGTTAAAATGATGTCAGCCGGTGTGGATGGGGTGTCGCATAATAACTGCGGTCTCCACCTGTCGGAGGATGGGCTCACCTGGACGCGCGCCGCCACTAAACGACCACGCGTTAACCCGCGTACTATTTCTACGATTCCGCATTAGACAAATCGACCGCGAACGCCACCTGAGCTCCGCAAAGCCGGCACGTTCGCAACTCTGCAGGTTATCGTCGGACTTCAAAACTCCTCGAGACGCCTCCTTCTTTCTGCCCTTTCCACCAGAATCCAATCAAGCCGACAAAATGCCCAAGTCCCTCTCACGGCAGAAAACAACACGAAGTGAAAATTTCCGCGCACGAACATTCAGTCTGGTGTACTCACCGACGCCGTCCCGGAGGCAGCGACTTGTTTTCCGACAGCTGCTCGACCGCCGCAGACACCAAACTGTTGTACTATCCCGCGGACACTCTCCGCCGTCACACGCTGTCTGCCGTGCGCTTCTCCGCTCCCGTCAAGTGTAAACGCAGCCACACAAGGAGCCGCTCAGGGGGATTTCAAAATAAAAGCCCGGTTGAAGTCGCGCTCACGCTTAATTATAATCAGTGAACAGCTGCGCCCAAAATCGACTTTATTTTTTTAAATTTATTTTTTGGGACAGGCCCATCGAGTTTTGAACAGCTGGTTGTAACATAGTTCACGAGAAACCATTCTTGATATTGTTTCATCTATGTATGACTTTTGTGGTCAACAATACTTCTGCTCTTATCTCATCTTTGATAGTACTATCATTTAAATCTCTACTTATCCTAAATAATTTAACTTTTTTAAAAAATCTTATCAGAATCTCCTTGTTTGTTCTGTAGTTTGTTTTACCTTTTTTATTCAGGTTGTTGTGGATATTATTATCTGATAACATATCTAACAGGAAATGGGTGACAGAACAGTAAAACAAGTGTGTTAAATGCAGTGCATTTAAGCAGTAAGTTGTACGACTCACAGTTGGATGACTAATGCACAGTTGTCCAATTGTTCCGCTGATAGTCTCCCGTGAGGCTTTTCCGGCTTTTATTTTGAAGTCAAGATAACATTAGTATTGATCTTAATATTCCTGTTGAACTCTGGTCTGGCTTGACTCAGCGCTTTCCTCTTCCAAGACTGAGTTTTTTCTGTTCAGAGGCACTGTCTCCACCTGAGGTCAGATGAACTGTGCATCACTCCTTCTACACCTAAACACATTTACTTCCTACACATTTCTTTTTCTCTTTATGATAAATCAGCCACATGAACTGTGCTGTTACAGCTATGACGACACTGTGATGGTGTCAGCATAGTTGTAACACTAACAGATCTCCTGATTCATGTCCACATCAGAGAAGATAACAAGTCACTCCTACACTGTGTGAGCAAAACAACACTGTTGTTTCTATACTTCACCTTCTTGTCAACATGTGTCATTACTGACTGGCATATTTGGCTAAAGACCAAATTATTAGCCGACTCATGCTCCAGTCAACTCCAGCGGTGTCGTCAGAGAACTTTCCTGTCACTCTCCCTCAAATTGTCCTCTGACTTTCTTTCTTTTCTTTCTGTGTGTCTTTGCCCGGCTTTTGTCCGAGGACTGGAGTTTTTAGAAACATTTTAACATCTAATACAGAAAGGAAGAAATTTAGCAGTTAAACCTGAAAATGCAGCAGAGTGCAGTTAATGTGTTCATGACAGGCGTTTATGGAATGTTGATGTTGCAGAGGTAAATAACGGAGGGGGATGCAAAAAAACAGTGACAAAACAACAATATAACAGGATGAAATTCAGTTTATATATTATTATAACGTCGAGCCCTGTGTAGAATAGTGCCGGTTGTCAGTGCAATGTTCTCCTCACCTGTGCATTAATATTTTCTAACTGCGCAGTCATTTCTCTGATGCACATGCACATATTCTATTGTTTTGCTGCAATGACTTTTGGGGTCAGTCTCAGTGCCATGGACAATCAATTCTGCTCTAATGGTAGAGTTAACAGTCCACATGCAGCGCCCTGTCCATTAAAAACAAGCCCAGATAAACATTCAATTTGTCCACAGGCCAAGCTGCTCCTATCTCTATGACTGCAGCACTTAATAGGCTTGTAAAATGCAAACAGCCCCCTCTCTCTCTCGCTGTCACACCCATTTGAATGAGAGGACACATTATTTGGAGCTTCAGGACACAGTTTTCTGTATCAGATGGGAGCTGCTCACGTAGGAAAGGTAACCATGTGACTTTGTTTGACTTGTCACCTCTACTCATTGTTCACTTTGCCTCCTCTGAATAGCCTCCACAGTGGTTGAGTCTCAAGGCATGTTGCTATGGGAAACAGGCCAGTGGCAAACAAATGATCCCCGACCACAGTCAGAATGGCTGATGAGCCTGTAGTGAACATGAACCTCAGTGGCAGCCATATGGAAAACACAGGGAGGAATTAATGGGGGGGGGGGTTGCTCAACAACAAGCTTCAGTCCATCCCTCCTCCAGTGCAATTATATGAGTTATGCAGCATTGTGGTTGCAAATGTATTCACTATCTCGGTATCTCAATCACAGTGTTAATGATGAAGGATAGGGGACTCTTTGTCTGCAAAAGAGGAACCTCATGCACAATGCTTTTGTTGCTGCTGAAATGAATGCCAAATACCTTTGAAAACGCTGAAAAGTATGACAGCTATGCTGTATAATGCACTGCAAGAATGCCAGTAGCTGAGATATGAAAATTGTACATCAGACAAACAGTAGGCTGAGCACAAGCAGCTAAGTGACCCTCTGCTGCTACTGCTTTCAGATGATTCCTCACTGAGTGAGAAAACACGACAAATGATGTATTAATTTGCCAAGTCACAAAATGTTTCAATATCTGTGACAATATCTGCTCACAGCAATGAAACACTGACAAAAGTTAGAGTTCAACTTGAGACATTCCCTGCACTTGATTAAGGTTAAATACTGGTCAAATACTGATAACATGACTAACATAGACGTTTATACAAATCATTACCACAGCATGTCACATGAGGTTACTGGAACTTTTCTTTTGCCTTTCAAGCCATCAGTTGTGTGTGTGTGTGTGTGTGTGTTGACGTTTGGTCAGCTATTCTTGGGGTAAGATGAAGGCTAGTTAACATTTATGTCACTTTCTTGACTGTGGGAAAGCGTATCATGAGCTCCATACTAATGTTCTGACTGTAGCCCCTTCGGCCTGACAGAAATACAGTCCGCTGTGCTTTCTAAACAGCACCAGGTTCTCCTGCTCTTCAGGAGCCATTTGACGGCAATTCGATGCAGGGGGAAGCACATCTGGCTCCGGCAGCGGCCTTTGAGGTCGTGACGTCGCACACATGGGTTCGGCATCTACGGAACAGCAAGGGCGACCGCGATGGTCTCAGGCATCACATGAAACAGACGGGCTGAGTGAAAGCCATCTGAAAAGCATCACCGCATCGTCATCCCAGCGCACAGTTGAGCCAAGGCAGAGGCATTAAGAGTCGGTCTGCATTAGTAATGCCTCCAATGAAGATCTCCATCAGCCCCTTTCACCTTCGCTTCTCAGGGTCATCAGCCAAACGCGGCGCTTGTACGTTTATTCATATCTTGACCTGAAACTTGTGAAGGTCTGTCTGACTGACAGTGGAACCATGCTGGTACGTGTATTGTCTTTGTGTTGCTATATAATACTACCAAAAAAAACCCTGAAAGCCCCGCTGGTGCTCCCTGCAGGCCATATTCATGACATCTTAGAATCAGATCTGCAGTGGATAGTACCAACAGCTCACACACCCAATACGGATTTAGCCATTGTTTGAGTAGTACCAGAAGTGGGTCTAAAAATATAATGTTTTTCCTGAGGGTGTCTCCAGAGGAAATAACACTGAGCCATATCAATCACGAATGTGCACAGCACATGTGATTGTGTGACTGCGCACCGCTGGTCATTTGGGCTGCAGTTTTTGAAATGCTTGTGATGACTGAAAGGGACATTGTGGCACTTTATGCGACCATTACTGAGGCTGCATGGCTCAACACTGTTTTGTGTTTTAAATCAAGAAAAAAAAAATTTGATCACGGAATATCATTCTTGACCTCTAGCAGCAAAGAAAATAATCCAACAAGGATGGAATTTGTATGGATACTGACTTTGCAAGAACCAACCTGCTGCTTCACTCATCACTGAATGCAGATGTTGGTGACATGGAACATTTTGTTCACTAAGTAATCACATGTACTGTTGGTGACTGGATGCGGACTGAACTTCTTGCACGTCAACATCCACACATTTTTGTGTGTATAAAAAACTCCCAGCAACTCTCTGCCTCCCCAGGCAGGTTTTACATACCATGTTTTAAATAACAGCAGGTTTGAAATTCGGCCTGTTGCTGGGCTGATAACAAAAGTGTACAAACCCTGCCTGCACGATGCATCTGTCTTTCCAGAGCGTCTGCATCAACACCTATCAACACAACCAGCGTGCTGATCAACATTTCAGATGAAGGATTACCTCGAGCAAATTTTACATGCCTGAAATGCAAACACTGGGCCCGCATGATCTTCACTGCTTTTGTTCCCCGACTTGCGCAGCACTCGGGGACATTTCGTGTCTTTGTTGAACCGACTGATGTTTGGGAGAAATGGGCGAGCTGGGTTTGTGTGGGTCTCTGATTGGTACAAATGAGTGCGCATTCCTGGCACGGGGCTGTCGTGTCTGCGGAGGGCATTTGACCGTGCCACTCAGCCCCTCGTCCACTCTGTGACCAGTATAAGCTCCAGTAATGAGGTCCAACTAGCAGTGCACTCTGGCAGCACAGGCTACACTAACAAGACCTCCTTTATCCCTTTGTTCCATATATCTGTGGACTGAGCTATGCCTGTTTCCGCACAGCTGATGTTCTCGATCCCTCCCTGCCATTAATTTTAATTGCATTTCGCAGTATCAGTATTGACTGCGAGTTGCTGTGCCCCTCGGTTCTGTTGATGAGAAAAATGCGGAGCGTGCCAGGGAGCGCTCGCGATGGCCGTCTGAGAGAAACAGACATGAGAGGAGAGGCTGTGGAAAAACATTCTTCATCGTCCATGTGCCTAATGATGGACTCCATCAGCCTCCGAGCAGGAAATGACCTTTCGGAAAAAAAACTCTTCTCCAGAAAATTGCAGACTTGTCAACAATGCGCCATTTAAGTGCTAGAGAATCCTCACCCACTGCAATCTATAGCTCGAGTTTTAATTACAGTGGATGCCCAAGATAGCTAAATGAGATGTTAGTCAAGGCCAACAAGGTACTCTAATGAGTATAATTTTGGACATCAGGAAAGCTCTGCTCAGACTTAAACTTTGTCCTCCTCGCTCTGGCGGAGGCCAGCTGAGGTCCTTCATGTTTCAGGAGATAGAGAGAGCTCCATTTTCAGAGTTTAGTTTCCCCCAGTAATCCTACCGTTCGCTCACCGGGGGCTCGCACGCCCCTAAGAGGAGGCATTGGATCTAAGCAGTGTAGTGTGACCCTGAACAAACGTGGCCCCTCAGGTGACCTTTGCCTCACTTTGATTCGCACCGTGAAAAGTAGATCTTTCCGAGGCTCTACAGTAAAGAGGTTTAATGTGGTTTAAACCATTACATCATGTGCTGCAGGTGATGAATGGAGCTTGTGCCTTAAAAAGGAACCCTACCGCATGCGCAGTTTGAACATCACAAATTAAATCTAAGCACAAAAAAGTTCAATCAGCTTTGTCAGAAAAAAGTGGCCCTATAGCACTTGTAATATCTGTGTAATCATACATTGTTATGTACAACATCTACCCCAGTATCTTGGTAGCCTGTCAGTCAGCCACAATAGGTCTGTGAGGTTCTTTCTGTTGGCAATTTGCTCTGTGTGTGTGTGTGTGTGTGTGTGTTGACCTATTGCAGGATGGATGTGATCCTGGCTGCTAACATTTAATTCCAGACTGACCCCATAAATTTCTCCTACATATTAAATCCTTGCTAATTACAGGCGCGGGCTTTCAGTGGCCTTGGGTACCGACTCTGGCTCGGGACGGTGCTGCACGGTGGAAAAATGTTCAAGCTAATGGTGGGATTGTTTGACCCGTCTCCATGGTGAAGCACAACTTTCTTTTGAGTCACGTGACACTTCACTATTTAATGGTATTGTGCAGGTTAACTGTCAGTCCAAATATTGCAGATACTTTGCAAGCATGCTAGCAGGGTTTTTTTTCCCCAGCAGCCTATTTTATATTTAAAAAATGACAAACAATTACATTTGGTATCAATGCACTAAATGTTCTAAGATGTGGACATTTCATTTAAGCCACTGGTGTGCCCCGTTCGGATTATTTTCATGATGTGACTTTAGAAATACTAGAATTTTTAAAACATTGTCATGAACTACGCCATGTGACCTCAAGCATGTGGTCTCCTGTCTAAGAATCCTTTACTGGAAGTAGAAATGAGAAACAGGTGAGAAATTTGTGTGCTATTGAATGAAGGAAATATATCGTCCGTTTTCTTTTCTTTTGTAGGTTGTGTTTTTCTTACTGGGGCCTGTGATGAGGCCAACCAATGGGATATTCACATCTGCAACTGATTATTGTCAAATAACAGCAAACGATATGAGACATTTTGGACCTAGGCCAGTGAGCATGATATAATTCACAGTAATTTTCAATAAGGTCATGGTTCATGGATAATCATAGACTTGTGCGCAGTGACTATGGCAGAAAATACTCATACCTTTCAACAGCTAATATATTCTAAAAACTGTAATGTTAGGCATATCCACAAATAAGCCGCGCTGGATGAAAACAACAAACTCTGGATTTATACCCTTGACAGGAAAAATTAGCTGTTTTCTGCCTTTAAACTGAATTTTTGTGAGTAATGGGGTGCAGCTGGACACACTTTCAGTCTGATCTGATGCAAATGGGTGTATGGCATGAATTAACTGTGCCAGGTCTGCATCATGCACAACCTCCTCAGCCTTTGTGACCCTTCAGGCATGCCGCGGTGTGTCAGTTGCTAACCACGCCTAGTCATCTCCTGCCAAAGCAAAGTCACATGAAAAAAAAAGGACAGTATTTACGAAGACGCGCGTCTCTGCAGCTCAAAGGACGAATAATGACAAACGTATAAATAATGCAACAGCTCCAGCGGGCTGCGCCGATTAGAGAGAGAACAGAAAACAATCTGCTCGTTGCTGACATGTCAGGCTTGCGCTGAAGGAAGGCTTCGCACGCAAGAGACAGGGGACAAGACAAAAAAAAACATGAAAGAATGCAGGGGATAACAAGACAAGAACATGGAAGGGGGGGGACGAGTCAGAGATGGCTGCGCGAGCTGATGATCAAAACAGCGAGTGTGGGTGTGTGTGCGCGCGCGTACGTACATGTGTTTTCTGGTGTGAGAAATGGGCGATTACATGTCTCATTGGGCCTTTTCTCTTTTTGCAGATGCAGTTTTGCGACACAGCACTGCAGCCCACAGCCTGATACTCAGCCTGAACAGCCATTTCTCTTATTCACTCTGACATCACGCTCATGTTAGCTGTTAGGCCGTTAGCCTGTCATTTTGCTCTAAGTATATCTGAAGCAAAGGATGGCGCCAAAGAAAGAATTTTGTGACCAAATTATGATAAGACCTATAAGTGCTCTCTAGTGGACAAGAGATGTAATTACACGAGTTTCCAAACTTTCTTTTAATTATTGGCCATCGTAACACCAACATATGGTGATACCCATTGATAAGCTCAAACTGGCAAATACAGTATGCGCTCTAATACTCACATTTAAGAATTGCTTTGTCTGTTAATTGATCTAAAGCAACTGCTGCTAAGCGGCTGCAAAATATCTCATCTATTTGCACTGGCATGTTTTTGTCACCAGGACATAATGTCCTGATTCTTTATCACACCTACTGAGCTCTGACTGGTTCAAGTGTGTTTCCAGCTGTGGACGCAGCTGTCAAGGAGCAAAACAGCAAACATATTTGAGATGCTGACAAAAATCGTAGATGTGGAGAGCATTTGCGAGGTCTGGAACCAGGCTAGGTAACTGCGCTAATGCCTTATTGTCTCAGCATGTGTGTCTGGATCAGTTTTGCGCGTGTGTCTGCGTCTCAGCTCGTTTCTCTCTCCTCCGCCTGTATGTGTGGGGGTTTTATCAAACAGACAGCGGTACCCAGAAATCCAGCCACTCGGGCTCCACAGCTGCTCTGTCACTGTCAGATCTTCTCAGCAGCACAGAGCCCGTCTGTCGCTGACTCCCTCTCTGCTCGGTCGCCAGGCCCAGGGTGGTCCGCACACCGCACTCAGCTCGCCCTGTCCGCCCATGTTGTCAGGGGGATTACGCAGATTTACATAACAAGGAGCCCATTATAACAAAGTCAAATTGGTTTCAATTTATTTCTTTGTTTGATTTATTTTTAGTGAGGCATTTTAAATCATACAATCAGGCCTACAATTCTGGGATGGGACACCCACAAACACAGAAAATTATTTTAAGTAAAAGAAAGGTTTGGGGGTTTGGGAAAGATTACACACTTGTGGCTGGTCTGTTTTTCTGGCTAAGAAGATACTTCAGGAGCCCATGGTTGTCATGGCAACTTAATTGTGACTTAGCCAGCCTTTTTTTATGGCCAGACAGAGACAACACTTAAATCTTTCCCAAGTTAAAGAGTTAGAAAGATGAAAGTATACAGAAAAAGAAAAGAGCATTATTGGGTTTTGATTACAAATGTGCGCTAAATATATCATACTCCACTGTCAGAATAACATTTGTTTATGTTCGCATCTAAGGATGTAGACTGAACTGAATTCAGTTAAACAGGATCACAGCGGAGGTGTTTCCAGCCGTGCTTAATGCGAGCTGTTGCTCGAATGCAGCTGCAGACAGGAGCGGGTCATGTGATCAACCTGAGGACGGCTCAGACCGTCAGCCCAGTTATTGGCCAGTTATGTGGAAAGAAGTCGAGTCCAAGTTGAATGACCACAGAACCACGCCTGGAGGAATTCGCTTGTGGTCAGTGCAGCTCTGTTTCCACTGCGCGCAACCCACATGAACACATGATACAGCAACAGCGGCCTACTGTATGTGCTGTACATGCGATGCGGGCACAAGGAGGCGGAGAGACTTCCTTTGATTACACTCACTGTCCATGGAGCAGATCGTAAGCATGAGTGGGCCGCAAGCTGGAGTATCGAGCAGGGGGCAGGGGGCTTAGATACCATTCTCTGGGAGTCAAGCAGCCTGAATGTGGAATGAATCAACAACAATCTACGAGGCAAACACAGAGACCCATCGTGCTCGGCACTGAGTCCATTCCCCACCCCTCCACCTGGTTTCAAGAAAAACACATCAAGTTCAATAGTTTTAGTTTTAGTTTTCCTGCTACCAGACAGACAGATTGAGCAATGACCATCTCGTCCTTGGCTGAGTAAAATATAGATTTTTTTTATGAAATGTTATTTCATCCTGCTTTCTTAAAATATATATATTAATATAAATAAGGAAATGGACTAAATATAATGGCATTGGTACATCTCACTAAGTGACCTAAATAACCATAAACCTAAAAGATGTCAGATGTGCCGTAACAGCACCACATGACACAAATGTAATAACATGAGAGTTTCCTTTTTCCAAACTGGAGTTCTTGGATGGTTATAGGAGGATGTAGCTCCTTTGGGAATAAGATGAGCAGTGTACATTCAGTCAGTATAAGCTATGATTTCCAGTGTTGGAAAACCACAGTATTTCCTTTATGGGAAATTCCTCAGGCTGTGACATACGCATGCAGTGAAACTGCAGCAGATGTGCAAAAGGCCGACAGCATAACTCAGCGGAAGAAACTGTACTTGAGTTTGTCAGGACTTTGCAGATCACGGTCTTTGGACTGGACGGACCTGAGTGGTCCGTCTCTCTAAACAGACTGCTGCCGCTGCGGTCTCCCCAGCTCATCCATAATCCATGGCTCAGCCAGCACTGAATGGCTGGGAGGCCTTGTACCGTTTGTGGCCTACTGTTAGCCAAGCTGAATAATTAAAGACAGAGGTTTGCTCTCTGTTGCCGTACAGTGTGTACCTTGCTGATTTACATACAGCATTTAGCGAGGTGAGAGACACAAAAGGGAAATTTGGCTGCGCAGGACATATAAACTACATGCTGTTATTTTAAGCATGTGGCAGATGGGGTTGGTACAGCGTACTTTATGTTTATGTTCACAGTATATTTATAAAAAGGTTTATCAACTGGCTAAGGCATTTGTGTATGTGGCTCATCTGGGTGTACTTTCCCACTGTGAGGTAATGTTTTTCAATCCGCCCTCCCAAACCTCTCGGAGCAAATCACTCTGCAGTGTCATTTCAAGTGGGGCTGTTTTGTGAGTTTTCATTCCAGAAAATCACAACAACTCTGTCCTTCGTTTTCCTCATTTGATCTGTGCCAGATGTTGCCCTCACTCTGCATTTTCCCCTCCGCTCAGGCAGTCCAGCTAATAAAAAAAGAAGAAAAAAAGGCTGCTTTCTGCTCTCATTGAGTTGAGCCCTCCTCCCCAGAGCGACAGGCTCTGCGTTACGTTGCTTAGCCGTGATGGAGACCAAACAAAAACAAGTCCTCGGTTTTTTGGCCTTCATGTGAGAGAAAGGGTGGAGAGGAGGCTGATGATGTCAGCTACAAGTGCTGGATAGCCTCTTCCTCGGGCCCTTGACCCCTCTCATTGAGACACTGGAAACATCCTGTCAAATTCCTCAGTGGAAAGACCACAGTGGTTTAACAGCAGCTGGATCTCTGCGGTCAGCTGACACACACTGGAGCGCAAACATCGCGTGGAGCGACTCGTGTAACATGGAGGAACAAGCTTGAGTAAACAGCGGAGTGACCCTGCTGCTGCTGATGTGCAAGAAAAAAACCCTCAACGCTATTGTTCACACCGATAGTAATTTTTCTCAGCCTCCAGACAACCTGCATGTTGTTTTTTCTTGAATCATACTGCCATCACCAGCACAGTCAGAGGTGGAGCCTGTTATTCTATATGTCCGTGGGAGAGTGTTTCAGGATGGGACATTACCGTTTATGAATGTAAACCTTTGCTGAATGAAGCTTGATTGCGCTGCAAGATGAGAGGTTATGATGCTTTCCACCTCGGTGCATTTGGCCCTTTCAAAATGCCTCATAAAATTCAAATTACAGGGTGTAATTCTTGCCAAATTATGGTGATTATTTAGACAGGCTCAACAGCTAACACATTTGTTTGTTGAGTCAACTGCATACCCAGGTCAGCTGTCCTCCATGAAGGAGCTGCGGGACACCAGGAAAGAACCAGGACTCTGCCTTATCTTATTCATCTGACAGCCATGCCGGGAGTTTCCCTTATTTATATAATGGAGAAAAGGTTTTTTCACAGCAAACATCTGTGCAGTTCATAGCAGAATAAGCCCAGATGTCAATAACACTAATAATGGGTGCATTCCCTGACTGCTAGTTCCACGGCCCTGGGACTGTGCATGCTCGCTCTCTGCAGGGACACTTACATGGAATGAAGCCGTCGCTAACATTATTAGTAAGATGCCAAGAGAAATCATAAAGAATGACTTATGGCTCTCTTCTGTCCAAGTGTCCTAATAAGCCCTGAATGCATGACAGCGAGGCAGCATGCACAATACCAGAACCCTGAGCCTGAAGAACCTACGTGGTATTCAGCCTTCATGTACGGTAAAGTACAGTTGCTATTTCTACCTGTGCTTGTCTTACTATGACATGTCAAAATGTCGGTTGTGAAAATAACCTGCGGTAAACATGAACAGGAATGTGAGGATTGACTGACTGATAACACACCACTTACAAACGTGGGATGACCTGAGCTCATATTTGAGCTAATACTAAAGAAATTGCTAAAAGACTGCGTTGCATCAAAAGGAAGGAAGAGATTGCAAAGATGAAAACAAAAAAAACCCTGACATTTTTTGGTTTATAAATTGGGATTTTTCTTTTTTCTCTATTCTTAAAATGAGAATAATTATTATTTTTCCTTCTTTCTCTCTAAATGTTCATTTGTTTCATCCCCAGTCAAAACATTGTAAAGAATAAACTGATACATTACTATGAAACAACGTAACCACTGGACAGACATTCTTACCTCACACCAGTTTGGTCCCGAACCATCCTCGTGCCCCCACCACTCCAGACCTGCGCACATGGACATGGAGTTACTTTGGCAGAACTAAAACACAAAAGGAACAGGTCTACAGCTGGAACAACTCTCAGGTGCCTGTGAACAGAGTCTGTCCAGCGAATGAGCTGAAGTCGGCGAGTTAATGTTAGAAGGGAGCAGCTTGACTCGTGTCTATTATAGCGTGATGCATCCTGTACCCTGCTCCTCTGCAGGTCTCAGGATCTAATGCAAACAGTTCAGGAGAAGGGAGCTGTAATGGCTGGACCAGGAGCAGAGTCACACGCAAGAGGCAAAACGGGAGAGCAGAGTGAGCACAATACAAAATAAAGCAGGAAGTGAGCGTATTGAGTCAGGACAGGTCGTCACAGGAGCTTGCAGAAAAAGCACACAGTTTAGAATGTTGATAACCATGTTAGCTGTAACTCAAATCTTATATCGACAGCTACATTATTACATTACAGTGATTTTTTTTTAATAAAAAGACAGGAAGAGACTTTTTGCAGACACTTGTTTTTGCAAACAGTTCCAAGGTGGAATTGCAAATACTTGAGCAAGTATTTGAAAAGTGAAGCTTTTCGTTTTGAAGCTCGTTCTGTTTCTACTTTACAATGGAGTCCAGCTAATAATGAGCAGCAGACATGATTGTAGATCCTGTTGCGGTCTTTCAAACAGCGAAAGAGATTTGTTTCTTCATATAAAATCAAATTCTGCCCATCATTTTGATTCTCAGGTTTCCCTCATGGGCCTTATGAGTGGGAAACACCGCCATCTTGTGGCCAGTAGTTTGTGTGCAGATACTGCAGTCGTTCAATTACTGCACGTTGTGTTCACGCTACAGTGTCGCTTCTCAATCACTGTTACTGAGATACAGTAAGCAGCAGTGCATGTTCATTCTGCATATAAAAGATAGATACAGGTGACACTTGTGTTGGGCCATCACAACATGTTCACTGTGCCTTTGCTTTGATTCTGCAAGTGTGTGAACTCTACTGTTATCAAGATCCACAGGGGAACCCAAACGGCGTGACTCCAGCTCCTGTCGTCTGTACATTTCTGAGGTACAGTAGTTGTTAATGTCTGGTTAACCATGTAACTGAACTCTATGTGGGTATAATAATGCAATGGCATAATCAAATACCTATGCAACATCTTACCTGCAGCTTTAAATAAAGAATGAGTGACTTGTATTTGCCCTTTGAACATCTTCAACTTATAACACTGTATTAAAATAGTTTATACTGCAATAATGGAAATTAGATAACAGATTCATCTGGTCAACAGAATGTGATATATACCCAACTAAAAAATGTCAATAAGAAAAGACAGAAAAGACAAAGACAAGACAAGAAACTAGTTGATTTTTATTTATTGACAGACCAAAACTCTATTCTGATAAGAGCTTTTCTTAAGCCTCGATACCGATACCTCTTCCCCATTCTTTTCTGCCCCTCCTCCTCCTCTTTTACTTCTCTGCCGAACATATACTGCCGAGTTTGCAGTGAAATTCCTCAAATTCCTGCAGCGATGGTGATACAGTGGTGAGCATAGCTGCCTTCCAAGCAGTTGGAGGACAGTTGTACCAACTCCTCTCTTCTCAGTGAATCATGAGTGTTAAATAGACTTCTTCTTCTTCTTCTTTTCTCTGCTCCTCCCCCGGAGAGGGGGAAACGTGTCACTCTGATGTATACTGCTGAGTCGGCAGCCAAACTGCTGCTTTTTCACAGCGATGGTGGTATAGTGGTGAGCATAGCTGCCTTCCAAGCAGTTGACCCGGGTTCGATTCCCGGCCATCGCAAATCCCTGCCTTTTCTCAAGTAGCATAAAACATTTTTACACTTAATCTGTACCACATCATCAACCTCAGGTGGAACACCACATGCAGGCTCCTGGTCTCTGAACAAAGGTGAAGCTGTCATCTGGTTGTCGTGGCCGAGTGGTTAAGGCGATGGACTAGAAATCCATTGGGGTCTCCCCGCGCAGGTTCGAATCCTGCCGACAACGTTCCGTTATGGGGGACATCCTTTAATGAAAAGATATAACTGCATTCTCTCACTGATGGTGACAGTTCCAGACAGTTATACCAACTCCTCTCCACTCAGTGAATCATGAGCGTTAAATAGACTTCTTCTTCTCCTTCTTTTCTCTGCTCCTCCCCCTCTCCCACTGAAATGTGTCACACTGATGTATACTGCTGAGTCGGCAGCCAAATAGCTCCTTTTCCACAGCGATGGTGGTATAGTGGTGAGCATAGCTGCCTTCCAAGCAGTTGACCCGGGTTCGATTCCCGGCCATCGCAAAGCGCTGTCTTTTCTCATGCAGCATAAAACATTTTTACACTTTGTCTGTATCACACTGTGAACCTCAGGTACAACACCATGTGAAGGGTCTTGGTTTATGTACAAAGCAA
>JAFBJZ010000850.1:1087500-1155000 GCA_016785225.1 Psettodes erumei | reverse complement strand
TGTTGTACTTCATCTGCAAAAACATTAAGGTGAGTGTTACCTGCCAATGTCACATCCACATGAATCCAAGACCCCAGGTTTCCCAGCAGAACATTGTCCAGAGTATCATACTGCCTCTGCCAGGCTTCCATCATCACATAGTACATCCTGGTGCCATGTGCCACATTAGACCAGGGCACCTTCTTCCATTGCATGTCCAGTTATGATGTGCATGAGTCCATTGTAGGAGCTTCCAGTGGTGGCCGGGGTAAACATGAACACTCACAGTCCCATACACGACAAGTTGATATGACCTGTGTGTACTGGCAGCCTTATATCACAGCCAGCATTAAGGTTTTCAGCCGTTTGCTAAAGTAGCTCTTCTGTGGGACCGGAACACACGGGTCAGCCTTCACTCCCCATGTGCACCAGTGAGCTTTGGGCATGCGTACTCCTTCCTTTCACCTCACCTCTTCTGGTAGGTACTGACCACAGCCTACTGGAAACACTCCACAAGACCTGCTGTTCTCACCCAGTCGTTGAGCCATCACAGTTTGACCACCAGATTCTTACAATTGTTAAATTGTCCTGCTTCCAACACATGAACTTCAAGAACTGACTGTTCACTTGCCTTCTGATAAATCCCACCTCCCTGACAGGTGCCACTGTAACAAGATAATCAATGTTATTCACTTCACCTGTCAGTGGTTTTAATGTTTTGGCTGATCAGTGTATAATAATGAATGGGACAAAATGAGAGGCAACAAGATTCATGCAAAGACTTTTATTTATGAATAGTCTGCAGCACTGTACAACAGCACAAACTTGTCTCTATTTATGACCATTTTAATGATCATAAAAAATATGGACAAATCCTGTGCCTTCAAAAACAGTTCCTTTTCACAATAATCTAAAAATACCTTGTTCTGTTTAAATATGTAGCTTAACCTTTGAAAATAAAATATACATTATATGAAATATAACACTTGTTTATTGGATACACTATATAGTACCAAATGCAATTATATGCAAATACACCTTCTCTCTGTGACTTTTTACGCATTTCATGCACAAAAAAAGAGGGGGAAAAAAAGATGCTGCGCATACAAAAGAAGCTGTACATACCTCTGTATGAAAATAGAAAAAATCTAAGCAAGATGTGCACCAATATTCTAGAATATGTTACAAAGAAGTTGCAGTACAAAAAGACCTACACGAGAATGGCCAGATAACACATTACCTGGAACACAGAGGTATGGGTACTGGGTTGGTAACAGGACAAAGACAGAACCTCAGACTGAGCTTCCACTGACAAACTCGAGCCACTTCCATGCAAGTCTACAACCACGTCAGGCGGGTTCAACGGCAAATAACTGCTGGGTCTGAGAGTGACAGGGTCAAACGAGCAAACCAGTTTTGAGCTTGGAATTTTGGTGTTCAACCCAGTGAGTGTTGATGTCTAATGCATAGCATAAAGTTTGGTTTGGTATGTTTTTAACTTCTTGTATTGCTACCCCATAAGTGAAGTGAGTGTAAACCAATTGCAAGTTATGCCCACAACTTATAAAGCACTGATATGTCAACATTAAATCATCAAACGTGTTCAGATACTGCGATTAGGATTCCAACAGCTATGTTCTGTACAGCATCATTATTATTAGTAGTATTATTAATATTATTAAGCATCTTATTTATTATTATTGCGAAAACAACTCCAAATGTTCCTTTTGTTTGTGATAATAAAATGATGATGTCCAGTTTAACTTAGGATTTGTAAATGAACAACACTGGATGTGTTACACAACAAATGAAGTTCTCCACAGAAACAGTGTGTACAAGGCACACTGCGATCAATATAGCTACATCTACCATTTCCTGCAAGAAGCACTTCTGAAATCACACAGAAACGAAGATATGGGCAAAGGAAAACCCCTGGTTAAATATAGACTTCTGTTAATGCCACAAAATATAGATTTTCTTTTTGAACAGTATGAGGATTAACAAACATAACACTTGAATCAGACATTTCTGATACATGTTGCGATTGCTAATGCGGAGACTGATGGCACAAGAGAGCAGGGATGGTGCGAATCCCTCCCGAGTGTAATCTCTGAGTATTTGAAGAGATTATCAGGTGCTCGCTGGAAACATAAAGCCAATAATCTCAGCAGTGCAAATCTAACACTTGTACCAAAATGTAGAGCTTCAAAGCAAACGTTTAAATGAGATCAGCCCCTTGAAACGGAGACTTACCTCTCAAATCATGTCACAAACGCCCGTGTACAACGACTATATTGCTCTTGAGTGAAACTATACAAGGACCACAGTGTTTCTCATTGCAATCCCGGCTCTCTGAGTACATTCTCTATCACACAAGTATAAGAATAAAGAGCAGGGGGATTCATTATTAGTAATACACCCAAAGACTACACTTCCAAAAATCTAGTCTCTTCTTAACACAGATAAGAAAATATACATTTCTTCAGCAATTAAATGTCTTAAATTGATTTTTTTTATAGTCTTAATAAAATCTTATAACTCTTTCTTATTTACATTTGGTGTAGGTTAATACTGATTGTAATGCAATACTTTTGCCTTCTTGTTTTTGTTTTTTTTTATCCTAACATTTCTTTTGTTTGCTGAGCAGAATCACTTTTACATTCATCTTTATACACCAGATCTCGCAAAGGAGCCCGAGTGCAGACTGGGAATAATGACATGCATTCTTCCAAAAGCAAAATAAGACAATTTCAAAAGGAGGAAGTCCACTTGTTTGAGCAAATAAACTTTTGAAGCGGTGGAGAGTATGGAAGGACGGGGATGACAAGGGTGAAAAGGCCTGGAGAATTGGCACCAGCACCATTGGTGCCTTTATTTGGCTGTAAAAAAAAAAGTTCTCGCAGCACCAGGACAGTCAGTTCTGTGAGAAATGTGTAACAATACTGAAGGGGTCACGGCTGACTGAGCCGTGAGGTGAGATGAAAGCCTTTGTTGGTGGAAAAAAGCTGTTAACTTGAGAAAGGCAGATTTCCACAGTGGCGAAGGCAGTGTCAAGAGGTTACACTCTCTCCACCCGACTGGGGTCGTATGAGTCTGATGAGAAACGGGAGGAAAGAAGAGATGAGACAACACAATTGAGAATAAATCAGAGTGTCAGGGCAATGTTGTTTGCTCTTATTAAAGCGGACCGTAAAGGAACAGTCCAACATTTTGGGAAATGTGCTTATTTGCTTTCTTTCAGACAGAGAGAGGGGGGGAAAGCAAATCCAATCTGTCTGTGCGTTAAGTGAGGAGCTGGAGTCAGGGCACGGTCAGTACACAAAGACTGGAAGCAGGGGAAACAGTCCGGATCTCTTCGGTGTTCAGAAACACGCCTACCAACACCTCTAAAGCTCAGAAGAAAAGATGGATAGTACTCTCCTGTCTGCTTTACTCAGCAAGCAGTTAGCATAGTTTTGCATAAAGACTGGGAAGACGCTCTGTCCAAAGGATAAAAAAAAAAAATCAGCCCACCGACACTTCTAAAGCTCACTACTTAGCACTTCTTGTTTGCTGAATCTTTATCTGGAGTTACAGGCACTGCTGGCTCCCACTGAGCTACCGTATTCCCATGCATAAAGGCACCTTCGCCACACACTGTATCAGCTGTTTGGGTTTAAACAGAAAGGAGTACACAGACGAACCACTACTGCAAGGAATAAAGTGACTAAAACCAATACACAGCTTCAGTTGTGTCACTCTTAGAAAGAAAGCAAATAAGGGTGCTGAACTGTTCCAAAAGGTAGATGTTAATGCCCATATATTACACTGTGGCACTGCTTCACTCTCGAGTCAAAACAAGCAAATCAAACAGTTTATTTTCCAATTTCTTTGTACCCACCCGAGACAGAGAGCATCTCCTCGTCCTCCATATTTGAGGGGCCACAGATCCCAGAGCTGAAGCTGAGTGGCAGTGTTATCTCTCTCTTAGGAACACTGCGGGGTTTAGGAAGCAGAGGAGGCTTCTGGAGCCTGGTGCGCTGCTTTGGTTTGGGCGCCTTCTGTCCCTTGGCTTCTCGTGTCGATTCCGCTCCTGCACTATGTCCAACTCTCTGCTTCTCCGAAGGTTTCTCTTTGTCGTTCTCCACGATTTTCAGCTCCACCACTCCTCCTGGTTCTTCTGTTTTTAATTCGACGTCTACTTCTTTACTCCCTTCGTCATCTACTTTCAGTGCAATCTCAAAATGAATTTCTCCAGCCTCCTCTTCTTTTCTCTGCTCTTGCTCACATACCCCTTCATTAATGTCTTCAGGTTTACAGTGTTCGGCAAGATCTCCCAACCTGTCATGTGTTTCATGTGTATTCTTGTGTTTGTTTGGGTTTTCCTCCTCCTCCTCCTCCTCCTCCTCCTTTCCTTCTTCCTCCTGTTTCTTTTCTTCTTCTCGCTTCTCCTCAACTTCCTCCTTTGCCTCTTCTTTAACATCACTCTCCTCTCTGTCTCCATTTCTCCCCTCCAAACCAACTTCTCCGGACTCGGGACCTTTGAGACTGAGACGTCTTATTCGAGACACTGAGTCCAGCTCTTTCAGGCGTGCCATCCTGTCTGTGCTTGATCTGCCCAGAGATGTGGCTGATGAGGAAGCGGAAGAGTTAAGTTTATCTTGCAGGGATTCAATTAGTTTGCATGCGCCGCCTCGCCCCCTCTTCTCCCAGCTGCATATGCTCAGTGCGAGCTTCTCATCAGGAGTGACAGGCAGGGACAGGGGAAGCTTACTGGGTGGGAACTCGGGCAGGCCTAGTACTACGGTCGACTGAGTCTCAGTATCTTGGTTGTGTTCGCCATCACTGCTGCTGTGCTTTTGTCTGTCACCGTCTTCTTGGTCCACATCTAATCCTGTCTCCTGAACTTCCTGTGTCCCTGCCCCCTGGACAATTAGGGATTCCTCTTTGACTTGCTCACACTCTCCTCTCACCTGCTGTGTTGCTACACTCGGACTCTGTCGTTCCTCAGCAGACGCACCGTCTGTTTCCTCCTGGGTGTCCTCGGACTGTTTGTCAGCTACACCCAAGGCCTCCACCGGAACAGCTATGCCTAGGATCCGTGCTGCCCTCTGCTCAATGGACTCGTTTTCTGGAATACCTTCTGCACATTTGACCTCATATAGGTGGCTGAGGTCCTGTGCTGGTAAAGCGCTGGCTTTCTCCTGAATCAGTAAGTTCTCCAGATGCTTATCTGCTATCGTTGACTCGTTCTTATAGGTCAGAGGCTCAGAGATGGTGTATCTCTCATTGGTATCCACATCCTCAAACACAAAGGAAACCTCCCTTGTCAGCCTTGTGATATGTGGTGAAGCTTCTTTCTGAGGTGATCTGCTGCTTTCACTCCTGGTTCGACAGATGCCTAAGTTCACCTCACCCCTGAATGGTGGAACACTGTTTCGCTTGGCCTTTCTCTCTGTACCCACCTCAGCTTGAAGCTTGTTATTTAAATTGTGCTCAGGGCTACCACTGCTTTTAACAAATGCTGTCCTGCTCTCCCACAAAGGCTGCACTGACTGGCTAACCTCCTTATGATTGAGTGGAGATGGGACTGAGAGTGAGCGCTGCATTGGTTCCCCAGGACCACCAGGAGTCTCTATGTATACAGTTAGCCCCACATCCCTCAATAAGGACTCTTCGGGGACGGGGATGTCCTGCCTATAGAGCCGGTGTGACTCATTATGTGGGGATATTGAGGACAGGAGGCAATTGTCTCTCAGGCATGGGTTGGGGAGTACAGATAGCTCATTTGTCAGTGGCATGTTGTTGGCCTCAAGCCTGGAAAAAGCACTGCACATGTCCATGGTGTCTAGATCAGCGGTGGAAGCCAAAGACTTTGATCTGGCTTTTATATTGGCTGGTTTTTCAATGTGCATCGGTGGAAGACTGATTGCTTCCCTGCCTGGTTCTGGACCAGCAGTGAAATGTGCTCCTGTTTTAAATCGGTCCAGTCTTTTATTCACCCCATCAAGATAATCAGTGCACTGACCCACAGTGGATCTCTTGCTGATGGTGTCTTCCATCTCCTTATTGATGCTCTCCAGTTCACCAATGGCATCGCATGGTCGTCGATTCACTGGCTTTAAGAGGAACTGTCCAAAGGCCACTTGCTCTGCGCTCTCAGGGGGACTGGAGTTGCTCTTCCTGGGAGAGGAGGGCTGCTGCTCTGCCTGGACTTGGGCCTTGGATGGGGACGATGGGTCTTGATGCGAGGCTTGCTGTGATGGTGGCTGAGTTTGGCTAAAGCTGAGACGGGAGAATGCACTGTTGCTGGAGGGATGAAGGTTTTTCTGGCCAGTCATGGGGTAACCGTAAGCGGAACTACTGTCTGTCCCCACACCGCTGTCTGTGGTTGTGTCTGAGGCAGACTGAACCGGTTCTTGTGCCCCGGGAGGACTCTGGGGTTCTGGACTTTTTACCACAGTCAAAGGTGAGCCGGTCTGGGTTTCCTGGTTGCGGTACTGGTTTCCAGGCCAGGACCCAGCATAGCATAACTCTTTGTCTTCACTGGCCTGGAGCGCCCAGGCATCTATTATCTCTTTCCTTAAAGGAGCCCTCTTGTAATTCCTCATTGAGGATGTGCTGCTGGTGTGAAAGTGGGAATAGTGGGGCTTGATGGGTATCTCATTCACAGACTTGCTCCGAACGCTTTGGCTCTCTTTGAGGCCTACAGCAAAGGTCTCTGTGTTAGTGACGGTCAGGCTTGGTATTGTATCGTTATTGTTCTGATCTGCTGCTCCCAAGTCTTTATGAATGTTAGTTGGCGTGTGAACGGGGACAGAAACGAGGCAGAAGATGGTCTCGCTCACTCTTCTCTTAGTGTTCCTGTTGTTCTCTGGCCCTGAATCTGGGGCAATTTTCTTCACTTGGGTGATGGTTTCTGCAAAGACCTGGTCTGAGCTGGACCCCTGGCGTGAAGAGCTTCTTGTTAATGGGGCCTGGAACATTGAAGAGGGAGATAGAGGAGGACGTTGGTTTTTGGGATATCTGTTGTTGCAGTTTTGGTCAGTTGCTGGGAAGTTATCGACAGTCTCTTTGTGCAAATCGCTGTGCCACCTGTTATTGTCATTGTCAAAGTCGCTAGAAGACGTCTGGTTAGCATCATCGGCCAGTTTGGCAGCGATGAAAGGCCCCAGCGGTGGGGGCAAAAAGGCACTGTCGTCGGACGCAGGCGCCGACACGGTGACACTGGGAAGCTCGTTGCGGATGTGGCGGATCTTGTCAGCGTCCGTCAGGGAGTTGCCGCCCAGGGCTGAGGAAATATGGCGGATGCGTGGGTCATCAAAGGGGATGTACTGGACCCCTCCACCAGGTTGCTCCTGGGTCGTGTAGACAGGGTAAAGCTGCTTCTGGGTGGACAAGCTCCTCTCTCTCTGGGGGTCAGGCCAGGAACCTGCTGGATGTCTGGTGAACCAGTGAGATCCATCTGGAGCCACTTGTACATGCTGGTACACATCCCCTCGGTACCTACAAGTAAAATCAACAGTTACACTTTATCTGAGCAACGATGACTTGAACGAGACAAAAAGAAAGAAAGAGTGAAAATGTAAAGTGCTCTATAGGCCTGTGAGTGAGAGTATACCTTCACTGCACCAGACAAGATACAATGACATCAACAAATATTATTAGAGAATAAAGAATAACAAATAATTGGAAAAGCTTGAAGTCCCTCCATTGTTACTGCATAACATAAAATCCTGTCATAATTTGTAAAGCACCTCAACACCTTAATACAATAACTACTGTACCAACTCTGGTCATGGAACACAGGGAGAATTCTCCTCCAAAGAATATTATTTAAATGCTCACCTACAAATATCTTGCATTACAATAATCATCTGTTTTAGTCTCTTGTTATCGGTAAATAATATTTGTGTAATGTAAAGTGAAAAATGTACTTTAAGATACAGAAAAAAAGACTAATTTACCTGTAGTCAACAGCAATTTCACCATATCCTCGGCGCCCCCCTACCATTATAGGTGCTCTTTTATATGATGGGGGAGGAATGTATCCTGGAGGTCCAGAGTCTGGTGCAAAATAGTCCATTTGGGGGTCACCTGTCCTTGATATAGGAAGCGGTGTTCTGTCCCTGGCCTGGGGAACGACTGAGTCTCTCCCAGACAACACCTCACAGCTTCCCCTGATCTGCTGGTGCATCTCATAGGAGGGAGGTCTTGGGGGGCGGGTGAAGCGGGGCTTTGGTGTCATTGAGAGTTGGTTGGCACTAGCTGGCCTGCCATTTTCCGGCCATCGGGGGGCCCTGAAAAGGTCATGGTGTGACAGTGGGTGGCCATTGAACCGCCTATATAGTTCCGGACCAGAGGAGGTTATGTCTACATATTGCAGGCTCTCAGGCTGCAACATCCTGGGCAGGGACTGGGATTTGGCTTTGGTCCTGGGGTGGACTACCATGCCCTCTGGTGTCCTGGCATGAAGCCGCTGCTGCTCCGGTGCCCAACGCTCACCTTCGCTCTGTGACAGCTGGCGGCCAAAGTTCACAGCTGGACGCCACTCCTCTGTCCCCAAGCTCTGGCATTTCCTCTCAGTTGCCATCTTCCACTGATGGAGCGCAGCCTCCCTCTCTCTAGAGCGGGCCTGAGCCTGAGCCTGGGCCTGGGCTTGGACCTGAGCCTGAGCCTGGGCCTGGGCCTGAGCTGCCCAGCGCTGCCTCTCCTGAGCTGCCCTCTGACGCTCCTCTGCAGACAACTCTTGGCCTCTCGCTTGCTGAGGCCCCTCAGGCCTGCTGTAACCCCCCTGTCCTCCTCCCTGGGTCTCTCTGAAGTCAGCATAATCTAGCAGCACAGTGAAGTCCTGGCCTCTTCTCCTCCAGTAGGACACGTCCTTTGACTGTGACTGTGGACCTCTGGAGCCATCACAGAACCTGAAAGGAAACATACACAAGTTACACACTGGTACGCTTTAGCATGCCCCCTGCTCCTACATCGTTCCTGAAATGAAATGAAGGAGCGGTGTCCAACAATTTTTGTAACTCCTCATAACTGCCAATTCGACAAACACGTTTGCTTTACATAGTGACAGGCCTGGAATGATGCGAGAAGAGCCATGAGCACTTTGACTAATTTTAACCATCCAATACATAAAACTTTGACATACAGCTGTTCAGGTCCATTAAATGCCAACAAATAGGTGCCGATGACAGGGAAAAGATTATTTACTGTTGCTCTGTAATGTAGACAGATTGAAAAAACTGAATTCATCTTCCACTAGATGGAGACAGATGATCATGAGTACCAGTGCAGTCTCTGGTAATTGTGATTTTTCTACAGAGCCTAATAAACACATTACACAATGACACACAGTGGCTGTTAGTGCTAGACGTCTGAGACGTCCTCCAATACACATCAACAATTTAGAGGACGTATTATTGACCGTCATTCTACGGCATTGTTCTTTAGCTTTAACCCTGAGACAGTAAGAATCAGCTCACCAAACCAGAGGACAGCTCCCACTATAAACTATCTGTGTGATGATAGCAGACCGATGGGCTGCAACAAGACGCAACGGGTCGCTGCACCCAGCCTGATCATTTCGGTGTATTTTTGGAGTGAATGACTGACTGACAATACAAAAAATACACACAAACCAACGGACACACACGTGTGCATTTACGCTCAGTGGCCTCGAGGCCGAGGCCACTGAGCGTAAACATTTCCATCTTTAATCGTCACTGGCCAGAGATGTTTGCTGAGGGAAGGTGTGTGTGTATGTGTGTGTGTGTGTGTGTGTGTGTGTAGCCATGCCAATCCACTAAATCTGAGGGCATCTCATGTAAGATGAGTTACCATCATTAGCGTAATTGGGTCTAAGTAGCACTGCCTAATCGGGGCGCCAAGTTAGGCCTGCTCCTTATCTACACTAAGGCTGCCAGGCGAAAACGGATTTGGATAAGGGGGAAAAAAGAAGCATGAACAAACAACAGACTGAAATCGCAGAACATATGTATTAGCAATTCCCACACTCCCAACAGAATGCTCTGATACCACTGGCAGAGCTATCGACATGAAAATGAGGATTACTGGTCCCAAAGAAAAAAACACAACCACTGACATTATTCAAGGTCATTTGACTATTTTCAGATGCTCTGTCACCGGCTGGTGGCTAAAAGGGATTAGATAGGAAAAAAAGAACGTCAGCCAAACAAAATGTAAGGAAAAAGGAGAAAATATCAGACAAGCCTGCCTAATTGTGTGGACATGAGAACAGCTGTATTGACTTTGTCTCAGTTACAGCACACTAACCTCCAGAATTGGAGCAAATAGGCAAACTAAACAATCCTGTTTTCAGGAAAAAACAGATTGGCTGCAGCCAGGAGATATCTCTTGAAATATAATACATTCTTACAGCCCTTATCCAAGGGGGTTTCAATTACATAACTCCAGACTAAGCTAAATATAGCCTATCCTCCATATACATATTTAAATAAACCCTACATGAAGCCTGTATTATTGATGATCAATGCATTATATAAGTAGAAGTAAAGCCTGTGAAACAGTGGAAGCCTGTTAGGTGTATGGGTTATGTTTAGAGGTTAAACTGGGGAAGGTGGCATCCTAACAAACCTGGCAACCTACATGTGTAACACTGGGCATGCTCAAATGAGGTGTGCAGGTTTGCCCAAAAGCTGTTTTGATTACAACTCCAAGGTCCCATGTGGCAGATTAACACTCCAGCACATTATCCCCCCCCTCCCCAGCCCAAGACCTGATTGGGAAAAGGAAGAGAGGGAGGAAGAGGCACACGAGGGGGAGGAAAGAAGCGAGACAGAGATGGCAGGAGGGACTGAGCGACATCCATTAATGATGCGGTGTAAAATCCCCGTGAGAAACAAGTTATTCCTTTTCATTAACATGCCCCATCAACGTACAATAACAATGAAAGACTGTGCCAAGAACCAGTGAAGTGTGAGGACAAGCCATGATCAGGATAGGGCATGCAAAAAGGTTCAGTCAAACAGGAGCACATCACTGATCTCAAGGTGTAGCGCAGACTGTGTCTTACCCACTGTCCGAAGTCAGTGACTCTCCCAAGGAGTGGGTGTCAACTTGGCTCCGATTCTCCCCCTCCCGTCTGGGCTGGCTCCTGTCCCTGGGTTCGTTGTTGTTGTTGGTGCAGCCGCTGCCGTACGCTTGGGGCCTGCCTGGTTCCGCCGCCGTTCCCATAGGGTGCCCCGGGCCCTCTCTCGTAACCATTCACCGTCCTGGGGGCGGGCCTGTTCTCCAGGATCTCATGGTGTTTGCTGTAGGATGGCGGCGAGGATGAGGAAGCCTGGCGGGACGCGGTGGCTGGGGTAGGGGTGGAGGAGGAGGCGGTGGTATGCTTGGGTAGTTTGTATCCATGAGAGATGAGGAGGTCCTCCACGCTGTACATGGTCGCATTTGTTTATGCTGGTGTGTGTATGTTTTTTTCCTCTCACTGCTTTTTTTCCCCTTTTTTTGAGAGGAGGGGGGAGAGGAAGGTAGGTCGTTGTCAAGACGTCTCTGCTTCTTCCCTACGTGCAGCGGCAGGATCACCGGCACAGCTGCGCAACTGAGGCCATCACTGGGGAAAAAAAAGGGAGAATGACATGAAGACACAAGAGGAGAGACAGAGAAAAGAAGGTGACGGTAAAACCATTATCCCTGCTACCCGTGTCCAGTATTTGTAAAGGGTCCCAACACATGTGGACAGCTGAGAGGATGAAACAAAAAAAAAGATCCCCCCCGAACCCAAATTCTGAGCCACAACCACAAAACCAAGATCACTCTCCTACCCAGCAGCCTTTGCCTCCCCCCTCTCTTCTCCAATCCTCCTAGCAACAACCTTCTTTCCATCTCACTTGCAGATCAGCGGCACCAAAACCGTCCCGAACTAAGTCGGACAGAGAGGCAATTGAACGCCTTCGGAAAACAAACCACGGCGAGGACAAGAGGTTTAGAAGTCTGCCGGTGCTGCAGCCAAGCGCAGGATGCCACCGTTCACAGCAGGCTCCCGACAGACCTCCATGCGATGACTGAAAGGTAGCTCTTTGCAGCTAACCGCTGCTCGTGTTTTGCATCAGCGAGGCGACCGGGGGGATTGGATGCCTCTCCGCTCACATCTGCATTCTCTCTCTTAACATCTCTTCTTCATCTCCAAAGCATTTCATGGTCATAGTCTAAAAGGATGAAGATTTTTCTTTCAACCATGTGCCACAAATAAATCCCTGGGTTGGATTAAGGTCGGGTGGATTCGCAAACCCCTTGAAAAAGTCAGAGAATATCACAATTAAAAGGTGGTGGACTGAACATGCTTTCTTTTCCGCTGTGCTCTCTGAAACGATTCATTAATAAGTCAACCGTCAGTTAATCATTTATATTGTCATGTCATTTTTAAGCAAAAATTCAATGGTTCTTTTCACATAGGAATTCTGGTCATTTTTGACATTTTCTATGGAAGTAATTTGAATATCTTATAGTTTTAGACTGCAGACCGAACAAAAGGGGTCAAATGTGAAGAAGAGCAATCGGATATTTTCTAGCAGTTTATAGATTACACAATCAATTCATGCCAATTAATAAGCGACCATTGCAGCCATGTCTCATATCCAGTTACTGTGAAGTGTTTAAACCCAGCATGAAGATGGAACAGATGTAGAGGGACTGCATAAAACTAAAGTGGGTTAGGGACATTGTAAAAACACTCAGCGAACTCTAATAATCTGCAAGGACCGTGAAGGTTAATGAATAAGTATGATGACATTTGCTTTCTGCCCCAAAAAACAGCTATAAGTAGTATCAAGGACCGATGAGGAATTGAATTGATGACGCCCAGGGTGCATCTGCTTGTGATGTAATGCCCTTGATGAAGTCATGTTTGCTGCCTTGTCAACAGGACGGATCCTGCTGCAGCCCACTCATGCAATACCCTCCACTGCAACAGACTGCCAGCAACCAGGCTGTCCTTAATAAGAAATGGCATTCAGGAACAACGGAGTGAAACTTGTTGCCAGAATCAAATGTTCAGACAGTTTAAAAGCCAATCACACTAGGATTGTTTAATGGCAGAGCCAAATTGCTTGTTTGCGCCCGTGGAAAACAGACGGCCGACACGGCCTCGCCGACGTGTATTCAGCTGCAAACAGATTAGCATTTGTTTTGCTTCGTAGCATTTAGTTTAGCCATGATAGTCCCATAGAGATGGGAGAGAAAAAAACCCTCTATAAAAGGAGTCCTGACTTAGAGGGCAGCATCACTGCCCTTGTCTCTTTCCTCCTGCTCCCTCCCTTTTCTCCTCCTTGTACCTGAGCCCTAGGATAGCCTACTAGGTGATTAACAGGATCCAAGACCGTGAAATGCCGCTCTCTTTGTATGTCTGGCTCTCTAATACGATTATCTTTTTCATTTAAAGCCTTAAACCTGTTAGTTTTGGAGGATTGACTCTTGGCGCTTGCCCAGTTCATATTTTGGTTGAGTTTAACTCTTTCACTTTGCGTTTTGAGTAATCTCCTCAGGGAGAGGCTAGTTCTGAGGTCGTCAGGGAAGTTTGCATTTGCAGATGAGCAAACAGACACAATTACTCATTGACTGGTATTTCGTGAACTTGAGCTGAACTAGTGCTGGGCAGCAGGCCAGTGACTATGTTGAATAACTCCCAGTGTCTCTGAAATACTGTAAATGGCAGCAAAATGGAATCCAAGATCGTAACATTTGTGGCCATTTGTCACTTCAGATGATTCACTTAAACTCACTTGAGTGTAAACATTTTCTTCAGCGCTTTAAATGAGAAACCACCGGCAGGTATCCCGTCAGAGGAGCCTATATCAGGCTATGGAATCAGTCAGATTTGTATAATGCCCCTTCCTTCATGTCGATGAAGCCTATCTCTCCAACGAGGCAGAGGCTTAATTAAATGAGCCTTAGGTGAAGGGCTACATTCATTAATATGATAATTCACTTTTGTCATGATATTAACCTGCTTTAACTGAACATCCATATGCCGTCTAATCTAGCCAAATCCTTAATCTGAGGCAATTGCTCTTGGTGTCATCACGAGGGATTATCTCCATCATCAGTAAAAGTAAGGATTTCCCCCTGTAAAATGACCTGCCCCCCTCCACCCCCCCACCTCCCCACACACACACACACACACACAGCAAGCTCAGTTTAAATACTGTTAATGCTGTTACGTAATGGAATTACCCATTTTATTTCAAATAAAACCTCAGACTCAAGCAACGGTGTGCAACAATGGTGGGCTTTCATCCCTAAAACACAACAACATTGTGTTTCGCTACAATGCCTTCTTGTGTGAAAAAGACTGGCGTTATAGGCGCTTAAATTTGGCAACGGTAGCGGGGGAAAAAAAGAGCTGTGATCTGCTGTATTTTTAATGACACGACTCGCTCAAAGAGAGAATTAATGATACAGTTTATGGATAACATATGCTGAAATGTATGCAGCCACATGAGGGCTGGCATATCCCTACAGACGACCCTCACACCAGCCCCCACCTTCTCTCTAATTGCTCACTGTAGGCTACTACTGTAACATCATCATTTACGTTTACTCAGCGGTGAAAGATGCGAGACCGCCGAGGTTCCGAGGTCAAGTGAACTTCTGCCAAGGCCACGGCTTGTTTATCAAAAGCAGATACAAGCATTTTTTTTGGCTGCGCAAAGCGGGGGCCCATGCCCTTACTGGTGGCTACACCAGCGGCGAGCTGCAGGGGCATGACGGCTTGCAGGTTGACAGTTTGGTGTCAGCTCCTTATTCGCGGCCCAGCTGAGACGAGGGCATGGCGGGGAGGCGGGGAGGAAGGAAAGCAGAGGGACAGCACGGGTGGCAGCCAATGCAGGACAGAGACCTAGATCAGGCCTCGGGGAGGACAGAACTGCAGTGTTAGAATATGTCAGTAAATAGTCTCCATCGCAGGCGTTTACGTGCCTAACGTGGTGAAGTGCAAACTGGATGATAAGAACTAACTTTATAGATTGTCTGCGAAATTACACTAAAGACTTTTCCTGAAGAGGAGGCAGAGATGTGTTAAAATAGCACATCCCTCCGAAAAGAGCTACAGACAAAAACAAATCTGGATTTAACAGGCTCCAGTGTAAAGGCAACACAAGAAAAGAAATCTCAAACACCAGAGCCTGGAACCAAAAAGACGATAAGCCTGCTTCCTAAAATATTCCACAAGAGCCGCACCTCCCCACCACATTGTTCCCAGTCTCCTTGGATCTATAACTACTGACCCGAGTGGGTGTGTACTTGGCTAGGCTCTGGCCTGCATCTGTTAGGGACTGCGTACACGCACGGGTTTCTCGGGGATGACGGCCCATCGCATTCAGCAAACAGCAACAGTCCGCAGATTGCTTATCTATGTGACATCACTGTGTCCAGTGGAGGGGCCGTCTTTCTTCCTGAGGAAGTGCGTCATCATGAGGACAGAGGAGACCCGACGGCGTCGCAAATGTTTCCAGTCAGGCTCTCCGTGAGCTCCCGTTTGTCCCGGGGAAAAGAAGCTGGAGGCCTGCGTTTGGCTCAGGCCGCAGGAATAAACAGCCAAACAGTATTGGGGGCCATATTTTACCCATGATGACCTCCGGGAAGCGCAATGTTCTCCAAATCAGGTAGACTGTAACTCAGCAACATAAAGTGTGGGCATATTATCTTGGGAGCTATCTGCCCTCTAGACACTGGCCATCCATCAGAAAAAATCCCACCGGGCTCAGCAGCCACGCAAGGAGCAATTACCAACTACTGCAACAATGAAAAACGAAGGTTGTAAATTCACAAGCCAACATCTGTTTAAATGAGGAGCAACAATGCAATGAGCTCAACACCACGTTGCAACCCATGTGCTTTCTGGAGCCTCCACGCCCATCCTGGTGGAGAGAGGAGCAACACACGAGGCCCGCGCATTGTGAGTCAATTAGCTCATGTGGAAGCTTTAGCCAAAAAAACAACAAAAAACACAACACGCCCACTTACTTCATTTTGTTGAGCATATCCCGTGGCAACAGTTGTTGTGCTTTTGTGAATGGCAGCTCACAGACAATAGCATGTGGGCTGTTCAGATATTCCCACTGCATTGCCACGGTCCAAAACTTATTACAGTCAGACCCCACTGGCAGTGAAATCAAAGGCAGGGCAGGATGAGATTGGGGGGGGGGGTTCTTATACCATCATATTCCAACACATCGCAGTCTGCAGCACTATGGTGCGGTCAAAACATAGACCGGCCAAACATCTGTGGCCCAACTTTAATACAGTATGAGTGTTTCAATCCAAAGCCATTTTTCAACAACAACCATCTTCCGCACAGCAACAGTATATGCAATAGCTCGTTAATGCATAAGGCAAGGCAACACGGTACTAAGACACTGCCGACGTGAGGGGAGTTACAGCAACAGACCCATTTCCCATTGTATAGCAGGCTTAACCCCGTTTATCTGAAATGTAGCAATCTGACGTCACCAGATTTCCTCCAGCTGAATGCGTCCAGCGCTCATACATTATGTGCAGGGAGATACGGGGCTGAGCGTTTGCTCCAAAACACCACGGCTCATGCCAGCATTTGAAAATTATCATTTCGTATGGGGAGGGGGGGGATAAAGGAGGGGTTATTAGGCACGCTAATGCAACCAGGCACTGTTCTGCTGCACAGTAGGCTTCACCTGCACTGAACTATTCCCCGAGCTGTGCTGTTTCTGAGCCTGCCAAACTGGCTTCATGGTAATTAGTGTCTGTCAAGGTCCGGGGTTTGCTAGAGATGACAGTGGCATGGTTTATCAGCCGGGAACACAGTGATCAAAGGGTTAGCACACACCGGCTTTCTGCTAATCAGATGAGGGCTCTGCATGCCTCTTTCTCTGTATTACAGAAGGAAAGGTAATAAACAGTCCAACATAAACATATTTAGTGCGGCAAAATCCCAGAGACTATGCTACACCAGCACATTTAGTGTGTGATATTTAAAGACAGCTGGAAGGGCGCAGGGACGGCAGAATCCCGTTGACAGATGACGGGGAGGCAGATTACAGGTGGGATGAAAAGGCTCTTCCACACGGTGAAGTGTTATCATGGTGGATTGGCCTGATGAAGGTGGAGGGATGTATATAAACACATGAAAATGAATAGCCCGGGTTACCTCAAGGGCTTAATCACTGCGCTGGCATAAAACTGACAAACAGAAATCACAAAGCAGGCAGCACAGCCATCTGCCAAACATATGGACGTCCACCGGCTAGCACTCAGCCAAGGACATCATATATACACAGCGAGTGTGCGTTGTTTGATTTTCATGCCTCCGATTCACCGCCCTGGATTCTCGCTCTGAGAGTCACACTGGCAGATGTCAGTAGCTTTCACACGTTTCTGGCTGGCTTCATCCACCAGCCCTCCTTCCTCCCGCCTGCGTCACCTCTGCTCTGACATCACACGTGACATCAGCCAGGACCTCCGAGGGGGATCCCTGTAGCCGGGCAAACATCGGATGACTTCGTCTCCGGCTGCCCAATGACAGGAAAAACTCATGTTCTTGATGTGCCTGCTGGCCTAGAAATAAAGCCGAGAGACTGACAGGCAGAGAGAGGGGACAGAGCTCTCTGCCGTCAGAGAGGTTCGAGCAGCCAGTGCTCACACACAGGATTACTGGAAAGGGAAAGTCTTGCCCCAGGACAACCAGTCTGCCTGCAAGACCAGGAAGTTGCGTGAGCCCTCCCTTATCACACACTAATAGGAGCGCTTCTGAAAGTTGAACTGGTATGACTCATTTCATAGCCGTGGAGGGCCCCTTCCAGTTTCGCTGACCAACCCTTTCCTCCGCTGCTGGAAGGAATTAATGAGCTGCTTCCCTTCTTAATAGGCGCCCCGTCCCACCGTGCTCCCCCACCCCCGCTCCGCCCCTCGGGGCATCTAGCAGGGCCTCGTGTTCACACACCATCCCAGTCTCAAGGATGTGTGAAAAACCCACAACATAACACACGTGCCCACTCAGCCTTAAGATTTCACTTGCTCTTTCTCTGTGAAATGCAGGCCGGTGCAGGTCTGGGCTACGTTTTGAAGTTTATTTGTTTTGTTTTGATTTTTTGGGGGCTTTTTAAGTTTGTTCCTGGTATCTACAAATCCTGCACATTCCGCCTAGAAAATGTCTCTTCACTGACATTTACTAACAGCTTCTGATGTGAGCTCACTGAGCTATGAAAGGTCTTGGCAAGAGGGAGCAGATCACTCCTGGGCAGCGTTAACGGTACTTCCATAAATACTATAAACAACACGAGCTGAAATAATCAGACCGGAGGGCACGAGCCCAACGGATGTGGGATAAAACGGGACTACGGCACAAACACCTGAGGTTGTTCACTGCAGCAACATTGTCACAACTTAAGTAATTACAGAGTGTTGAGCCCGAGCTGATCAGGTGAAATTCTGACTTTGACAAACTGTCCTCTAGAGGTCCCCAAGTGACAGCAACCATCCATGTGCAAGACCTTCTAAAATTAAAGCCATTAAGCAGATTCAATCACTGTGACATGATGTGAGGTATGAGTAAGGAACAGAGCAGAGGCAAGTGTTTATCCATTGAGAGTTGTAGGCCATTAAATATAACTACACTATAAAAGCCCCATGCTCAATAGTGATATGTAAATTTAAACACGTAACATTTTCTAATTTGAGCAAAGTGACAGCAGGAATGCCGCGTTGACAGCATGCCCGTGCAAGGTTATAAAAGAAGGCAGTGCATGCAGGGGGGCTGCATGGTGGGGAAGGAGAAGAGAGGTCAGGCAGCAGCCATCATCGTGCAAACACGCTGCAGGTGTGACAAAGTGACAGCATGCAAACATCAAAGCGACCTAAACTTGGCAGACCATTTGCCAAGGGCTGTTTGCAGCTCGTCCCCATCGCCATTTGGCGTTTCACTAACGCGTCCGACCAGAACCACGACCCCGCACATCACTGGATCCCCTGCGCTGGAGCCGTGTCGTTATGAAATGATTGACAGGCTTGGCATGACGCTCGCCCCGCTGGTTCTGTTGCAGGTTGCTGTCGTAGCACACTAGCCTAGCCCCGATGCGCGCAGTTCACAGATGCAGGGGAGAAATCACGCCAAATTGCAGTTAAAATATTTGGCTGTTTAAGCTTCCGCGACAATGAGGACTGTACGCATATTTGTTTTTTAAAAAGACTTGAGATCTTATCCTGTACAGTTGCGTGGTTAATTTCGGCAAATGGATGACCCACTATAAAGACTGCATTTCAATGACCAGCTCTGTTTTATAACTCCGACTGTTTACTATCGCCAATCACAGCACACTGTGGATGGAATACCACTGAAGGAATTTGAGGCAAGAAAAAAATCTACAAGTTAGGAATTGTATATAAGTGTGTATAATGTTTGAAGTAACACGGGATCCCTACCGAAAACGAGCCATGGCCGCAGTATTTCGCTCAAGTCCTTAATTAGTGTTCCTCTCGGTTAAACAAATCTCCGCTCGTAAGCTAGGACACAGAAAGCTGCGTATTTTGGACGGAGTTTGGCCTCTCTTCCACAGCGGAGAGAACGCGCACAGCGGGGCTAGCGCTAGCCTGGCTAGCTCCATCAGCAATCTTTAACCTTCAGCTGATAGGAGCGCGTCCGCAAAGAGTGGCAGTCGCCACCGCACACGCTTCAAGTTAGGGAAAAAAACATTAAGACCGCCATCCTCCCTCCCCTCCACCTACTAATGTCGCGTCCTGAAAGTGCCACAGTCTTGTCCTAAATCCTCTAATCCCGGCGCAGGATGTAGGGACCGCCGGACGGGAGAGTGCCGAGGTTGCTCGCTCTGGCTTGGCTGCAAGTTGAGGGGACCGCTGGAAATGTTGAACGCAGAGCAGATGCGTCTCTCAACCTCTGTCTGCTCCTCTCAGCGGCGGCGGCGGCGGCAGCTCGCCTCCTCAGCCGTCCGCGTGTGTCGTCAAATTTAAAAAAACAGAGCCCCCGACAAATGGCCGCGTTAAACGCGGTGCGTCGCTCGACCTGGAGCCACTTTCTCCCCCCTTTTACCTGTGAAATGCGTCGTCGCGTTGCCGCCTAGTCCCCAGTGGTCATCCCCCGGCCGCTGCTGTGGACGGACTGAGCTGGGATCTGCTGAGGGAACAGCCCCTTCACACTACAGCACTGAGGAACCATCCCTCCTCTCCAGCGGGGAGGCAGCTGGATGCTGTAAAGTGATAAGGTCACATCACACTCAGCATTTCAAGACCAAGTCATCAAACTCATGTACAAACATGCATTCCATGTATCGATCTAAGAATATTTTTTTCCATATTTAATATAAGTAATTGTCATAGTGTAACTACCACTGAGACTGATTCAAATCAGATTAACTAACGAGCAAAGACGCACAGCACCTCTGCGCATCCTTGACTGTTTATGTTAATGTATAATGCAGTATATGTATGTATGTATGCACATGCTACAATACATATCATAATTGATGTATTTTGACACTTTGCCTTTAATAAAAATGTATGATGTGTTTATTTGCTTTCTTTCTTTTAACATATGCTGAACTTCAGCAATTAAACGATCAGTCAATTAGTCCATCAGCAGAACATTAATCATAGACAGCTATAGTGATTTTTCAAGCGAAAATGCCAAAGTTCTCAGGATCCAAGTTGTCACAGTTTGGTTGGACAAATCAGCATCTGATGAAGTCACCTCGGGCTCTACAGAACTGTGATAGCCATCTATATTTTACTGTTTTGTGAGGTTTTACAGATGTTTTATGGATGTTTTACAAACGATTCATCTAACCACCAGATTAGCTGACAATGAAAATAACTTGAAGCTAAAATGCTTCAGGGGGGCCTCTCTTTTTTGCAGGGTAAGAATAATTTTATCTCTGCACGTTTAACTTGTTAGTATTAAAAGCTATTTAGAGCAGTTGATCATAATTAAATGTCCACTTTTTTGTGTTTGTTCTTCTGTAAGGTTTGCCAAAAGCTATACTTTACGCCCGTCTGGCTCCAAGCCTACAGAGGTGAAAGTTGTCCTCCTTTTCCACCTCTCCAAAAGAACAGAGGACCCTAAAACCTCCATAATATTGACACAGATGTTGCATATAACTAAAATTCCCCTGAAACTAAGGACGGCTGGTAGGCTTGTGTCGGCCCTGGCTTGTGTATTCCCACAGTGGATATAATTTCAGTGGACTGCCTCGTATCTGACCACTGGATTGCATCCCTTAATTTATTTGAAATGGCTGCTTTGGCTGTCCACTTTGCACGATCGCAGCTGTTAATGTGTTCCCTGGGTAGCCTCTCAGCAATAACGGTCATGTTTACATAAAGTCAGCTTAACTTCGAATTACCTACTCGATGATTATCTCTTTTCCTGTAATGTTAGCCATTGTTCCAGTTGTTGACTTAGTGTGTCCTGTGGAACCATTGTATGTGCAGAAAAACATCCATAAAGACTTAATGAAGTCAGACGGTGGTGTTGCAAGTTCCCCTTGGCAGTTGCACGCAGTTCTCGGACTCATGCCACGTTAAGACAAGGAGCAACTGAGAAAAGTGAGAGGAACCTGACAAGAACAATAGGAGTGACACGAGATATTGTAACTGCCGTGTTACAGTAGGTTGGACCTAGCATATCATTTCATTTGGCCTGTGACTCACTGGCATCTGCTCAGTATCACTGAAGGTCAACACTTGTGTTGCTCCCCACGTTGCACAGAGGTGCACTCCGCCCGTGCTGCTCTGCTCTGCACCCGGCGATCCTGCCCGTGTCTGTTTTCCATTGTGCCGTAACATATGCAGCTCGTATGCGCTGCACTGAAATGTGGTGCAGAGACGCTGATGTCACCACTCCGTTTGCCAGTTGTGGTTTTGAGGTTGAGTGTTTCTGAGCTTGGTGAGCAGCTCTGCGCGCCGTGGGCTCCCCCGCTGCAGTTGCCGCTCCCCAATGCCCCAGAACTCTGGTCTTGACTCTTTAGGTGTGTGTGTGTGTGTGTGATGTGTGTGTGTTTGTGTGGGGGTGGGGTGGTATCTCCCTGCTCCTCCAGTCACTGGGCAATGCCAACTCTGCAGAAAACTCCATCATGAATTCATGAATCTTAAGAATGGCACTATATACAGTATGGTGTGATAGCTGTCTATGCAGTTTTGTATCTGTAGCTAAAACATTTTGTATGCACAATGCATGGAAACTAAACGGAATATACATAATATTAGAGACATCTTTATAGATAGGCAATCTGCTCTGCAAAATCCATATCTGAAATGCTTTAAAATCCTTCTCTGGCTCCTCTGAATGCATGGTAATGTATTGAAGAAAGCAAATAAAATTATTTCCTAAAATGTTGAAACTTTTTTTTTCTCTTTAGTAAGTAAAATAAGGTTAACTGAACTGACTCATTCAGTTTACTTCCTGAAAAAGAGAGCCATAGCCAGGACTCTTGCAATATTTGGGCCATTAAAGTCTACAAAATGTTCAGTTGATTTATATTTTTGTCTGTCCGTAATTTATTAAATTAGCTCCTCTGTTATATTTGCTGCATGCACTGTTTCCCTGTTTGATGTTCTTCTCCATAATGACAGGAACAAAATGAAAAAAAACAATTAATTTACTTTTAGCCTGAATCAGAAGTAGTAGTCAAATTTGAAGAGACTGAGCTCTGAAAACACTTTTTGTTTTTACATTTTAGAATGTAACCTCCAGATCATTAAAATTCCTAGAAATAAAAACATCAAGAAGGCCTATTATTATGCCCAATCAGTGGATATGGTGTATTGAATAAGTTACCTCTGCTGAGGACTAGCTCACATCAAAGGCCCCTGTGGAAAGAGGCTTGCTACAGTAGCTTTAAATAGATCAGCAGGTAATGGGCTTTGGGAGGCTGTAATTGTAGCAATCCTAATGTAGCGAGTGCGGCCACCTTTTAAAGCCTGGCATAGGCCGGACAGATTACCATCAGGGGGGCTACTGTGCCACCTGGCAAACACCAACCTGTCTGTGATCGGTCTCATTTAGCAGACGTCCAGGAGCTGGCTCGCCGGCTCTCGTCTCTGCATTTGTTTTGAGTTCCCTGACAAATAACTGACGAGGGTTTAACTTTTCTCCTTGACAACAAAAAACAGAACTTGCCAGGGCATTTGAAAGCTGCGGGGGTTACGAAACCACTTCCAGAAGGATTTCATGTAACGTCACCTTGATGGCTTGCTCACCAAGAGAATGCCAGAGAACGATTTTGTGCTGCTCCTCGTCTGTCTCCCTGATTTCAAAAGCTGGATGCTTTTTCATACAGAAAGAATGTGCTAAACTTGGCTCGACTATAATAACTGCGCGTCTGTGGGCCTCGTGGACCAAAATTGTCCATTTCCCATCAGAATCCATCGGCAAACCTATAATTAGGATTATTTTAGGAACGCCAGAGTATCCAGTGGTCACTGCATCTTCTGAATCTATCTGGCAGAACCACCAGGAGCTGCCCTGAACCCAAACAATCGCACCGCAGTGTAACGTAAACACAAAACTGATTCTCTGCTACATTCCTCTACCCGTCACCACTGCCTCAAATTCAATTGTGACTCAACAGCAGGAAACCATTGTCAGCATTTGGGGTATTGTTGGCCAGCAATTGTGAACATGTGCTCCTTGTTTACTGCTCAGTAACACTGTTGTCTTTTGTCTGAAACAAAATGTCTGAAAATGAAACTCATTTGAAAACAAAACCCATTACTCACCCATCACACGCTAAGAGATGATTGCTTTTTCGCGTCGACTCTGAGAAGGAGTGAGCTCACCACATCATATCACAACATTGGTTATCTAATCAACTCAGTTTCTTCCTGCGGAAAGCTTTTATTTTTCCAGGCCGCGATCCCACAGCACCTTGGTCAGCAACTAGCTGAAACAGCAGAGGGAAATTTGGGAACAAGCTGTGATATTCAAGGCAACTGCAAACACAGTCAAACACGTCAGTCACATGCTTGCTCTCTCTCTCTCTCTCTCTCTCTCACACACACACACAGAGGTACTGAATCTTCTCAAATAAGATTTTAAGGCCTCTTCCCACGTAACACAGCCGTGATCAAACCGACTCCACAGCAACAAAGCAAATCCTGAAACAGCTGGGTTTTGACAGGGTAAAGTGCCTACCGTAACTCGGTGCAGATGTGGAGAGGGCCTGACTGTATGAGGTCTGAGCCTCCCCGGCAGCACCGCACCACCCAGAGGCATCTGCTCAGGAGATCTGAGGAGCCGACCGGGGATTTTTTCTCGTGTTTTGGTCCGGTCGCGGATTGTGGTTATTGTTGTAAGGTAAGAGATCTGTGGGGGAGAGGGCACGCGGGCCACTCACAACACATGCGGATCATGTAAAGCCCCCCTCACCCCTGAACTGATGGTGTGAACAGCTGCCTCGTGTTGATACAGAGATCCACTTTGATCCACCTTGATCCAGATTCAAGCAGACGACTGTGTTCATATCATGTCGGGAGGCTACTTTTGGAAATCGCATGCTGTTCATTTACTACTTTTTATTATCTACCCGTATAAATGAAATTTTCTCCCACCAGGGACGGATTAAGCCACTATTGGGCCATGTGGCAAAACGTTGTGAGGCCCCACATGTTCTCCAACTAAAATGAACACAGAAACAGTGTGAGGCTGATCTTTAGTACTGTATATGTGGACACTGTACAATCAAAAGTATACATATACATAATGATATAATATGAAAGAAGATATAATATAATACCAATTTATCAGTTTGTTTTCTCAATAACTAATAAAGTACCAGCTAAGGTAGGCTGACTGCACAAGACATGCTTCTAACCAACACAAGTTTGTTGTAACACCTTAAAAGTGGCTCTTATCAGTATATACTAAAAGAATATACAAATGCAACATCAGACTACAAATCAGAAACATGTTTCACAAACAGAAACAAAGCCACTGGGAAAACTTGTCCAGGAAGTTTTCATCTGGAGCACATATGCAGAGGGGGGTCAGTGGTCTGATTTTACGACTGAGTGTCTGGTGTGTCCACAATTAGTGGTGACACGTGCATGGGCATGCAGATGGTTCAAAGTGCTGCCAGACTCCTGGAAACGTCTTTGTAGACAACTGATGGTTGAATGATGGACAGTCAGTTCTGCAGTCACCGCTCTGGTTCACATTCCTGTGTTGGGCATGCCATGTGCTCCCTCGTGGCAACGACATCTGTGTCACTGTGACGTTTCCACAGAAACTGATTCAGACTTTTTATTGTGACCAACCCAAAATACTGCAGTAATCATGTGGGATCTGCATCTTGCCATGCCACACCTCATGTGGATGGATAATCTTGGTGCCCACTAACCTGGATTTAAACAAAATTGTCTGCACAATTAGAGAGAAACAGGCCTTTTGGCCTTTTTTATTAAAAAAAAAAATCCACTAGATTCTGTCAATGCAATGCAGTGAGGGAGCAGCTTGCATCAATTCAATCCTCACACTTAATTGCTTGTTTCTGTGGATCTAAGATATTTAGCCAAGGACTGCAAAATAGCGAGCCATCTGGCTGCGGACATCATCAGCCTCTTTTTGCTTTGCTAAGATTTCATTTAATCTGGTTTAAGCTGCTTGTTTAAAAGTGGGGAAATAATTGGTGGGAGTGAAACCAATGAAGTAATGATACACCCATTCTCTCCTCCGGCTAATTGGTAAATTAAATGAATCCACTCCTCGTTCTGCTGTTGCCAGAGCCTGAGATCGACTTAAGGAGCCTGCAAGGTCACCGGACCCGTCTTGGAGAAAAATTCTCATTTTCATTTTATGATCAAGTGTTTTGCTGCTGCCAGAATCCAGGCTGACTAACAATTTTGTGTTTCTGCTCAAAGGCACAACAGGAAAGACACATCAGATCAAACTTGTGACCCTCAGAGAAGCGATGAAGCACAGGGCGCTTGCCTGCTGCTCCGCCTGCAACACGTCACATTGTTTGAATGCAGAAGTGTGTCTTCCATTATCTGAATTAGATAAGATATAGACGGTTTGTGAAGGCAGGACATGAGGTGGCCACAGGCAAGTTATTTGACCTCTGTTCGGTATATGAGTCATACAGACAAATGCTTTCATGGAGACACACTGACTGACTGATTTGATATGTCCACATATGCCAGAGATGACATCAGCACACTTCGCAAGAGGACGACACACGATAAAGTCCGTGGGCTGTCACCTTCTGTGCTTTCCCAGATGAAATAACAGGGGACTAATTCATGCCGATCCAGGCCACATTAACCGTGTGCAGCCAGGACACTGCAGACAACATAAAATCATTATGTCTGATACATTTCATCACACGCATCACTCTGATCTACTCAGAGCATGTGCACTCAGATGAATCACACATTTGGAAAATGCTCGCCAGTCTTGGTGGACGACTCACTGAATCACTATGTGTATGTGTGTCCATTTTGCCATCCCAGTGTCTTGTTTGCACTCACTCCCCTGTCACTGGGTTGTGATATAGCAAAACACACGATCCTAGCAACACACACAGACGCACGGCCAGAGTAATATAGGCAGCCCCTATTTTCTCATGGGATCTGAGTGGAGTGCGGCAGACACACAGACAGCCCCAGTGAGCCAGACGTGGAAAAGAGAGGGAAGGAGGATGGAGGAGTGCCAGAGGGAAAATACAGGCTTATCGTGTAGACAGTGCAGTGTTTCCAATCTGCAGAAAGTTTTATAAGTTTGCAGTAATGTGTAATTATACCGCAGCAAGCCTAATTAGCAGTCTGACAATGCAGAGAGAGAGAGTGCATTATTTCTAAGTGGTGGATGATAGGCTGAGAACTGTTTCACCCACATTACAACAAACACATTTTCTTGCTTAACTCGTGTGGTAGCCGAGCACATAACTTGTTGGGTTTTTTTTTTGTTTTGAACTGATATGATTTTTTAAAATTATTTATTCTATTTATAAGTTAAATAACAAACAGCTATGTGGACAGTCCACACAGCAAACTGAACAGTCTCAATGGAAGCACTCTAAGAAATATCTTCTACAAAATGCGTTGTGCGTTCCAGTGTAACCGAGGCTTCTGAATGTAACAACTCAGCGCTGCCAGTGCCACAAACAGAATTCCAAACAAAGTTTGGTTTTCTCCCAAATGCAGAACAAACTTTGCCCACATCTCCAGGAAATCCTCCAAAGAAAATGCAAATCAACGTGTTGCTAAGTCTGTTTCCACTGCACTTTGCTTTTATCGATACACCAACTTTTGCACCTCAGCCAAGTTGAAAAAACTTTTTTTTGCCATTTCCATTCAGCTTTTTAAGGCACAATAAAATATAGATAAAACAGAAATGCTAAAAGACTATTTTAGCAGTACAGTAGTACTGAGAAGCACAAGAGCTTGGTTACTTCCGTGACATAGATTTTTATTTCTCATCCCTGCGTTGGGGTGGACACATAAATCTCAGAGACAGATAAACCTGGACAAATAAACCAAATCTAGTTGCATGGAGCAGGTACTCTTCAGTCAACTGACTCCTTTAAAAGCTGATGATCTGCATGCTGGGAGAATGACGCAAGTCCTGCCCTGACCAGTACCAGGCACCCATCTCTACCCATCAACCCCTGGTTCACCCTCCTCCCCCAACAAAGCCCATACACCCCAGCAGGGGGGTGATGATGAGCATGCTGGGCCACTGACATGGGATGAGATAGCTCACATCTGGAGCCACAAACAGGGTCTCCGTTCAGCTTCCACTGGAGTCAATAAGGCGCTGGTGAGAGAACAAAAACCCCCTCACTTGAGCCAGCTGTAGTGCTTATACTCTCAATGCAGTCTACTACACCGGGCCTCTACTTATTCATTGTTCAGCAAGCGAGCAACGCAGTGGTTCAGTTAACAAGAGGCAGAAAGGGAACACTGAAACTGACCACAACCACAGGATTGCAGCATGTCTGTAAAGTCTTTCCTATCAAAACTAAAATGGAATTCCAAAATAGCTGAGGGTGATAACATGTCTTTTCAACTAAAACTCGCAAACCTGCGACCTTTTCGTGCCGGTTGCTGTTTACAAGTTTTACACATGCGAGGGTTATGATTTACTCTCGTGCGCATGCCACAGAGTCTCCATTACAACTCACTCACGCACTTCAGCATGCAAACAAACACACGGAAGGATATCCAACCTTCCCACAAGAGATATTAGCAGGATGATTCACTCGGTGGGGGCCAGCGGGCATGAGAGATGGATGAGCGACAAAGGTTGATGGAGACATACACACACACTGAGTAGACGTGGTTTGGGATTCCTCAGCAGGTTCCCTCCCTCTCTTGACATGTTTCTCAGGGATAAGGAACTCTGTTCCTCCACCCTGAGGACTCACAGCAGCCACTGTTAGCTTTCCACTGAACCCTTCCAGTGACTAATTATAGTGTCAGCCTATCTGCACTGATTCCTACACCCAGCTGTTCCACATACTCCCTGACCTCCACCTATACCAAAGAAAACTTGGTGTACATATTTCTTACTTACATCTTGTTTTATTTTAATGGCTGTCTTCTGTAGGATTGGAGTGGGAGCCGATGGCATGAAAAGCACTTCAGATAATGTTACATAAGTCCCATTGCACTTAAAAATAAAAAAAACTCAACTTACCTGTGTGTCCCGCTGCAAGCGATACCACTTGGACGGTGTCCTTGGCCAATGCTGCCTTATCTGAATTTGAGAGAAGCTGAGCCAAAGAGAGAAAAATAGAACTAAAGACAAAGAAATAAGCAGGAACACAAGGGGATACAGCAGTGGAAGGGAGTGAGTGTATCAAAAAAAACAACTCGGCCCTTTTCAAGCTCAATTGAACATTAAATCACTTTGGGCAAGGGAAATATGACACAGTGTTATTTTTGCTGAGCTCCAGTGCAGGAGAGGTAAAGAGTAAGCGTACGAGTTGAGCCAAGTGGACTAAAAGCGTTTGTTGTTTTTCAGCATGTTGATCCTGAGTGGAATCTAACCTCTCTGTGCCGTTCTGTTCTGTGCGACGGTGGAGGTCTGCGGCGAGCAGCCACTCAAGGATGAAGTTAAAGGCTCAGTCCGCAAACTCTCAGGGGCCTGTTCCTGCCTCAGTATTTTTGCTCCAGTGCCCCATGTCATCTGCGTCACATTTATAATGCTTCTCCTCCTCTCCAGCAGTTTGTAAACAGCATGACGGGGGACAGAAGGAAGCAGGGGGAGTAAATCTGGATGCTCCATTGTGCAGCGAGCCCCACCCGATTAGGTCTGCTTCCAATCAGCGGCACGTCGACCTCCTACGACGCTGCTGCGCACGCACACGACGCTCAACACGTTCCACTGACTTGCAACTCATTTATTAACATTATCAGCAATTGCCCAGTTCACGGCGAGTCCATTGATGTGACAGCACACAGGGTCAATCACAGTGCATCACCACTGAATCATTTTTCTGGAGTTTACTCAGAGCATTGAGGCCGAGGCTGCTGAATGCAGATATAGCTGCAGCAAACTACTGTTGTCCAAACTGCCCAAGCCTCAAGTTGACCGCACCATGTTTTCAGCATCGAAGGGTGCACATACAGTATAACCTATGCACACATTATTGGGAGAGAGGACATTTGTGTTAAAATATGCCTATTCAGCTCCACGATACAATGCAGAGGCACTTGAGCTGTCCACACTTTAATAACCATAATACATTAAGCAGATGCCAGAGGTCCCTAATTGAGCAAATCAATACAATAATTAGCACATATGTCCAAGTCAAACTGTTCCATATGGCCACTGTAACATAAATGGATCTTAACACATTAAGGAGATACAGTGCTTTCATTAGTATGAAAATGTATGCATGTAGGTGCTCCGGTGTCGAATCAGTCAATCTGCAACATGTACTGTAAGAATGAAGTTGTTTCTAATGTAATGTTCTTTGCCAGACACAGAGAGAGAGATGGCACCAGGATAACATAATGTACTATGGTGGAGGGACATCAAACAAGAAGAAGCTCTGATGATGGATTCGGGGCAACCGCATGACTTAATTGGCTTCCAGTCAATGTAGGAGCCCACATGTATCAGCTGTGTATCCATGCTCATCATCTTTTTGTAAGTTTTAGATTTAAGTATGCATTATTTACTGTCCTTGCACAGTTTTATACACTGTGCAAGTGTTTTTTTAATATCCCAATATAAATATTTTTTGGTATTGTCTGATCTATTTGTTACAGAACTGTACAGTGTTTACCTATTATTTGAAATGCATTCATATCCCAGAAATTGTATTGGTTGTTATGGAAATATCTCACTGCCTTAACTCTCCACTCATTTTAATGAAAGATTAGGTAAGACATATTTATGTACTGATGTGTTTGCAAATTGAAATGGCTCATTACTTTCCAGAGAAGTCAAATCGTCAACCTCTGAAAGGCCACAGAAGGTTAACTTGTTTTTCTGTAGTGTTTTTCTGAGTATGCAAAGTGGAATGTGGCAACGCCTCGACACGATTGGACTGTCAACTCCTGGAGGCGTGACTGGAGGCACCCTGTTTCAATTATGAAGCGCTCAGTAAAACAGCAATTTAAACAACAGCGGTTAATCTATCACTAACAAACCAGTGATAGGTCTTTTGATGTCCGACTCCTACCCTAATTCTAAGGACTGAAACTACAAACATGTCATCTCACTTCTTAACAAATAACTTGGCCTAAAACAACAACAGTGGTGGCTAACTGCAACCCAAATTCCATGGACTAAAATGCCAACCATGATGTCTCCTTCCTGTGTAAATTCATTGGAGTATTTTAGGACCTGTGATAGCTCACTCCTACCCAAAATCCAAGGACTAAAACTCCAACCGTGATATCTCAGTCCTCCCCATATTCCTCGGACTAAGCTACAACTGTGATGTCTTACTCCTTCCCAAATGTCTTGGACTGACATTTTACAGGTTTACATTTTGAGTGATGGCTACTTTCATCCTTGTGCTTTTAGCTGTTTTTTTGTTTGTCCTCTAATTTCTCTGATTTTTAAATTACCATTTTTCAGAGCACTTCGTAGTTGAAAGAGTGCCTCTAATAATTGGAAGAACTATAATTGGTTGGTTGGTCATGCCTCCAGGAGTTGACAATGCAGTTGCATCAAGGGGTGCCTACATACCGGTTTGCATATTCAGAAAAACAAGTTACACACACAATGCTTTCAGTAACAATGCTATTGCCACAGATATTGCTTAAGCTTGTGAAGTAGGAAAAAGTGAATCCTTTACAACAGTGATGTCAGGCATAGTTTCTGTTTGTTTTAACATCCACCTGGATAGTGAGGTGGCTGGAATATTTAATGACAGGTCACTAAACTGGGGAGTGAAGTTAAGAGTGGAATAGTTTCTTTTCCTCCCTGTCTGTATTGCGCTGTGGACAAAGAGCTGACAGTGTTGTGCAATATAATTAAGAGAGAACTTTGGTGGGGAGAAATAAACTGAAAACAGGTCAGATATGACATGACCGTAACTGAATGTGCACTGTGTTTTTACAGTCTCTGTGTCACACACTGACAAACATTGAAAATGCTGTCACACGGTATATACATGTATATGTCGCACTGTAGAGCCCTGACTGTAACTCATGGCTGCAGGACAATAACAATCTTATTCATTTGTTGCAACTGCAACAATGCTTGAAATGTGGTTTCTTTTGCTATTTCTCCCTTTTCTCTGCCTGTGAGTTTTGAACTACCAACCATCTGCTCATAAAAAAACTGATGTTTGTACTGGTAAAGGCATGAATGAAGCAGTGTGGGGTTGAGAACCCCATCATTCTGCACGGCAGATCTGGGGCTGCCTGGCACAGCTTGTGTTGCTCTGAGGTTTTGTATGCACACAACCTGTGATGTGAAGCCAGCGACCAACTATCCAACCAGCCACCTCCTCCACCTCCCTCTTCCTCTGTAAACAGAAGTAATCTGCAGTCCAGCTGCAGCTCAGGGACAGTGGTGGGGGTCAGGGACAGGAGGCAGGCATGAAGGCCAACACTAGCTAAGGGGAGATGTGATCATGTATAATGTAGCTAATATCTCATTGGAATTCTTCTTGTTCTGACTCTTAAAACGTGGTGTTTAATATCACACACACACACAGGCCTCCCACAGCAGCTGGCTCCATGTCAGCAGCGAGAGGCAGGGCCTGCTCTACAGTAGGTTCCAGAACCATCCTTGTTTAACAGAAGAAGAATAGACCTCCGTACACATCAGGGTGCTTCCCCACACGCAATACATTACAGCATTCAACATTCATTTGCCCCTTTTGTTATCCAAGAAAGACCAGAAAGAACTGACTAGACTTTGCCATAAAATCTTGAGGGAGGGAGGACCACCAACATAGTGAGGCCCATTTAATGGCCACTTACCCCGCCCTCCCAAAGTTAGTGGGTATTACAGGGTTTTACCGTCCGGCCACATCAACTTCAGCGATGTCTGCGGAAATGAGACAAGGAAAAAGACAACTATGAAAATATTGATCCAAGTGGTTTGGTGTAAAGGTCGCGAGTGAAGTAGAGTTTGTGATAACGCTTGTGCCTGGAGACTAATTTTAGAAAAAATATATTTCTTTATTTTTTGGATGGGAGGCAGTGATGAATGCTTGCACACCTGCAGGTTAAATAGTGAACTGAAAGAAAAAAACACCATTAAACACACTGGTGTAGTTACAAACAGCTGTCGGTGATGAAACCTCTGTTTGGGCCCAATCTGGTTTGTGGTTTTACTTTCATGGGCCAAACATTGATTAATCAAAGGAAAAAATCTTGGTAAAGTCACCTTTTAATGCCATTCAATAATCATAAAAAGAAACTTTCTTTGCCACCGGTATTGCTAACCACAATGTTGACCTCAGTTGGAATTTAAGAATTTTTGCAATCTGAAGAGCAGTACATTTCACAATATAAAGCTGCACTGAATGATTTCATAATTGAAAAAAAAAGTTGTGCTCATAATGACAAACTGACAAAGAAATAGTTCCTCTCAAATGTACAGAGCGCTTTAGCATCTTTCAGCTAATTGTTTTAGTTTTAAAGCAAAAAACTTAAGTGTTTGGACAGTTTCAGTGCTCTTAACCCTGTTTACAGTCACAGTTCACAGTACAGTATACTGCAAGCTCAGTACAACACAACAGACAGACACAGTCTGAGAGCAGCTGGTGAACATAGTGGAACATTTAACAGCTGAACAGACAGTTATTTCCCTCAGGAGCTAGTGAAGACCAAAATCAGAGCTAAAAGGCTAATGTTGGTTGGTCTTAGCACTTAGGCTTGTAAAGAAAGAATTGATGTACAGCTAAATTTAGAAATGTGGATACATTTAACAGGAAATGCTATATACTGGTGGGGTCTGCAGGAATGTGATGGTGGTAGGGGTTGGGGGATAGTTGCTAATACGTGTACAGAATTCCACCAATTCTGTCTCCAGATTATTTTTTTTCTTTGAATGCATTGAACAATACAACCTGATGATACACTCTGCTGTAAGAAAGTCAGATTTTTGTAATCCAAAGGAAGCTGCTAAATTAGAGTCCTCTCTCCCTCCCTCACCTTCATCTCACTCATTCAGTGGGTTCAGTCTCAACATCCAGATGTCGATGGCACTTCTTGATTTCCAGGCAAACTGTGATTTCTGCCGTGTCCTCACTTGCTTTGGACAGCGTCTTTGGTGAGAGACACACCCGTCCCGACTCCTGTCCCTGTGAGAACCCAGCCAGGGGCGATGCACATTCCAGGAGATAACAGCATGAGAAAAACCGATAACACGGCTTTGTGATAGCTCTCCAAAACAAACTCGATAACACACTATAAATACAAGACTTGAAGACGGCTTGACTACATCACTAGGCTGTTTTTGCCTTTGAGTACTTCACTGACAGCGACTGTGAAGAAATACAGTAACAAAAGGCATCCGTCATAATTACAGCACAAGCTTTTAAGTTTACACCCACATGCTTATTGTTTATAGAGCAAAGACGTTCCATCTGTCATGTCAGTTTAATAGGCTACCATGTAGGTCGGAGTGTTGTTTTGGGCTGATGCAGTAATCACCTTTCTTGGAATACACCTCCACACTTTGCTCGAACACTGACAAACTTCAGGAGTTCAAGTTAAGTGCCAAGTCCAAGTTGGCAGCGGTAAGTGCACTACAGCCAGCGACCAAGTGATGAAGAAAGCATTTCCGTAAACAACGTACCAGTCCCTAATTCACAGGCCCCTCCTCCTCTCAGTGAGATGTCCACAACAAACAGCCTGTCACTGCTCCTTATTTAGGAGGGAAAGTGGATCAGCTGTGATCTGCGGCTCTCCTAACTTAGGATATGAAGGGAGTTTGTTGTCTGAGAGGTGGAGAAAAAATTACACTAATAAATTGCTCTGGGACAAACAGAATGGAGTTGTGTCTCAAAAGCACGGTTCATGCATGCCAGGCTAAACTGTAAAGCACCTCTCAGCGTGGCAATCTGGAGTGCACTCTTTGGTCTGCCTGAATGTGAGTGCACAAGACGGCGAGTGTCTGTGTGTCTAACAAGCAGCCAGGGAGTACATCATGTGAATGGGGCTCTGTTTTGTCTCTGTGGGGGTTGGATGAAGGTCAGATATTAGTGAAGGTAGAGATCAGGGGTTAATCTCAGAGGGCTGGGCGGTCACTTTCATGGGTCAACGCTCAGAGGCTCTCCAGGCCTCCAGGGTGGTGGTGGGGAAGGACCAAGAAGGATCAGGGTCATTGGTTTTGCGTGCTTGCGCAATAATGTACTTTACACTAATCTGGGCATTAGAAAAACAAACAAACAGGAGCTCTACAGAGAAATCTGCCTTTTGCACATTTTTGTGTTCTACATGAAAACCAAATGAAATTTCAGGGAGGGGGAATCGTTTCCAGTACAAAGAAGAGAAAATAAACAGAGTCAGGTTTCAGGGCTGGACTGGCAGAAGACTACGCCAAACTGAATCCTCTCATCACCAGCTGTGTACTGCGAGATTAAATGTATGCAGCTAAATGCAGAGAGTGACATGGAAAGGTATGATTAAAATGTGATTACACAGAGCAGGTATAGCAGCCCCTCCCCTCGCTCGCAGCCCCTGCCTCCGCACTCGCACACAAGCCCACGCCCTCCTCGACTTGCTCTGACTCTACAGATTGCTCGCACATGCTCCTGGCTCCTGGCCGCCCGCCATCCGCCTCTCTCTAACTCTCCGTCCCCGGCACAGGAAGCCCAGCAGGCAGGCGAGTGGAGTAGTGCGGCCAGAGTCTGGTGAAACAGCCAGAGCACGCATCAGCAGGTCCGGTCTGGACCGAACCAGCGAGGTTCACACTGGGTTACTCTTGTTCTCCAACAACAACATCGACGGCGTGCTCCGCATCGCTCACAGCGGAGTACTACTTCAACTTTGGTCCGGGGCCTGATATGGGTCACGGGCCAGACTCTGGATGACCGCCACATGGCAAGATGAATGGTACAGTTCAGTGAGCCTGGGTGCCTGAAGACTACATTCTGATTGGGGGTATGTTAGTTTTAGAGGCGCCCAGAGATATTTGACCGTTTAAGTCTTCGCTCCCCAAACCGCATGCTTCCATTAAATCCTGCCATTTCCCCCGGCTCTGCTCCACGCATGGTATCAAGCACTTTGTTCATTCACTACTGTCAAAATTTCAACATTTCTCCGTTAAAGGTGAGCAAACTGACAATTCTCACTATTTTTGTTAAATGCTGAACTGTGAATCCCAGTTGGTTTTTGGAGCTCTCATTTGACAACCCCAGGCGTAACTGTCTTCCTTCCTTGAAATGATTTACGGCAGCTCACTTTTTTTAAGGGGCACGTGAACTGTCTTTAAATGATCTTTTTTCTGCAGAATACGGAACCACAATGAGTCAAATGACCCTGGAGTGACAGATGGATGATTCTGGCGTCACATCCACCGAAACCTCCTCTTCGGGAATAGAAAGCCCATACCACAAACAGCATCCACTCCTTCCTCCCCGGTTCCTCCCCGGTTCCTCCTCCGGTGACGTTTAATGCGGTTATTGATACTGGCAGTGTCACCTCCATGTGTCTGAGTTCAGGGAGAGGACACAGACTCAATAAGCTGCTGGCTGACCCAGACAGCCCACCGCACAACTCCTCGCCTCTCTTTCCTGAAATGACTATCTTTAGTCTATGTCTTGTCTACTCCTCTGCCTACATGCTGTTTCTGTTACCGGCTTTCTTCTGTCGTTAACTGGCTGCTTCCTCGCTGTCATCTCACTTTCTATCTCCCACTCTGTCTCCACGATTGAACGTGATGAAAAAACTGGCTTGTCATCACATTTGTCTGTGTTTTTCTTACTTTTTGAAAAAAAACCTCTAGATATTTGGATATTTCAGGGGAGAAAAAAAGACAGCTATTTCTTCCTTCCTTTCTTCCCCCTTTTCTCCGGCACACACCCATGTTTTCATTTGCAGCGCAGGGCGGAGAGCAGGAGTTGGCCAGACAGCAGGGGTGGGTTTCATGTAACTGAAACTGGTGCAAAGGGCTCAGAGTCATACTCTCTTCACTTCCTGCTAATAGCTCATTGCAGCCCAGTCATACGTTTTCCAGACTACAGATGACGGAGGAGAAGACTGACTGCCAAAGTGTTGCTGCACCCCAAGGATCCCCTCCCTGTTTGTAATATATATCAGTCAGCCCATGTGCAGTTCCAGTGTATTTTAGAGCTTTTCTATGATTATGACCTGGACAAACAGAAACTAGAGCAGGGCCTGAGCGCAGGATGTATTTCATACGGTCCTGATTTGCACAGAGCGTATTCTCGTTTTAGCTGCGTTGCTGGCTTACTGCCATTTACTGAGAGAGAGAAGAAGACGCTGTTCATTAGATTCTACATCAATTAGTGTCTGAAAAGGAGGTTTATTTCTCTCAGATTTTGAAAGCAAAAATTGGGGGGGGGGGGCAGCGCATGTCTCTGAAATCACTTTGGAATAAAGATCCTTTCTGAACATCAGTGTGGTTATTATTCAGGAGAATGGGAATTTTTCCTCTCTGTTCGAGCACTGAGAATAGGAGGCTCAAACGCGTGCTCCCAGTATCCAAAATATCAAAGCGTTAGCATAATTACTATTTCAAGTAGAAGGAACCCAACTGTTTCCCCACTCCTCTCCACCATTTCTCGCAGAAAACTTCAAAGACCTTCCATCACTGTTCTTTTTATAACCCACTGTTCTTTTTTTTTTTTCTTCAGCAGTTAGACAAAAGGAACCGAAACCAAACTAAGGACGTGAGTACAAAAACAGGCCAGGCAGTCAAAGGCAGAGCCATGGATCTAGCACGCCTGTTAGATCCATCGTGCAGTCAGTGATTGGGCTCCTCATGGCTCACAGATTCCCCAGAGGAGGACCAGCGAGACGGAAGAGGGTTTGTTGTTGTTGCAATGCAGAAAACCTAGTTTTTTCCTTTTTTGATGTAACAGAGGTCATTACTCTGCTGGGGCTGCGATGCCTATTAAAAGGCATGACACAGTTAAGATCAGCTCATCGTGTGAGGGGTAACAGGCAAACATTTTCTGAATGAGCGGGGTCTTTGGAGTTGGGATAAATATTCTTACACCCATCTTCTCTCAATTCATCCTCAATACCGCGGCCTCCTCTTTAGCACACAGATTCCAGAGAGGACTGCGGTATTTATCCCTCTGTCACCTCTCACCTTCTCACCGTTATCTCCCCATCCTGCCACTCTTCACTCGCGCTCCGCATTAAACACAGGCCTGAGCAAACAGGAGCGGGATTGCATGCGCTTTCATTCACAGGCAGCCATCGCCCCTCTTTTCTAATCTGATAATTCACCCCACTCCTTTTTTCTTTCTTTCTTTCTTTCTTTTTTTTTTTGCTTAATTGCTTCTGGCCTCATGTCAGAGCCGAGAGTGGAAAATTCCACAGCGTTTGGGATAACTTCACTCCTGAGCTGCCTCTTTCCAAATTAAAGTCATGTGTGAAATGTCTTGCCGGAGCTCTGACACCGGGGAGACGGATATGATGGAAAAGAGGGGCAAAGATGTCAGCAGGATGGGAGTCACAGAACGAATCCATGACCACTTCTTCTTTCACTGCTGCTTTCCCTTATCCCGCTCCACGCTCACGTCGCCCTCTCCCTCCACCTTCCCTCCCCCCGTCAGTTCCTGGAGAATAAAGGCATTATAGAGGCTCAAGCCCGGCTGCACATGCCCCAAATGCCTATTTAATCAAAAGAAAATAAACCTGGCCAAATTCACATATTGGTGTCTGCATAAGTTAACCTGCCTCGCTGGTAGGAGAATTGAAACCTGCTGTTGGAGCGTGGAGGCTTCGGGTCCGTGTCCCTTCACCCCCACGCCTGCTACCTAAACACAGACGAGGAGGGCACGCCCTGCACTCAGCTCGCACATTATGTTTTAGAAAATGAGTCCAAATGATTCTTAATTATGAACCATTTTTATAAATAGCTTCATGGAATTGCCTTTTTTTCCACCGGTGGAAGAATCATGAAATGTGATAAGAAAATTATATATTTTCAGTGTTTAACGCCCCCAAAAATCAAAGGTTTTTTCCTGCTATAGTGGTGGAGCATTCAGCTTGCTTCAACATCCAGAGCTCCAAGGACTCCTATCTGCCTCCACATCAGCTGAATTCATATGAACCCCTCCATCCCCGACACAACAGCTTTTGGGGCTTTCTGCAAACCACAACACAGCTCTTGTTACAGAGTATTTGAGGCTGGATTTTTGCGGAGAACGGCCTCCGTCCAGGAAAAAAGCATCAACATCACGCTGCTCTCGGCCTTCGCCCGCACGGCCTCTTCCGCTCCTCTCTGCTCCATTATCCCAGACAGGGCTATCATGTTACCATAATGAATCCCTTTGGAGGAAAGACCCGTCTCTCTCTCTCTCTCTCTCGGGCCCCCAGTCAGGCTCCTATCCCCCCTCTCACACTGATCTCAGGCCTTCTTCTTCCCTTCTTACTCTTTTTTTCCAGCCTTCCTGTCTCCTTGTCCATTGCTGTTTAGGGAGGACCTATAATGAACTCCACCCCAGCACCAACATCAGCCTCGTTGTCAGGGGTCCCTGCGGGATAAAGGGATGCTGCCTCATCTAAAGGGCTACTGGGCCAAGTGGTATTAGATACTGCCAAACCTAAACATGAAGCCAAGGACTGAAATGAGGAGTAAAAGGCTTTTTGCCAGACGTGAAAACCCTGAGGAGCTTGACCCTCATAACCTTCCTTGATGTGACCTATTGACTCCGCTTGAGGGAAGCAGCTCAGGCAGGTAAAGGGATAATATGTCCTCCAAAAACCTGTTATGAACATTCAACAGTTCATAATCCATCACAAAGAGTAGACAGGAATGTCACTGACAGTAGCACCCACTGACATGTGTGGAGGAAGTCGCATGGCTCTCACTTTTTCCTGCACTGGAAAAATATGCTTGCATTTACTGTGTTACTGGCTTCCTCCACCTCCATATGTACAGTAAGTCACAGATGACTTTTTCATACACATGTGCTGACAGGAATGCAAGTAGACGTAAGTGCAAAAAGGGTTTTTTCCGGGTATTACAGTTTCCTCCCACTCCACCAAATACACACAGGTCACGTAGATTGGTGAGTCTAAATTGGCCGTAGGTGTGACTGTGAGTGTGAATGGTTGTTTGTCTCCATGTGTCAGCCCTGTGATAGACTGGCGACTTGTCCAGGTTGTACCCCGCCCTCACCCAATGTGTGGAACTGTCTGGGATTGGCTCCAGCCCCCCCCCAAGACCCTGAACGGATAAGCGATGTAGCAAATGGATGGATGGATAAGTGCAAAAAGTCACATTGTTCAAGGTTGACAAGTTGCTGAGTTGTTTAAATGATTCATCGACTACTCTGTCTCAAACTTCAACACACACACACACACACACACACACACACACACACACAGTGAGCATGTTGCTACTGCAGCTACATTTGTGCAAACCAGCAAGAATTCTCTCTGTTTTGTCTGAGCACATCTACAGACAGTCCCTTAGTTAAATTAGACTCAACAGCAGATATATTTTGGACCACAAAATGAATTTTGAATTTTTCGAGGTACAATTCTGATCAATTTACTCTCTATTAACATCTATTGTCTCCTTTAAGGTTTGTGCATTTTACATGTTTGACTAGTTTAACATGGAGCCCAGGTTTTTAATCTGGAATTTATGATCATTACATTGGAGTCACAGAGCTAAGCATCAGTTTTCCTGAACAGTAAATCCCTGACAGTATTTACATTTCTGATGAAACCCAGAAGGAGGTTTAACAACACTTACAGCTGCTCTGAAGCTGTTTCCTAGAATCACCCATAGATTTTTCAAACCATCTGGACAAAAAGACCTAAACAAAACAAAACAAAAAAAATGCATCTGCTGCATCATGTACAATGATTTTTAACCATTTTCAAAAGTTGCAAATCCTGCCCTGAAGATATTAGCTGGAAAGTATGTTGTATGTTTTTAAACCAAAGTAAAAGTAAACTTTTATCATCTGCACATTTGCCTATGTTGATGCTACTTTCTACTGTTTTATATTTTTGATCATAGCTATGTGTTTATATTTTCTTCTGTCGTACAAAAAAAGCAAGGACATATTATTTATCATCTCCATTTGGACTGGAGTTACAGTGGCAACTTGGGAAATGGGTTAAAAATCTTTTTTTCCCCTTTTCTTCATGAAGTCTACGTACTTTTTTAAAATCAAGATGTTTGGTGGTGTCATTAAGTTACCTTTAAAAAAAATATGGATTAGCTCTGCATTTGCACTAGAGTGGAAGTCAATTACAAATGGATTAAACAAATATGCGTAACATGCAAGAGTGACTAACCGCATTCGTGTAATTGCAGATTTAAAGCCCCATGTGTAAAATTTCTGACCCCAATCCACCGTCCTGACCAAAGGACATTCAGAATGAGCTGAAGAAAAACCTGCACAAATGGACAAAGGGACTTTTAAAATGTAAATTTACCCAGTTGTTAATGGCCAGCATAGTAAAAGTCATTACAATAGCCCATCTCTAGCTCAACTTTATCAAGTGAAGCCAAAGTAAACAAGGCACATTAAGAGAAAATGGGTTACATTAAAAAAAAGGACAGGCCAGTCAGTCTATCACCCAGCGAGCCAGCCGGTCCCCCCCATGTCAGTGGGCCGCTACAGATGCTCTCTAATGAGCCGGGAGTCTCTGATCCAGTGGGCCTTGCCACATTCCACTGGCTCTAATAAGACCTTGTCCCGGTCTTTGAGCTGATAGCAGCTTCATTAACCACACTATGAACCTGCGCAGGAAGCCAATTGGGGGTTTTATTACGCAAGAAGAACCAGGGGCAGTTTAATTGGAGCCAACAAGGAAGGTGGGAGTTGGGGGGGGTGTCGGAGAGGAGAGAGGCGAGACAGTAATCTGTGTTTCATCTCTGCCTTTTCCGCTATTCTCCCTGATGTTGAGGAAATCATAGGTGGAGGCGAAGGATGGAAATGTGCCGTGAAAAGAGGATAATACTCCTGAGGTTGAGTTTATGTTTGTTCTCTTTCTCTGGTTCCCGCGCAGCTAACCTCGACCGTGTTGTGCCGATGGCAGGCATCAGCAGCTGTCTGAGGCGAGGACTTGTGATGTTTGACAGAAACAGGCTCTGGAGGTGTTTTCAGATGCTTCAGGAATTTGGGTTGGTTCTCAGAACGGATACCTCAGCGTTGTCGCGATACCTCAGTTATTTCAGCGGCTATATTTATCCAACCTCTCGGTGTAGATTTTTCATGTCAGAGTTTAAGAGGTGATGTCAGATGCGCTCCCATTTTGAGCAGCGCAGATAAATATGAGATGTAGGCCTTGTTCCCTGTGACGCCTGACTCCCGTAGTGATGCCGTGATGACAGAGCTACAGTACTACTGCTCTGTTTTTGGATGTTCTTTGAAGCAACCTCTGATTCCCTTCTCCTGATGCGAACCCAGCACATCTGGATGAGTTCATGCGACAATGCGGGGGTGTAGCTGAATGCTGGGTCCCACTGACTGCGCGCAGACACAATGCTGATCTATGTGTGCCTGCCAGCGAAGCCACTCGGAGCTCAGGCTGAAACACAGAGCGGCCTTTGTGGCGCCCACCCTCGCGTCCATATTGTCCTGAACTGAGCCCACCGACTTGAGGGCTTGTTTCCGTCCCTCCCTCGGAGCATCTCCACCTTCAAGGGACTCTGAAAAGAGCCATGACTCACACTGCCTTACAAAGCCAACATGCAAGTAATCACTCAAAATGAAATAAAGACCGGAATCTGACTTAACCTGCCTATTGCCATATCAAATTTGTAATCCACAGAAATGTATAATGTTAAAGAAGCCAGCATGTTTTAATGTGCAGTGACAACAAAACAGCTAGAAAACATGAGCAAAGGTTCAGCTGGAGCCAAATTCAGTAAAGTTAATTGGAGATAGCCACAGCTAGCCTTGACCAAAGCTGGTCGCAGACCAAGGAACGTACATCATTTTACTTTTTGTGTTCACTTTGGCAGAATATACAGACTCACATTCTACAGAGAACTGGGTCCAATGTCCTGTTAACCAGCCCATACGTCAACATTAAACTCTGTTGTTCCACCACACAAGAAAAGGTGATTATATCAGAGCGTCATGGGATACAAGCAAAATAATGCCACATGTAGCCTCAAAGAGCCACTTGTCCACGAGAACATCCTGCTCCAGACACAGTCCAGTCTGAACAAGTCCCTCTCTGTTGGCCACCAGCAGCACACGGTTTGTTTTCAGACATTAGTCTCCTTTAATTTCCGTTGCTCTTTCTTACGCGCGGAACTCCAATTTGTACTTACTGGAATACAGTAAGACGGAACAACCCCCACTCCAGTATTTCAAGAATTCACCCGCCACCTACAAGTGACATCTGAAATTAATTGTGCATGGAGGAGTGGAGCGGGGGGAAATGTTTTCCGTAGTAGTGAAACACGTGCAGGTTGCAGTCTGTACGGCAGGAGCGACACCGTTGAGGGAAAACAATCTTTTACGCTAAGGGGGGAATGAAATACTGCAGCTTTGATTGGAAAAATAATAGAAAAAAGAGGAGCCCCGAGTTTCTGATTATAAAAACAGAGCCTCTGAATTGTATCTTTATGATTTCCTGGAATGAATGCCATTACGTCTGAATGGATGGGAGCCAAACGCAGGAGAGAGTCTGGCCTGAAAATATGTTAGAGGGATACGCTGCCCATTTTAACATATGCACATACATTATTTTTAGGAGTTGGAGGGAACCATTTCATTCCTACCACCAGGATATAAAGTCAGGGGATCACCAAAGGTATTCAATGCTTTTAGATATATATAAAAAAAGCGCTATTATCCTTTCAAAGCTGAGTCCGAACTTGAACTAACCTCGCGGCTGCGCACACACGTGTGTCCATACGAGTGTGTATCTCCTCAGCCAGGTCGGTCCAGTGAAGGGAGCCGAGGCCGGCGCTGACGTGCAGGCTCTCACACGGCTGATAAGGCCGGAGCTGGCTGCTGTGCAGACTGTAGATTAAGCTCCTATAGAAAAAGGAAGGAGAAATCTGGCTCACGAGGACGAGGTGGGAGAGGGGGGACATTAGTGATCAACCCCCCCCCAGCACAGGACCCACAATATTATCTCTACAGTCCCAACACTGCACCAGCAGCCCCCTCTCTACTCCAACTATCCCTAGAATAGCCTTGTCTATACTCTTCTTCAGGGGCCGCCCACTGACGGCCAAATGCTCTGGACACAGGCCTGATGCTCAGTGTCCTCGGCTCATTTGTTAAGACCACAGAGGGCTACATCACGTCTGAAGGTCACCAGTTTATTAGAATTAGTTGAATGTCAAACTCAATACTGAAGATGACTCAACCCAATGTCCTGGGAGACAACTGGATTTATTCATCTTGTGCACAAATTGCGCAAAAGATAAAAAAAAAAAAAATGCATTCTGTAAATGAAGCTGTAATATTTCAAAGGAAAAAGATGAAATCTGATGTCAGTAGTTTTGTAAAGCCATTATAATTAACAAGAAGTCAAAGTTATGGGGATGATTTTGAGATTTATTTTTTTTTTTTTTAAAAATGTGACCTCTAACGCCATTGCCTTAAAACAACAACTAAAATTATAATCTTAAAGAATATATTCAGATTTTTTCCCTAAACTGATGCCCTTATGCTTTTTCTTATTTAACTGTCCGCAGAGTAAAGACTTTAATAAAGTGGAGGGTTTGCTGCTGTTAGACAGAAAAAATCTTGGAAAACACATTTTGTACGGCACATTTGTTATATTTATATTTCACCAAATGTAGTAAAAAAATAACAATGATTTTACAGTTCCATCATTTCTCACAAATTTCATGATATTTTCAGATAGTTGATTGGAAATTAGGATGCTTCTGGGAAAGATAGATGTAATTCATGGCCATCAAGAAAAGTGATCTACATGTACATACAAGTGCTGCACGTCATAACAAAACAAATCTGCTCCCATACACTTTCAGGCATAAAATCCATGAGTAGCTGCACACCAGCTGAATACTGCTGTACTAAAATGACACTGTTCATTCTGTTTAACTGTACGGGAGCTGGTTTTTGTTACTTTTTAGTAGCATAGTACATATAATGTTTTACATTACATTCCATTATTCCATTTTCCCAGTAGTAAGTACCACATGATTTACTTCTAATCAAAGACGGGCAAAATGAATTATTACCATTTGTTTCAAGAAAGAGCCCCCCCCCTGCTCCTACATGTACATACTGTGCACCAAATCACTTTCATTCTCTTCCTGACACAACGGCAGCTTTGAAACCAACAACTGAGAGCACGTGGTGGCATGAAAGCGGCCTCCGGAGCTCCGGGGACTTCACGTGTCACGTGTATCTCCGTGGCGTCACACATGCACTCTCCAGTCACGGAGCAGAGGAACCCAGGAGAGCGAGGTGGAGCGCCGCGGATGAACCGGGTGCGTTTCTATGGAGACCCACCCGTGTCCCGATCGCCGTGGCTCGGCGCAGCTTGTGTGCGGCGTGCGCCCGTGTGACAGCTTCTCCCTCCACCGCGGCGTGCGGCCGCCGCCTCGACGGGGGCCAGTGCTGGATGGATGCGGCCACTTCCCTGTCCAGCGAGAGAAAGAATGTGCAAACCACCGTGGCTGCTGAGCGGCAAACTCTGTGCCAGGCTCCAATTAGGCAGCCATGCATCCCGCAGTGAAACAATGCTACCTGCTTGTGGGTACAGTACGTCCCAGGCATTCCCATACACCGTAAACACGTAGCGTACATTACCGAGTTTGTCGCCAACAGTCTACCTCATGTTTTCATTGCGCAGGGACATGGGGAGGAGGACACAGGCCGCTGGCTTCTGACCGGGGCCACTTGACTGGAGCTTTCAATAACCCCATTTTTCAGCCAGTTCACACCTCTGCAGATCCACTTTGCAGCCGGAGATACACACAGCGATAACCTCAGGGGCCCCAGCGTGCGGCGAGGCCATTCCACCGCTCCCTGCTCCCTCTTTCCACATCCTATGCAAGGCCAGCCGTGGTGTCGGCCAGTGGGAAACCTGGGAGCGAGAGGGAGGGTGAGTCCCCAAGGGGCCACCAGGACGCTTGTCCCTCAACCACGGAAACCAGAGTAATGACCTCTCACAATGTCGCGGGGACAATTCGTGGAACTGCGAAAGGAAGCGCTTTGGAGATTACTTTCTCCACACGGCTCACGGGTCTTTGTGGAGTTGGTGGAGGTAAGTGGAAGGAGTGGCGCGGCGATCGGGCAGCTCGATAAAGCAGCTTGTGAAAGCGCTGTGGCTGATAAGGCCCCCCCCACATCAAACGCCATGTTCTCCAGAAGCAAAACCCTTTCCCTTGAAGGCTCACAGCAACTGTGCAAGAGGTTGCTCAAGATTCGAACGTTTTAGGGGGTGTTCAACCTCAAATGCATGCCAAGATCCTTTTCGTTTCTTGTTTTTCTTACTTTCCCCCCCCTCACCGTTTCTCCTTAAATCCCTCCCATGTTTTTCAAGCCCTCAGGCCACCTTTTTACATTCTTTCAGGCTCTGAAGGCGCATTAGGAGCCAAGAAAAAGGCAGCAACATAAACTCGGACCATCGCCCCACTGAACCTCTGGACTTCCTGCAGGAGGGCCAATCCATCTTGGACTTTTCGGCAGTTTTCCTACGGTGTGCCGCCTGCCACAGGAAGGTCACGCCGAGGTAGGCTGGCCCTCTGCAGTCTTAAGTGCTCTGTCACTGGGAGACAATCACATAAAAACCTTGACACTGCAGTAGTTGGGATGAGCTAGAAAAAAAAAATATATGATTAACCTTGACACTGTCCTGTGGAGACCTTCTGGGAAGTGGCCACAGTTCCTCGCGGTCCTCGTAATTGCCTCATAAAGCGTCAATAAATTTAAAAAAAAACAGTGCGGCCAATTTCTAAACCACCAAATACAAATCAGAAGGGCCGCGCTGACATCGAGCTCCTTCAAATGAACCCCACGACACCCCCGCAGTCCCATTTCTTCAAATTCCCCCGAGGTGTCGATTTCCCCACCCGGTGCCTCTCCTACCGCTGCGTTTCATAACCGCTTTGTTGCTCCACCGGAGCGGATCCGTCAGTCAGAAACTCACTCAGGGAAACAAACAAACTCTGCAAACCTCAAGCAGCACAACGCCGCCACTCCGAGAGGGGAGGAAAGAGATGCCCGAGATAGAGAGAGAGAGAGAGAGAGAGAGAGAGGCACGGTCCCAGGGGCACGTTGAATTTGAAAGAGTAATGTAAGCTGGAAGAGCGGAGGCAGGAACAGTGAGTGAAGTTCAAAGCCGGGGGTGGGGTGGGGATGGGGGGGGGGTGGGGGGGTTGGAGCGGTGATGGGCTCTCCTCCGCTTCAATCCCTTCCTCCCCATCCGTGCCGTGCCCCCGTGGCAAAAGGTGGTGGGGATGCGGGCGGGAGGGGGAGGGAGTTAAAAGTCTATCCTCTCACCCCCACCCCGACCTCCCACAGCAATAAGCAGAAAAACAGCTGCGGTCTGCACACTCCCTCCTCCTCAAACAGCGTCCCACGGGCCCCGACAGCACACATACACAAGAAGCACGCTCACAAGCCGTGAACCTGCAGATGCGCTCTTAAAGCACGCACCTTCAGTCTCACACAGTACACATGCTCAGACTCTGAGGGAGCGACCTCGCCGACTGACTCGGGCTTGGAGCCCGTTTCGGGGGTGATTAGCAGACACGAGCGTTTTACGCTGGAAAATGAATTAAAGGGCTTTGGCTCTGTCCAGAAGAAGTTACAGCGGTACGTCTCCGTTCACATATTTAACATGACATCTCAACCAGTGGGTTTTCAGGGAGGCCGATCCATTCTGCAGGCTTCACCGCAAAGCTGGCCGACTTTGGTTCCGATGAAGTGGGCGACCACGGTCGCAGGCGGGGGCGTCTGCCTCGATATAAATATAACACACGCCGATTTAGATCATTTGCTGCTAAACCCTTTGAACCAGATGCAGCATGGGAGAAAATGCTTTTTCAGCATTCCTTTATCCCTTCTTTAATCATCATTTGTTTCCATAAAAGTATAGGTAAAAGATGCAACTACTTAAACATATAATTACTGATTAAATTCGATCCAATTAATTGTTAAAACAAGAGGGAAAAGATTTTTTTTCTGTTTTGAAGTTAAGTTGATTGAAGTTTGAATTTCTTAAATGAATAAAAAGATCTTACTTTTTAACTAGCTAATTGGAAATTGAGCTAAAGTATAAAGTTTTACCTTTACTTTAGACACATAACTATTAATATATATTAATATATATATATACTAACAATTTGACTTAAAGATTCAGTTGCATCTGACATCCTTTGACTGCCTTTGGTCAGTTTTGGGGGCCTACAGTAACCAGGCGGGGTGTTTGCAGTTTAAGATAAAGGTTTGATTCATTCTGAATAATCATTAAACAGAGGGGAAAAAATCCTTCGATGGTGGTGATAATCAATGTAAGTTACACAGGTAGATTTTGAATGCAGTGGACATTCCCCCCACTGAAAGTGGACTTCCCCCAGTTTCGACAGAACCGTCTTTAATTACAGCAGAGCAGATAAGTCAACAGTAAAGTCCACAGTAACCACTCCCTGGTTTTGGGTCCCAAACATATGTACATATGGGCCTCCGTAGCACCCTCCAGTGTTTGTGTGGGGAATTACAGTCCAGCAGATGTAACCACCGTCGGAGATGCTCCTGCTCTTTGCACACCTCCTTAGTGAGACACCAGACGGTGCATCGGATGATGAAATGATGAGAAGATGGAGCTGGCGTCTGACATTCTCAAGGAATCCTAGCTTGTCTTCGGCAGACTTTTATTATTCAAAGACTCTAACAAGTTCTTAATCCTCTCACTGGTTGGCTCCCGTCTCCTTTTCTTGCGACTTTTGACCCCCGTGGCGTTTAAGGGCAGGAGCAGGGTAGCCAGTCCCCAAGGTGAGGGAGTGCCGGGAGCGCTGGGGGTGATGGTGTCGCTCTGGTGGAGGACCCAGGCGCTCTCCTGACACAAAGCAACAAAGCGGTCTAGCTGGGTGGCGTTGACGTTCTTGCTGACGTTCAGGGAGGTTTCGAACGGGTTCTGGATGTGCAGCGGGGCCACCTCCGGCTTGTTCTGCTCTATGCCCTGGAGAGCGAGAGGGGGACAATGCCGGTAGTTGAAAACACATTTGTGAGCAGCAGCAGCAGTAGCAGCAGCGGCCGTGAGCGCAGGCCTGCATGTACTGTATGTTATGGTCCATCTATCTTGTTGGTCATGGTTTTAGCTCTTTACTGGCGTATCTGGGGCATCCTCGCCACAGGCTAGCAGATGGCAGAGGGAGAGACATGGGCTCTGGAAGACATTTTGACTGGAGTCATGAAAAAGGAGAAGACAACTAAAAAAAACCAAAAACGGTGAGAGCGAGCCGCGCCAATATGAAAACCCGCTCCACACACCGAACACATCAGCGCACGGGGCGGATATCGTCTGCGGTTGTGGCTGACAAAACAACCATGAACATGTGGGCGAGAGAGAAGTCCAGAGCCTTCCGCGGCGCCACGCACGCCCTGTCCAGCCCGGTGTCTGACGGTAACTAAGCCGAAGGGATAAAAGAGACGGAGCAGCGGGGGACAGGAGGGACAGAGGACGGCAACGTAAAGCCATCCGTCAGAGGAGAGGAGCGAAACCGGAGCACTGTAGTAGTAAAGCAGATTTATGGCTGTTGCTCCGCTGGTGAAAGCCTATAGGCATCGGTCACGGCCACAGTCTACCTGCAGGCCTCCTCTGCTGTGTCAAACCTGATATTAGTCTCATATATTAGGCTGCGGGGGTCTCTCTCCCCCAGCGGCATCGATTCATTAAAGTCCAAGCACCGGCGAAGTCCCTGCAACTCATCTACGGTGCCACCAAAGCATGAAATCCTACTTCATCATCTAAATTACTACAGGGAAAAGTAATAGGTGATAAGTTGGATATTATTCAATGCTACACATTTTAAAAGGTAGGTTAATTAACTATCCTGCACGGCCAGAGAAGAGAAATTAGCCCCAGCTACTCCCCCCGAAATTAAATTTGAGCAAGCAAGGTTTTGGATCCGTTTGGCTTGATCCACCCCCTCTCCGTTTTATTTATATACACTCAACCCTGGATGCTCTTTCACTGCCTTAAAAAAAAAAGTATTAGGCAGGCACAAAATGGCAACAGCGGGATAAATATGGGTTTAAACAGAACTAATGTGCATTTGTTTACACTTAGCATGATGGAGCTCCTAATTGGGATGTTAGCTCACGGGCGCCGGGGGGCCTCGGGGGGGCCAGCATCAATCACACGTGCTGACAGCTGTCATCTGCGTGGAAGGACGCCATCCACCAAACACTCTTTATTACCAACAGATTTCTCTGCTGGAGCTCGGCTCTGATGCGGGGAGGAAAAGTTGAAAGTGGGCCGAGCTGGCTTTCCTTTGGCGCACGCTCGCCGAGGTTCTGGTTTTTTGAGCGATGCAGCAGTTTGGTTTTGGAGTGAAGTGGCAAGCCGTACGAGTGGCAGGACGGCACTGAGCGCTGGATGCAGTTTTGTCTGTCGAGGCTCAGAGATAGTGGATTCGTGAGGTGGTTGATATGTACAGGTATGGGTGGTTGTGACTTACAAAAAACTAGCACAATCCGTCCTGCTCTATTTTTGAGTATGAAATCACATTTAGTTTCAGTCACCACAGCAAAAATAAAGAGGCTTGGATGGAATATGTTATAATCATGCAGTCTGTCACTGTCTGTTCTGAATTTTTACTGTAGTTGTCACCTCTTCTCTACGCACAAACAGCTGTGCTCCAAGTCTCCAGTCTGATTTACCATGTCGGACAGTGACATGATGCCCTGATGGATGTTCATTTATTCACCCATGAAGTTGGAATGATTCAAACTGGAAAATATGGAAAGGCAGCGCTGGTCTGATTATAGCTGTGGTTTTTTCAAACTTACTGTTTTCCTGCACTGTGAGGGGAAAAATCCTTTTTATGGACTCAATCTCCTCAACAACATAGAATTAGTTCAATCAAACATTTCAATTATAATGAAGTGACAAACGTAGCACAGTACAGTAAGTGTGTTTGATTCCTCTCTCTGTGCTGACTTAAGCTTGCCTCAGCGCAGCCTTTACCTCAATATTATGGCATTCAATTCAGACTCGGGTCAGGGCTGGAACTGTTCCAGAAACGTTATTAGATTTGACCTGGCAAGATTCCCTTTGTGACCGTAAATTAATAGTGGCTTTCGATCAACATGTAAAACAGTGCACGTAACGTGAATGGGCATCACTGGGCAGACTGTTGTGATGTGACTGATCATACATACCTTTCTGATACTTATGGACATCCTGCTGAACGCAAAAGTGGAGTAGAACTCAAAGAATTCACGCAGCAGTTGCTCTGAAACAAGGAAAGAAAGCCACAAAAAAAAGTTATGTTCGTACGGGGGGGCCGATACCAGAAATGTTGTTATCGATCAAGCTGAGTTGTAGCCCCGCAGCCCCGATGCCACGCTCTTGTGCTCACCTAGCGTTTCGGTGTTGCCGCGGTGCTGGATCTTGCTGAAGTCGCTGACAAACGTGCAGTCGTTCCCCTCAATCACGCTCTTGTCCGCGGGACCTTGTGGGACGAGAGCGGGGGGATACAAGGTAAATGACTGCCTTTACACGCCTATGATGGCCATAAACAAGACAACGATGGATGGGGTCGGCACACACAGAGAGGAGAGAGGCAGGGGATGCAAGCGCAGGTATGTGGGTGGACAAAGAAAAAGAGAAAAGAGAACACGGCTCGCGTCCTTGCTGGGCTGCTTTACGTCTCCGGCAGTGCCCTTGAAGCCGGTCTCCTTAAACGCAAAGAGACCGGTGTTGGTGCGTGTCTGTGTGCCACGCCGCTGTTCAAATAGCCGTCTGTGCACTCGCACGCGTGTGTCCGGAGGAGGCGGGGTCATCGCCCTTCCCGGAGTGATGGGTCTTTTATTGTCCAGTAAGCACTCTGCGTGATCGAGTCTGTGCTAAACGGGGTGGTGGAGGAGGAGGAGGAGGTGGGAGGTGGTGGGGGGTGGTGGAGGTGGAGGGTTGATTGCTTTTGGAAGGCAATTATCAGGCAGCCAAGGTGACAGAGAGAGGGAGAGAAGAGACGGAGGAGCTGCAGTGGACTCGCAGCCACACTCGTGTGTGTTGTGGTTACATTATCACAGGAAACTGGGCACCATGTTTCGTTACAGATGTACACATGCATACGATGCTATGTAACTTACAGGGTCAAAATTAAACACAAACAAAAAAACCCACTGGGATTGGAAGAAGGAAATGAAACAGCTGCAGATTCTCTGGGGCTGCAGAGGAAACGCATGCTTCATACTTTATGCTGCTCGGTCACACCTGACACTGAAATGCTGCCGTTAGTTACAGTCATATGTCTTAACTCATAAGAAGCATGTCAGAGCAGAGGTATCCCCACAAAAACTTATCTGAGGGGTCGTGAGACGATCGACAGGGCAGGAAAGCGGGAAAAAAAGATTTCTGCTGCACCAAATTTATGTTTACTTTTTTCCCCTGCTTTCGCTTCATCTTTGCTTTTGTGAATTATTGATAACTACATGTTAAAAACTGACACTCTCGGGTTGAAATGGTGGAGACGTGACAGGAAACACTGCTTCATTTGTAGCAGTCACAAAAGACAAAACTCAGCACTTCCTTTCTTGAGATCCTGATCATAAATTCTACAGTTCAAATAAGTCGAAAGTTGAAACTAACCGATAGATCCATTATCATCATTTCATTTAGAAACTGATTTATTCTTTAAGTTACAGTTGGATCTGTTCTTCATCTTAAATGCTTATCTTTAAGTTATGGATTTTTGGTTGGACAATAAAAGACAACCGCACTTTTCATTTTAGTAAATTGTGATGAGCATTTTTCACTGTTTTCTGACATGTTGCAGATCAAGGGACTACTAAATTAGTCGTGAGAATCCCCTGGGGGATTTAATCTATAATTTAAGATCATCATATTGATAAATAAAAGTGCTGTAGTCGTTTCTGCAGAAAATAATTTTTAAAAATACTGCTAATGGATACAATAACCAGAACTGTATGTGTGTTCTTATCTTACCCAGTGAATTAAATATATGGCAAGCCAAGATACTTCATACTGATGCAAAAATAGATTTAAAAAAAATAATAATTATAATACTACCAACCAGTCGTAGTTGTGCTAATTGATTGTACCATTTCCAAAAAAGCTCTAGATACTCCCAGAGATATTAAGGGAATAAGGCTCATGACATAAAGGGAAGACAAAAATCTACAAAGATAGAAATATTTGCATAATTTCATGGAAGGTAGTGTAACATCATATTACCCACCCGTAATCACAGTTTTAATTTGTTCTGATACTACTGTGCTGGGATCAGTCACCATGGTGGAAATGGAGGTGCGCTGCATGCATCAAGACGTGGAAGGCGGTTCTGCATGGTACCTGCGAGGTCTCTCAGGTGGTCCAGTGTGGGGATGATGGGGGGGCTCCGCCTCTGCAGGAAGAACAGCACCATGACGGTGAGGGCGAAGTTGGTGATCCAGGCGCCGGGGATGCTGCTGGTGATGGCGTGAGCCCGGGCCCAGCAGCGCACGGTGAACACGAGGCAGCGCACCCGCGGGTCCAGCTGTCCGTACAGGTAGAGCAGCTCCGTGCTTTTCATGGCCACCCTGCGGAGAGCGCACAGGATTATGAACGCTGCCAACTACTGTTCTGCATCATTTAATGTAGACACGTCACTGGGCAGCAGTTATGGGTCATTTTGACTTTTCTGGGTGATTTAAAATATTCTTTATTTTTATGTTCTGCATTTGCTTGCTCTTTTACCTAAACTACTCGCATTAACTGATAGGGTTGGGGCTCTTGTCTTGTTATGGCACAGTCAATTAAAGCAGTAATGTGCCACAACATTGGCACGTTAAATACATCCAATATAAAAAAGGGCAGTGGAAATATTTTTGTATCTGTCTATTGAGGGTTGGTTATAGAATGCATGATGCCTAAAAAGGGATTAAAACAGATTATTATATCAGATGATTGTGAAGTGACTGAATGAGACAGTGTATTATGTCACATGTAAAAGAGTCAGTGAAACTCGAATCACACCAAAACCACCACCAGAGAGCAGCCTTCGGTTAGTCAGTGACTGACTCAGACGCAACTGCTGTCAGTTGCTGCTAGTTTTCCTTTTCTTTGACAAACAAGCGGGGACAGGAAGGCGCAGCGCGTCAAAGAAAAAGAAAAGAAAAGTTCCCCTCACGCCCACCCACAGCAGGTGGTTCGCGTCCATTTCCTTTGAAAGTGCAGTGGTTTTCTGTACGTTAGTAGGTGTAATGTGCTCATGTCACCATCAGCACAGACCACACCGTCTTCATGGCTGAAAAAGGAAGAAGTGAAACACAAACAAGGCCTTTCGCTGGGCCTCCTGCTTAGTTTCGCTGTGGCAAGCATGCAACCACTGAAGCGCTTCCTCCCAGAGGTTGGTTTCTGTTGGGGGCTTCTGCAATACCAGCCTGGTACAAAACAATTCTCAAGACAATTTAACAAAAGAGTTTCTGTGAAGCAAGAGACCTCTGATTCAAATTGATATTTCGAGTCATGACCACGCCACTGCATGAAACTGATGCATTTGTTCCTGAAGCCCTGCATCACCAGAGCCATGTAACAGTTTTGTTCTGATTTGATGTGGTGAACAGGCGGTGGGATCAACATGTTCTCACAGCGTGTATACCTGTTGTTGGCTGTGAGGTCGCACTGAAAGCCGGACGGCTGGTGGGCGAAGCGGAGCAGGGGGCATCGGGCGTTGAGAATCTTCTGCACCCCCGCACACCCGGGCCCAAAGTGGTCCACACACTCCCCGATGACAGACAGGATGCTCTGGGTGACGCCGCGCTCCGAGTTGGCTCTCCTCATCTGGTACTCCAGGGAAAGACCCTCTTTTGGCTACAAACAGAGAATATAGAGAATTAAGTGACCCCAAAACAATCCCCTCCTGCTGCACTGCATCACTTCGCACCAACACATAATCCTCAGTGCACTATTTATGAACAACAATGTGCCTGCCAAAAATCCCTCCAATCGAAGTAGTGTCTAAAGCACGAACACACTTTTTAATGCTGAAAATATCACAATGACATGCTTTGCCTTTGAAAGATGTGAAAATTACACAGAAAAAGCAAATTTCAGTGATGTGGATTATTCATGTGTGTTTGAGAGCTCAAGTTATTGCTTACTGCTGAGTAAACTATTAAGTTTGCATCATGTAGGACATAATGGGTCTCACTGCCTTGGTCAGGGACACAGTCATTAAAACTAATTTTATATGATTCAATGTGATCACAATCTCCTGCATTTCATTCAGGCTACTAAGTGAATTATTGTGGTAACATTTTACTTCAACCCCTCTACTAAGCATTTATAAGGAGTATACAAACTTACTGAATGGTTTATAAAACAATATAATATAGCTGCATGCATGCATGTATATATATATATATATATATATATATATATAAAAATAAAGTAAATGTAAATTTATTCCCTGCTTACAAACACTGACGTATATTTTTATGTATATATTTAGTTTTGAATTTATGCCTTTGTATTTTCTTGTTTTCACTATTGATTCTTGTCTTATTCCTGTATTCTATTAGTGTATTAATCTTTATGTTGTTAAGGTGAAACTATATGAATGAAGTAAACTGAATGAATTGTGGTATAAAAATACATTTTTGATGGATTTCATTTTTTGATGAAAAGAAGAAAAAGAAAACAAGTGTTACCATGCCATCTATTTTTTCCCTAAACAAAGGTTATCAAGTTAACAAACTCTGCCCCTTTACCATACACCACCTTAATAACAAGAAGGGAAAAAATGTGAGAACCGGAAGCACTACAGTACTGACAATTTGATTTTCTGACAGCAGTTTTAAAATGTTTGATTTTACCCTCATTCCAATTTTGATTAATGCATTTTCTTCTGCTAATGTACCATAATTAACCAATTCCATGCACCAGTCACTGTATCTAAGCAAATCCTGTTTCATGTATGTCTGTCTGTACACTCTGCAACCCTCTCCACACACACAGTGGGAAACGACCATGGCCACAGCAGCTTGTAGATGTTGTGTTTTTTTTCTGTTGCAAAAGGAATGATGCACTTAATTTTCTTCATCTCAATATGGCCTTACATTTCAGTCTACCAAAAAAACCCAACATATTTTTGTGGCAGATGCATCACTAATAATAATGCTCCCTGTTTCCAGGTGACTGGTTTTTAAAAAGGAACCTAATTTACAATTGTACAACCCCCAATTCCCATCATTACCATTTTTAGATTCCTTCCACTGATGCCATCCAGGTCTAGAAACATATCCAGGTCGCAGCCAAGCTTCCCAAAGCCATTCACTGAGGAACCAAATGGCTTGATGGTGCATTCTGGGAAACAAGCAGCAGCAATGTCCTTGAGCAGAGAGCAGACGAGAAAACGCAGTCTGCTGTTCTCCTCCGTCAGCTGATAGGCTTCTGTCAGGGAAATTATCTGCTGGTCTATCTGAGGGGAAATAAGGAGAAAGGCCATGGTTCACACAAATCTTGAAGCAGATACAGTATCTTATGTTTCATGCTTAACAGGATTTATTTAAATGGATTCACAAATGTATTGTCTTAGTCCTTTAACCTAATTTGTAACTCCAAATGTCACATACACTCTCCTCTCTGGACAGTCTCTTCACGAGCTCGTTGATTGGAATGGTGGTTTGTGGTTGATACTGCAGGTCCGACCGCTGGTCTGATACGTTCACTGAGCCATGATTCTTCAGCGACAGCAGCCTCGATTTAAAAGGCACAGTGGCTTCGTGGCTGACGTGGGGGATGGCGGCCCCTTCAAGTAAAGAGGCAACGCTTTCCTGGTTGGCAAACTCCACAACAGCATACATACCCTGGAGACCAACAAAAATACACACTATTTCATGATTCACCTGAATCCTCCTAAGACAGTGGCGTTTGTCATACGTGCATCATAAAATGTGTCAGATGTGCCTGGTTTTCCACTTACATAGCTTTCATAAAAGAAATGTTTCTTGACATCTCCATGTCTTGATAAATACTTGAGGAACTTCTTCTCGTTGGTTCGAGACTGACAGCTGATGAGAACAGACCTCTCTGCTTGTTCTCGTCTCTCCGCCTGGACAACATACAACGACTTGCGTCCATTCTTCTCCGTTTCATCTGATAACAAAGAGCAAAATGTACAGCATTCATTTACTCGAACGTGAGAAACTTAGCATTCTAATCTTCAAAGAAATGATCATTTCGCACTATGAGGCGCTCTTAAAAGCTCTCCCAAATCAATCAAGTGTTATCAGAATTCTTCTATTCGGCATATTTACCATCCACAAAATAGCATCTACTTAAATCAAATCGTATTCTAAATGACAGAAAATAAACATAAAAGATTTTACTTTTCTTTGACACCCCGGTGGACAAACGTAACAGCGAAATTTAGACCCAAGTGATTTCTGAACTGTTAATTTTCTAGGAACTAAATTACGCGTTTTGGATGACAGACGAGGCTAGTAAAAAAAAAAAAAAAAGATTTCTGGACCAAGTTTAGAACGACGGTTACCCCGCAAGAGACAGTGCTATGTATCGGGGCTAGCCTGGAGGCTAACTTTGGGTTGTTTGACAGCTTATTTTACGAACCACTTTCATTTTTTCGAGCTGCCTCAGCCTGCGCAGCTGCGGCGTTTGTTCCAACACTTCTGTGAAAACATGTGTCGACCTTCTGAAAGCACTTCACCAGGCTACTCCGTCCCCTCGTATGTAACCCACACACCGCGAAGGAGGACGCCATTGCTGTGTGGAATAAGATAAAGGGCGCATGCGCGTGGCTTTGTCTACGGCAACTGTGAGGGACCACATTGGCCTGAGCGTGACGCTCACAAAAATATGATAAAATACATGTACACGAATCGTTCTTTGTATTTCCCGATGTCCTTGGTAGCTATTTTAGTGTTGAATATTTGATTTTTGTTTTTGGATTTACTATATATCTAATTAACACATGTCACTTTTTACTGACTTCTACGAAGTGCTGTCCTCACAGAAAGCATCCAAAGACAATGACTTTTTCCCACAGAGAAAACCCCAAACGATTCTACAGAAGGTGGTGTCCTGTGTATCACGTCACATGGAATTTGCTTTCCATCTGCCACAACAAAAGAAAAGGAAAACGAAACCTATGAAGCGCAAAGTGCTGGCACCTGACGTTAAACGCTGCTCCACTTCCTGTGTTTACTTCCTTCTGAAACGCTCTAGACACGGTCCGACCGCTCTCTCACAGTCAGTCAGTGACGGACGCTGGAGATGTGGACGATAGAGACGACGGTCCGCTTAAGCTCCTGACTCAAATATTATGGCAAGTACTTTGTTTTCTGCTATTCAATCTCATCAAACGTCACCAAAAATGTGTTATCTGCTTAAAATAGCAGTTAAGTTAGAGATTGGTTGAAATAATATCCCGTATTCCTACTATTGCTGTTGTTTTTCTGAATGAGCTTTTTCACGTTTCTGATAAGAAAATTAAACTCAGTAGCTTCTTTATTATTATTTTTTACATGGGGATTACTGGTGGGAAGGTGAATCCCTCTGTGGAAAATGTATTTTGCAGATGTGCGTGATTTGCATGAAGTGATTTGTGTAACCATATCGATTTCCATTATTGGACCACCAAAGAGGGTATTCTTTAAACACTCTTTGGCGGACACTCGACATTGTGTATGTTTCATAGATTTGGGTAAAGCTTTCCTGAGGGGGCTTCCCGACTTCCTGTGAAACTCCCTTCATCTGCTAGGAAAAACAGTCCTCTAAGCCCCTCCCAGCTGAGTGCCCAGCCAGCTGAGCTGAGGCGCTTCAGTGCTTCAGTGTAGTTACTGTCATCCTGTGCTCCAGATGAACTTTTTTTTCAAGTCATCCGCTGACTGATGTCTGACGGCGTCTCGTGCAAGTCTTAACTAAGATGTTCACAAACTAAGTCTCCTGATGTTTTGTTTTAGATCGAGCAGGAAAAGTCAAGCGTCAAGATGGATTACAAATACAACAATGGGCTAGAGCTGCTGCTGGCACACATGAATATTGAGGACATCATCAACGCTGCAGAGACTCTGTATCAGCTTGAGGAGGAAGAGGAGGCGGAAGAGGGAGGCTTATCATTTGAAGAGGAAGGTCTCTCCCAGGAGGAGATGGATGAGAACGAGGAGGCAGGGGATTCAGGGAGTAAGCAGAAGGACTATTCTGATGGGCTTGGAGGTGTTCGGTATGGGACGGTGACCGACCTCCTGTCCTTCGTCAACCTGCTCTCCAACACGCAGGCAGCAGCACTGCAGCACCTGCCTCAGGAGATGGGAGTCCTGCTGAATAAGGTGACAACCTAGCCTCCTTTTGATCTTTTAAATGTGACTCCATAACAGTGTCTTTTTATATTTATCAAGTGACCTTTCATTTCAGAAGGACATGGCTGTGAAAAAAGGGCGCTACCAGATTAACATGGACGTGCTCCTGTTTCCCTGGAAATTGACCTACAAGAATCATGGCTCTGGCCTTGTGCCCAAGGGCTCATTTGGGAAAGTCCACTTGGCTCAGGACATCACCACCAGGAAGAGGATGGCCTGCAAACTGGTGAGTGCTGCTGAGCAATGACTGGAATGCATCCCGGGCGGACTTCTCGAAACGCTGGCCCAAGGTGCCAAATACTTCACCTGCCAAGTACTGTTGGCTCAAAGAGCTACTATTCCTGTCCTTGAGTGCTACACTTGGTGGCGGCGTGACATTTGGTATGGTCTTGAAGTAAAAGAGGAAGAATTCTCTTAAAAGAAGAACCATTTCTTGTAATAAATGGCCCAAAATGAATGCAAGAATGGAAATTTAACAGTAACTTCCTCCAGCTCCTCTCCATGTTTGGAGTTCAATTCAAATAAACAGTGGTTACTCTTGTTTGCCCCCACCACACCGCATGGAAAATATTGGCACATGAGAAAGCAGTATTTCCTACCTGGTCTCGTGCTATCATCAGAATGTTATGTTGACACAGTGTATTGTACACACTGTTGCCGGTACACTGGAGAGGACTTACTGGCAGTACTTGACAGTATGTGCTTAGGATTTCAGTTACAATAGAATTCTTGCATGTCAGCAGACAGCTCTCACTGAAAAATCACTGAAAAATTCATCCATCGTGTAACAAAAATGCTTGAAATACTTCAAGATTTCGAGAAACAGGCTTATTTGCTTTTTCCCCAAGGGTTAGATGAGTTAGATGTTATCTAACTCTGTCCAAAAGAGAAAAAAAAATCCTGTCAGCACCCCATAAAACCACAAATTGGGTTTTTTATAGGTCTGTTTTGTATAGGAAAAACATAATTAGACGTAATTAGGGAGTTTAGAGGTGTTGGTAGCCAGATTTATTTTGTTTTGCTTTTACCTATGGACAGAGCCACGCTAACCGCTTCCCCCTCATTAACGTCTCATCATCACCCTCACAGATCCACATTGAGAACTTCAAAGCAGCCGACGTGGAGTTCCAGGCCCGGTTCCATCACGAGAACATCGCCGAGCTCTACGGCGCTCTGCTCTGGGACCAGAACGTCCACCTGTTCATGGAGGCGGGAGAGGGCGGCTCGGTCCTGGAGAAGCTGGAAAGCTGCGGGCCCATGAGGGAGTTCGAGATCATCTGGGTGACCAAGCAGGCCCTGCGGGGCCTGGAGTACCTGCACTCTCACAATGTCATCCACCACGACATCAAACGTAAGAGACAAAAAAAAAAGAAAATGTTTCATCACTCACTTGTTGACAGATGTACCGGTTCAGGCAGTTGAGCAATCTGCATTTTTACCTTCTTGACGTGAAAGTCAAAAGCCACAGACGGATGCAGTTCTTATAATTCTAGACCAAGTCATAAGTGCCAAGCAGAATGAAGGTAAATCAGTAAAGTCAGCCACAAACCAAAGAGAGAGACCACAGACACACACGACAGTCTTACACACTAACTGACAGAGTACTATGTGCATTTCCTGCTCTGTAGGTTTGACTAATGCTTTTTCAGGAAAAATTCAAACGTCAACACCGTCGAACTGACAAAAAAAAAAAGCAGTAGCTAAGGACTGTGATTACAAGAAGATGGGGTAGTTTCAGTGAGCAGGGCTCAGCTGAGGTTTGATGTGAGGTAACTGGACCACGACGGCGCTGCGCGGATCAAAGCGTTCTCCACAGCCATCTGTCAGCCTCATGTCCTGAAGGCTGTTTTGCTGTCTGGAAATTCCAGGCTGCTTCTCATGCTACCTCAGAGTTAAATGCAGGGTCCGGAGGGGCAAATGACGTACAACAATGTCCAATCTGGCCCTCTGACTTGTTACTATGGGTACTGTTTCCCACCTGTGACAAAAATATGCATTTAACCCTCAGTGAGGATTTTAAGCAAGTAGATGAGCTTTTTTTTATGAAAGGCTTGCCCTCAAATTATGTCAGATTCTTTCGCTAGAACGGGACATACTTGGCCTTCTTTTAGGAGGCGTCAGTGGTAGAAGTCTCTCGGTAGAAGTCAGTGCAATCAGAATGCCAGCCAGCGCAGAGTCTCAAATTAATGCTTATTACCTCAAATACCAACCTGCGTAGCAGAGCATTAGCACTGAACATCCTGCACTCGACAGCTCCTCTGACCGACAGTGCCTCTGCAACATCTGCAAATCATAATGATTTTTTCCCCCCCATTTTCTTCAGCCAGCAACATTGTCCTGATGTCAGACAAGGCGGTGCTCGTGGACTTTGGCCTGACGGTGCAGATGACGGAGGATATTTACATTCCGAGAGACCTGAGAGGAACAGAGGTGAGAAAAATAAGGCCAGAGATGTGATGCAGTCCTACGGGCTGAACTGAAGGGATAAATGTTTCACGTCGATCAATAGTTGTTTTTCTGTCTCTGAACTCGTGTGCGTGTGCTAGAAGAGACAGCAGTCTTCTTGACTCATGACTCAGGCCAGACTTCCCCCGGGATTGTGACAAATTAGTCTTAAGACTTGTCAGCGCTTGTCTCTCTTCTCTCCAAAATGATTATAGAAAGTCAATGATTGGCAACAGAACAGTCAGCGCACTCGCTGACCTCACTGATGTTAATAATAGGCTGCTTATGCGTGGCGTTCTCAGCTCTTTAATCAGCAGCACTTGAAGAAAAGTTTCGGCCCATCCAACAGATTTCTCACAGCCGTTTTCTCCCATCACGAATCTTCCTAGTTTTCCCCCGTTTTGACCTGTTTGTGTGTCAGTCTGTGCGACTCTTTGTACCGCGGGCCTCTCATGGCTCGGCTTGTGGAAAGTCCCAGGGCAGACACCCAGCGGTACTAAGAAGAGAGACAGTGCTCGTTGACTGGGCTGCTCGGGCTCACATTAACATGGGAGAGTGAGCAGGCTGGAATTTCCAGCAGAGGGAACAGATGAACTGTTGTAGTTGGTTTGCTTTTCACACTCAAGGGCAGCACGCTCCTGAACCACCGTTACCTTTGACACACAAAGCATGGGTCGAAGTGTTAGCTTGATTGTGGCAGCAGAAAACCCCTTTTAACGCAAGAGGTATCCTGTTTGTTTGGTGACACTGAATGGGGAAAGCAAAAAAAAAAAAATCATTATGCCTTGCAGCTCCATGATATCTAATTCTGTAACATTATCCCTTTATTTAGATGTATATGAGTCCAGAGCTGGTTCTGTGTCGAGGACATAACACCAAGACGGACATCTACAGCCTGGGCACCACCGTCATTCACATGCAGACCGGCAGCCCTCCGTGGTCCCGCAGATACCCGCGCACTGCCTACCCATCCTACCTCTACATTGTAAGTTGTCTACATTTTTATTTGCCAAGCTGACAGTGTGGAGCTATGCAGGGTCATGTAGAAGCACACGGCCTGAACAATTTCTATTTGCAGCAAAACGTTTGCAGTTTCCTGTTGACTTCTCTCTGACACCACCCACGAGCCAGGGTGTGGAGAACCTTTTTCCTGTTATGGGCCATTTCACTTGATATATTAAAAGTCAAAAATTAAAAAATACAAATGAACAAGAGTGTGGCCAATCATTACTTTTACTTTACCCAACTGCTGAGTATTTAAAGCAAGTTTAGGACCTCAGCTTTTATTCATATAACAGTCTGGTTTTCAACACTTTCCATGACCTCAATCAGGTCTTCCACAGACTAGATTATCATGAGATAAAAAACGAACGTGACCCATGGCCCATTTAGTCAGTCTCTACTTCTCTGTCTTTGAAAGGTTTTCCATTACATGGGCTCTTTGCTTTCGACAAGGTCTGTTTCTGTCGATCATTATCAGCTCTTTTGATTTAGACAGTTACTCACTTCCTTGTGAAACTGCTCTCATGGAGAAGTGACATTACACGGCGTAGTGACTGCTCTTTGCTATTTTTTTTCCACCTTACCACAATCAAGCACCTACAGCAGCTGCTCAAAAAAGACAGGTGGGTCACAGCTGCTGGAGGGGTTCTCTGTGGACAGATGTTTTTGGTCATACAGAAGCCTTGCTTCCATGCTGCAGTTTTCTAACACCAGTTTTACCTTGTCTGTCCTCAAACAGATACACAAGCAGGCACCCCCTCTGGAGGACATAGCGGAGGACTGCAGCCCAGTCATGCGCTCCTTCCTGGAGCGAGCCCTGGAGAGGAACCCCGCTCTGCGAAGCTCGGCGTCCGAGCTGCTGAAGGACGAGGCCATGAACCCGCCGAGGGAGGATCAGCCGCGCTGCTGGAGCCTTGACTCTGCGCTTGAGGAGGCCACCCACACCATGCTACGTCAGCAGAGCCAACACCACGACACCACGCAGGGTAAGGACGTAGATGCTGAGCTCACCTTTTTTGCACTGAGCATTAAATATACTCATGCAACTTAGTCTTACTGTTTCACTCTTTTGTTCTTCTGCAGAATTGTCTCTGTACTCTGAGGACTCTGGCCACATGAGAAGAAAAGGCTCCTTGTACATTGACCTGGGGGCTCTGTCGGGCTACTGTAAACTGGTGGCAGGGCCCCCCACCTCAGATTATGGCTAACACCTGACCACAACTCATTATTTTTGTGGCTGATCTGTCTCTGAAGCCAAGTGATAATTTACTTTTAGCCATCTGTAATAATCTGACTCATCCTTCACTGTTAAGGACTGGCGAGTTGTTCAGACAGGAGGACAGCTGCAGGCGACACGGCTCATTGACAAACTGCAAATGTGTAACAGAGACAGGATGACTTGTGATGAATGGAACCAGCTTAGCCTAAAACAGACCCACACTGCAGGACGGTGGTTGAATGAGATTGATTTTCAATAAATAAGCATTACTCATTGGTTTGATTTTCCAGAATTCCTTGTGGGATATCTGTATGTGCATCTATTGTGGTAACCGGCACAGTAACAAATTAAATACATGCTGTTTTTTTTTCACAAAAACAATGTCTTAAACAATAACTTATTCTATCCCTCAATTTGTAAGCTATCTGCTAAAAGAATGTGTGCTCTATGCAAACATGTATGACTTGTAGTTCTTTATGGACTTCCTCCTGTTTATTCCTGTGGAATATTATTAACTTCATCATGCTATGCAAATTAAGATTCCATGGGACGTGTGTGCTGTCCTATTTGTGCTTTTGAGATTTTGAAATTGCCCAGAGAAAATGTATCAGTCAGTCTGCAATAAAAGAACAATAACATGAAAATTCCATTTTGTCTGTGATATTTCACTTTGGTGTCAAAGTTTAGCCAGTTACATGCATTATTCTTGTTGGTTTTGACACTTCACAACTGGGGGAGATTGGTGTGACATTAAAGCATTCAGTATGATTCACTTTTAGTGTGCTGATTACATCTGCTTTTATTTTCTAGCATGTGTCTCGACTATTAGCTGACAGTGGACGACACTTGTGCACACGTGTAAGTGATGATGCGTGGATCATCTCCCGCTGTGTGGGCAGTAAATAAAAGACATCAGTAAATAAAAGACATCCACAGGCCGTGCTGTGACTGACTCGGACGGAGCATCTCCAAAACTGCACGTCTTGTTTGGGTGTTCTGTTCAGTACCTACCACAAGTGCTCCAAGTGTAGGTCCTGCTCCTACACAGCGTTGTGTTGTGATTCTATAACGAGGGCGGTACAAACTGGAGTTTCAGGTTTTGTGGATTCATTCCGGTCCGGGGCATCCGTGCTCACACAGCTTTCCCTTTTAAAAAAATAGAGAGAACGTGGGTGTCACACACTCCCAGTCATCTGTGCTTCTCTCAACCATTCCACGAGAAAATATCAACACAAAACGCATGTGAAACACTCGACAACAACGTTACGTGCACAGCGACACAGCTGCCCTTCAATCAAACAACGTTAGCCTGATGCTAATACTGTTACGAACACAAACGCAGGAAATCCCACCTACAATCAAACTTGATGGTGACACACATGCAACAGGAGAGAACGCATGGACACTCAGCGGGTCTGAGCGACTGAGCTCAGAGAGCTGGATACTGAAGGGTTACACCAAAATAGCACCCCGGGGAAGCAGAAACTCGGGTCAGAACCGATGTACACGTAGAAATTATTTTAGGGAGGCTCACAATAATAACAAAAGTTCCCCCCTCGAAACAAAATTAGGAAATGAACTACAATGAAATTATTCGCTCTGCTTCACAAGGAAGGACAACTGCTGAACTGGTGACAGGGTCATTGATGCCCATGGGGAGTAATGGCTGGACGGACATCCATTCAGAGTTGCAGTCACTGACACTGGGCGAGGGCAGCGTACACTCTGGACAGGTCACCAGGTCAGGTCACAGGCCTATCACAGGACACAGAAACAAACCACAACAAAAACCAGTTCCCACTCACAGTCACACCTCCAGCCCATTTACAACAAGCAAACTCCGCATAGAAAGGCCTTAACCAGGGCACAGACTGAGAACCTTCTTGCAGTGAGGTGACAGTGCTAACCACTGTGCGCACAACTGGAACACAAACTGCTGCAAACCTTAATGCAAAGGGTTCAAGGTGTTGACCTGACCTGCAAATTCCCCAGATCTCAATTCAATCACATCTATGGGATGTTCTCCAAAAACAAGTCATGTTGATCCTGTTTCAGCAGTACAAGGATAAATTACACAATATTAGGCTTGGGGATTTAATGTTGTGTTTGATCGGTGTGTATCTTGCTCACAAGGGGCTTTTGCTTGAACCCTCTCATGATTTCCATCTTGTTCGAAGATTTGATATTTGATACGGTGATCAGTGTTAATGGAAAGAACAGAATGAGTTGTGTTTGTAAGAAATGGAATATGGTTTCCATGTGAGTGGGCAGGGGACACCTAACCTTGCTCTCTCGAGTACATGCAGTTAAAGACATCTGACACAGCCTACTGTGAAGTGCAATTCCTGCACCTTATGCACCGACTGCACTGGAGACCATGTCGGTCTCATGATATGAGACAATAACATTTTACAACAAGACTGAAAGTCACACAGCTGCTCTTTGATGCTGTTCAGACACAGCCGTGCTGTGAGCTAAATGCTAATGTCAGCCTGCTAACATGCTTATCCTAAAATGTTAATAGTGGTAATTATTAGCAGGTATAATGTTTAGCATGTTGCACCATCTTAGTATTTTACCATGCTAACTTTTTCTGTCTCTTGTTTCACTTTCACATCGCTTTACAGTTCCCACTTCTCTGCCAATGCTTGAAAATAAATTACTCAAGTACTAAAAGCACATAAAAGCTTTTTAAGTGCACATTTTTTATACCTGCTCTTGTCGCAATAAGCTAGCAAAAAAATTTTCTAAAGTCCACTTTTCCATCATTTTACTTCAACAGCCTGCCTAATTCGTCTATGTTCCACTACACAGACACTCTTTTTCATATGCTCTTTTAGATGGCGGTAACTGGAGAATGTATTTTATCACACATGAAGCAAAACTGCATGACTGATAACTGACACATTCTACAGAATTTCAGCAGGAAAGACAAATAAAATAGTGGGAAAAAACCCCCAAGGTGACATTTCATTTGAAGCTGCTTGGTGTGGGTTTTCCTGGATTTCCCAGCTAGTGAGCTCGCTCACATCGATAAGTTGTGAATAATGTTTTCAGTGAAGCCGTGCACTGCATTACAGTACAGGGCAGTATCTACTACTGATTTTGCATCAGGGAAACCCATGTGACTGAAAAGTGTCTTCTATCTGCAGCTCAGGCCCACTCTTCCTCTTTCTAAAAGAGTCACGTGTGTGGGTGGTGAGCTCTGTTGTGGACTGGATTGCCTCTGAGTCAGATCTGGAAGCCAGTTTTTCATTGGTTTCCACTGAATTTGACTGTCAAATACTACCACCTGCTGGCGGTAGTATGAAGTGAAGTGTCTCGCCATTGGCCACTGTTACTATAACGCTGCAGAACAAAACAGGAGCATTTATATCAAGTGTGTTACAGAATTTTTAGTGACTACATTACTAACTTCTGTCTTATTTTGAAATTCACCTGCTGTAAGTCAGCAGGAAAGAGACCTGCTGTGTCCTCCATTTCTGTGCCTCCTCCTGACATGTGCTGCTGACTGTGCAGAAACGATCCGGTCTACTCACATGTCATGTCAGCTATGGTGGTTAAGTCGCTCAATGTTGTCCATTAGGAGTGTGATATAGCTTTATTTTAGGGAAACCGTGTACTGTATTGGACATTAAACATGTTGCCATGCATTTGCAGGTAAGCACGACTCCTTTTACAACTATTTCAAGTGTTGACTGGATTTTGATTGAACTCTCTTTATTTGGATAGTGCACAAAGGTCATTTGCACAGGGCTAACTGATTGATTTACTATACTA